>JAOWBW010000676.1:0-498208 GCA_026119855.1 Campanula takesimana
AAAATAAGTAAATACTAAAGTAAAAAGTTTTTGAAAAACTAAGTAAAAAGGTGGAGTTAGTAGTAGTATTTCCTCAAAGCCTTGGAGTCTTATCTCTTTGTCTTCATGTACTTGGTCGGTTTCCTCCTCAGCCTTATGGATCCATGTTGAAATGTGGTAATCTTTACTCAGCTCGTGGGTTTATTCCTTATGCTTCTTGTTGGAGGGGACTTCCTCCTTTATAACTCCGATGCGTATTCGGGGAGGTCGGTCTTCCATTTCTTCATGGTCTTCATCTCTTCCTCTCTTCTTATCCTTACTCATTACGTAGCGATCAAGCTTCCCTTCATCAACCCATCGTTGGATTATTTTTTTCAATGAGATGCAATCCTCTGTCTCGTGCCCGTGGTCCTTGTGGTAGGCACAATGCTTAGTGGGATCTCAGGTGTGTTTTGCTAAAATAACTTCTAAATTACTGAACACACGGTATACACATTTCAGGTATACAAAATAAGGACTGATTTATTAATGCATTGATAACACTGAAATTACACCTTTCATTCATCTAATATTACAATGGTTAATATGGTTTAAATAAACAAGAAACTAGGTAAAAAGAACTATAAAAATGAAAACCCAGTTCATTAGATAAAACAACCGCGTTCAGATGACTACATCTGACACGGAGTAAACAAAGAACTTTAAGGTGTCAACAATGTGCTAAACAAACAGCTATGTGAAGCTGTAAGACTTCATATTCTTAACCCTAAATAACTTTCCGGTAGACAAATGCGTGAGGGAAAGAAAGCTTGGTGTATAAACCCTAAACGGTTCTCTTGCTCGACCAAAAGTGATAATTCCATGCTTGTTCTCTTTTGTATCATGTAGAAGGATCCTACCACCAAGTGAATATATCGTAGTCTCCCCATATTTGTGAAACGGAAAGGGCCTAAGTTCGACATCACCACCCTTGATTGTGAAAATACATTCCTTGGTCCAAGAGGATGCGACTCCATATTCTTTCATAGACCATACCTCAAATTGCTCAAAATTTGCACTACATTCAACTAAAGAGAAATATTTCCCCAAAACTCCAAACTCAAAAAAAATAGCATTTGCTTCCCAGTTCATGAGGAGCAGGAAGCGCACAAGCTCGATCTTTCTCAACATTGAAAGAGTGCAATTTTAAGGAGTTTCTTTCATCATCAACCAACCAATGAATACATCCATCAAGGACATCCACGCAAATCTTTTCATAAAGAGGAAACGGAGCTTCACCCACATAATTCCATGAATCAGACCCAACAACTAAAACATGAATCTCAGATTTCACACAAAATTTGCGAGGTTTGGACTGTTGAATTAGCGCCTTTCTTTCCCTAAATCTAACGACTTTGTAACACCCCATCTTTGGAACATATCCAAACCAGTAAGTTTCTCTTATAGAAGCATATTTATCACTCAAGTTATTAGGAAGAAGGGCAAATTGTCCCAACACAGGATTGGTAATATAGAGACTTTTACCAAATGAAGAAGACTTGTGCCAAAAACAAATTAACCCATTTGAACTACCCACTAATTCTACATTTTCCATTCTGGGAGTAGACTGGGTAGTAATCTGCTTTAGGGTTTTGGTGGATCCAGAAAAATCACCATATCCTAAGAGCCTACAGAAGATGATATCATTGCCAGATTGATGTATAGCACTAACAAAAGGAGAATTTGATATAAATTTTTTCGTAAACGGAGGGTTTGAAATTAATTTGCAGATAGTTTTACAAACACACCTGCAGTCAAGAACTTCACTGGGAGGAGTTCTTGTCAGAATTTCTGTGGTGATATGGGAGGGCAGATCCAGCAAATTTAAAACCCGAAATTGGGTTTGATTGACATTCTGGGAATGAGGAGTTTCCCTCTTTCTTTTCCTTCTGTAAGTAATCATTTTGGAAGACATTTTTCTGTGTGCTTGTTCAAGCAGTCACACATCTCTTTATAGCAATGGGACACTGTCAAATCTAGGAATGAAAATTACTTAACAAAAAAACTTGTACAAATCCTGAAAATCAAATTCTGGCAATCACATAACTTTGTTTCTCCTATACAGCAATTAAGGATGGATTTTGGTAATAGGGATAAGTATTTACTTATTACAGGCTGGACTTCCAGTCTTCCTCCCTTGTCGTTTACTAGTTAGTTACACATAATACAAGTTGAATTTATTACCAAAAGGTATTATCACCAAATTTTATTTATTAGAATAGGTTAATTTAAATTATATTGACTCCGACACAAAATAGTTACGAGAGATTGGTGATAAAAACAATGTTGGTATGAATCAATGAATGTCACCCAATATTTTGTGATTACATTGATGAATTTTGTGTTTTTAACATTGTTCTATTAGAAAAATCACTTTAACTATATATATATATATATATATATATATATATATATATATATATATATATATATATACACATATATATTGATTTATATATACACCTAATGATGCCTTATTGAAAAAGATGTTGAGGAACAATCCAAACTTAGCATATTAAAGATTTTAGATTTTGAAACATAAAAAATTTTACACTTAAATTTCAATGAATATTCCTCAATAGCTACAGTTATTTAAGAGCCTAATTTTATGAAAATAGATGGTGCCCTTGTTTGGTAATATCAATAAGAAATTATCTATTTTTGAGGGAAACAACTGGACTATGCATCCTAAAAAGTTATCTATTTCAATAACTCGCTATTGTCAACATCAGAGTCAGACCGCACTCCGTCTTTTAGTGATCAACATATCTTTACAACTCAATGTCTCAGTCATGCCATTCTTTAGAATGTTAGCGACAATATAGACTTCTTTCATGTTGAAAATATTAGATAGTCCACCCACGACTTGGGTTGATCCAATAACCCGACACGTAGTAAAAAGACATGACCTAATTGAAGAGGCACTACATGGTTATAAATAAGGGAGGGGAGGAAACATTGAAAACATGATAAAAAAAAAAAAGGGATGTCGATTATTTTCCTCTTTTCTCCTATCATTTTCTGCCTCTTATCCTCTCACAGTCTCAAAAAAAAAAAAAGACCATAGTTCTCTTCTTTCTGACTCCATGATCCGTGGAATTGTGAATCATTCTCCGAACAATCGTTGTGGTTTGATTCCCGTCACATAAAAACTAAAGAAAATTTGAAAAATCACTTTAAATATATATATATATATATATATATATATATATACTCCTTCCATTCAAAGGAAGTTGCAATATTTTGCCATTTATGGTATTTCACAAAAGTTGCAACAATCCAAAAAATGGAAACATTTATTACTTTTATAATCTTCCATTCATTCTCTCTCTTCCTCCCAACCACTAATTATTCCCCACTCATTCTCTTTCCACCCCCACTAATTCTCTATCTTCCTCTCTACCTTTCATTCTTAATATAATATTATATACCTAATGATGCCTAATTGAAAAAGATGTTGAGGAACAATCCAAACATAGCATATTAAAGATTTTAGATTTTGAAACATAAAAAATTTTACACTTCAATTTTAATTAATATTCCTCAATGGATACAGTTATTTAAGAGACTAATTTTATGAGAATAGATGGTTCCCTTGTATAGTTATTTTATTAATCAATAAAAAATTATCTATTTTTGAGGGAAACGACTGGACTATGCATCCTAAAAAGTTATCTATTTTTGAGGGAAAGACGCTTTTGAAATCTTTATACATTATTGAACCTAGTAGATGGATAATATGATTTTATTTAATTTTAAACTTCCACAAGACACTATCATTTCAGTTGAATGTCATTAGAATAACAATATGACCATTAAATTTTAATAACTCGCTATTTTCAACATCAGAGTCAGACCGTATTCTGTCTTTTAGTGATCAACATATCTTTCTAACTCAAAGTCTCAGTCATGCCATTCTTTAGTATGTTAGCGACAATATAGACTTCCCTCTTGTTGGAAATATTAGATAGTCCGCCCACGACTTGGGCTGATCCAATAACCCAACACATAGTAAAAAGACATGAACTAATTGAAGAGGCACTACATGGTTATAAATAAGGGAGGGGAGGAAACGTTGAAAACATGATAAAAAGGGGATGTCGATTATCTCCCTCTTTTCTCCTATCATTTTCTCCCTCTTCTCCTCTCACCGTCTCAACAAAAAAAAACACCATGGTTCTCTTCTTTCTGACTCCATGATCTGTGGATTTGTGAATCATTCTCCGAGCAATCGTTGTGGTTTGATTCCCGTCACTTAATAACTAAAGAACATTAGAAACATGCGTACGTGAATGATATATAAAGATCTTGAAGAACACATGAAAATTGAATTGGGCAAACAGGGTAAGTCCCCAATCCATATACGCTTCCGCAACACCCCTTACATTACATTGGTATCAGATCATGTTGTATGTTAATTCGTGGTTAATTTGATTGTGAATTGAAAACCTCATTATCGCCATTAAAAATGCTTTAAAACATGTGCAATTGGGTTATTCAATAAGATGTGATTAGGTCATGGAAACTCAGCAAGTTGTAGTATTTAATATTTCATAAATTGTGAAAAATAAAGTTTGATATTTTTCATATAAGTGATTTTTGAAATATTACTTTATGGAAATTTAAGATTTTATTTGGTAATGTTTTACGTGTGCATTCTACATGCTTTTGCTATGAAAATTATTGAAGTAATATATTCTCAATGTTATTTATTGTGCACTAAGATATTCATTTATCAAATGTATTTAATGAGAATTTGATTCGCATATTAAGAAAAATGGTTATACTCATAGTATACATGTGTGCAGCTTAGTTGTCATTAACTAAATGTTGGAATAAAAGAAAATATTTTTACATTGATTAAGGTTATCATTTCGTCTTGCATATTATATCAAAGTGATTTTATGATGAGAGATACATGTTAAAGTATTTGAATCTCTCATATGTGGAGAATTTATTTTCATTTATTTAATTTACTAGCAAGAAGCCCGTCGTGCTTCGCACGGGATGTTTGCACTGAAGAACTTTTTGGTAAATCTAAATCATTATATGTTCTTTTAGACATTTTAATAAATTTAATATCTAATTTATGGTGTATCTAATTATATAGACTTGCTGTACGTGTTCATCTTTTTTGTCCCCCGTAATAACTGAAATATTATTTTATTCAATATTACAACAACAACTCTAAGCTCAAATTAGTCTCAATGTTTCACATGACTACAATAAAACGTTAATGTGGAAAAGAGGGTTGAAAAAAATAAATTGGGTTTAGAGCCTCAATTCTTTTTTTTAACTCAATATTTAAGTTTTTTTTTCTTTTTTTCTTTGTTCTTTTATATTAAGTCATTTTTTGTCTAGTTCATCAAAGGAGTGTCTTTCTAATATGGATGAAGATAACAATATACATTCGTAGCAACAGATTATGGATTTCATCCTCAAACACTAATATTAAAATTTTACTCTTCATCTCTTAAAACGTTTAACCTTTTCAAATCTAGCTATAATTAGTGAAATAAAATAAAAAAAATCTATGAATATCACGGTTTCTAAAGTGCAAGTATTCATATTCTTAACTTTATTAAATGAGTGAACATTCAAATATAACTCACTGCCATTAAATAGTTAGGTGCATTATGCATGCATCAAATAACTTTTAACACACTTGACACTTTATAGTCCAGTATCTATTATTTTACTAATTCTTATGAACGAATGTTTTTAAATTAGCCAAATATTTATTAATTAACTAATTAGACTAATTAATGAATGTATTATGATAAAGGTTGACTATTCAACTATCGCTTGCATTCATTGACTGTATACTCTCTCCGTCCCACCTCACTTGAGACATAAGAGGTGGGCACAATAACTAAGGAAAAAAATAAAATAAGGAAAATGTGTGGTAGAAAATGAAGAGAGAGAATGAATGGGGTTAATAGTACGTTGGTTAAATGAATTGTGTGGTGAAATGAAGAGAGAGATGAATGGGTGGGGTAAATTGAATATAAAATTATGAAAAGATTACCATTTTGGGGGATCTCAAGTGAAGTGGGACAGATCAAAATGGAAATAAGTCTCAAGTGAGGTGAGACGGAGGGAGTATATTGAACGGAAAAGTAATTTCCACTTTTAATATTTCTGGAAAACTCTTTGTGGCATTAAATACTTATATTTATATGCGAGACTGATATAAATTAAAAGGAATATGAGTATTTAATTTTCATTTTTTTTCTTTTATCATTGTTAGTTATTAGGAGCATCACATTTTTTTAATCATTAATGAAGGTTAATGAAGATTAAAAATTCAGTCATTAATTGGATCGTTAGAGTTGTGCTATTCATATGTGTAAGTTCAAATGACATAAGTATTAATGTTATTTATTGGAACACCATTAATTATTTTCACATTTCACAAAGAATACCATAATTGTTTACTTTTTTTTAGTGTTTAGAAAATAATTAATAAAAACGAAAAAACCTTCCAATAGATAAATATGATGAAGTGAGTTGTTTCAATTAATAGTCATTAATTATCTAATTAGATTAGATAGATTAATGTATGTAAACACAAAGTGATGACTACTCAATTATCAGTTACATTCATTCTACTAAATATGAACGAAAATATAATTGCAACTCTTGATATTGCCATAGAACATTTAATGATATTATATAAAGTATCAATTATGAATTATCTATTATATTAAATAGATTAATGGAGTGTGAAATAGTCAATATTAAATCTATATATATATATATTAAAGTTGGCCAAAAGAGCTATGGTATTGACATGTGGACAAACAATAGAGAAAGCTTGCATTTGGAGAAGCCACATCAACAACATACTAATAAATAAGTGACTTTTCATTTTTTTTTTATTAGCTAATACTATTAGCTAATAATAATAGTTACTAAAAAGGGTAACTATAATAGTTAACTATTATAGTAACTATTACTATTATTAGTAATAGTTAACTATAATAGTTAACCATTATAGTTAACTATTACTCTTATTAGTAATAGTTACTATTATAGTTAACTATATTAGTTAACTATTACTATTAATAATATTAGTTAACAATATTAGTTACAATACAAGTTAAATATTACTATTAATAGTATTAGTTAACTATAATAGTTACTATTATAGTTAACTAATACTATTAATAGTATTAGTTACTACTATATTAGTTAACTATTACTATTAATAGTATTAGTTAACTATAATAGTTACTATATAGCTAATTATTACTATTAATAGTATTAGTTAACCATAATAGTTACTTTATAAGTTATTTTTTACTATTAATAGTATTGGTTAACTATAATAGGCTACATACATTAATTATTACTATTGTTAGTATTAGTTGATTATAATAGTTATTATATAAGTTAGATTATTAATTTTTAATATTAATTAATCATAATAGTTACTATATCAATTAACTATTACTATTAATAATATTATTTTATTATAATAATTATATTAATAATTATTATTATATATACTAATCATTGCTATTAATATATATATTAACTATTACTATCAATGGTATTAATTAATTATAATAGTTATTATAATAATAGTAATCATATAAATTAATTTTTATTATTAATAGTATTAGTTAAAATGATGATTATTATATTAGTTAACTATAGTTAAAGACATAGTATTGGTTTCCGTGCAGAGCACGGGTAACCCGCTAGTAATACAAAAGGCTTGAAAATGAGAATATATGATAACCCACGGTCTAATAAATATTATCATATTAAGTCTTCTAGTTTTTCAATTTATGTAGTTGATATCATATGATTTTGTTTAAAATGTAACACCGCTAATTAAAAACATGATTTTCATTAGAAATTAATAGAATCTTTTTAAATGACGTTCATTGTCATTTTCTCACATGCGATTTTTGTGAATATAATCATGTAGTTAGGTGCATTATGCATGCATCAAATGGCTTTTAACACACCTGACACTTCATATTCCAGCATCTATTATTTTACTAATTGATATGAACAAATATTTTTAAATTAGCCAAATATTTATTAATTAACTGATTAGACTAATTAATGGTTGTATTATGATAAAGAGTGACTGTTCAACTATCGCTTGCATTCATTGACGGTATTTATTGAACGAAAAAGGAGTATGAAAGAGTTTTTATTATTATTTTTGAAAGAAAAGGAGTATGAAAGAGTTGAGCATTGAACTTTGTTTTTTTAATATAGTCCATATGCTTTATAAATTTTATATAGAATTTCGGATAAAGAGAAATACTGATGACATAATATTTCAGATAATTTTCTAATTAAATTTTATATTTTGAATTCAATTGTTATAAAATTACGGATAAATGGGACATAATATTTGAATTTAGATATTTTCCTTCTATGACTCTCTCTTTGTATCAATTTTTAACATATGAACCTATTATAAAGTTCATAATATAATCAATAAAAAACTTAATATAAAATGTTAAAATATCTTGATCCTTTTGTTGCTCCTATATTTTTTTGTGTCCAAACACAGTGCAAAAAGTTTCAATCTTTGAGTCGCTTTGAATCTTCTCATTTCTTTTCCCTACAATTCATATGAAAAAAAGATGAATAAACCTATATAATTTAGTCATAATATACAACATGAAAATTAAGATAGAAAGAAATTAATAAATATAACAAAAAATAGTAAAATAAAATCAAAACATATAAAAATATGTTAACAGTAGTAATAATATAAATTATAAATATTACCATAGTTATCTTTTGTACATATGAACAAATCAAATTAATAAATCTATATAATTTGATTTATGTCAAAATGGAAAATCAGATGAACATATTTATTTCATCATCAATATAAAAGGAAAACCAAAATAAAAATCTTAATATCTTAAATGATCATTATAGTTATTTTTTAAATTAGACAGATAATAGATTTTATGATTTGTTTTCTTGTTTTATTCCCATAATTTCCGCAACTTGATTGGATTCATTCATAAAAATGATTAAAATAGACAAAAAAAAAAAAAGACAACAAATAAAATGAATACAAAAACTTACTAAAGAAAATCAAAAGTAAAACTAAATCCAATATTAAAACAAAAAAACATAAGAGAAAATAAAATTAAATATAAATACGAAAATCATATATTAATCAATTAAAAAAAATCAAGAATATAATCAAAATAGATAATTGAAACATATAAATATTAAAAAGTGACAATTTCAAAGATAATACAAAATCAAAGTTAAAAAAGTATCAAAACAAAAAGAATAAAATAAAGATAAAAAAAATAAATAGAAATATGGAAAAAATCTTAATAAAAAAATGATAAAAAAGAAGCATTCGGAAACACAAATCTAACTACACAAAAATCTACTTTTTAAAAATTCAAATAATAAAATAAAAAAGATATACGAAAATTCAAATTTTAATAAAAAAAAATTAATAAATAAAATTCTTAAACTGAATCAAAAGAAAATATCAAAAAATCAAATCAAAGTGAAAAATGAAATATTACAAAAGAAATAAATAGTAAAATTAAATAATATTAAAAATAACAAACATAAGAAAATCAATAGTACAAATAAATGTATAAATCAATCTTAATAAAAAAAATAAAACTGAAAGAAAGAAGACAAAACAAAGCTCGAACTTAAACAAAGGTGTAAATTGGCTTAAAAATTACAAAAGCAAAACACAATTTATATACATAAGAAATATAAAATGAAATTAACTAAAACGATACAATATCAAAAAAAAAAAAAAAAAAAAAAAAAGTAAATAAAAATATGAAAATTTAAAATTAATAATATAAAATAAAGAAAAAAACATTCACTAACATAATCAAATTAGAAAAATCAAGAAGAAAATCAAAATAAATAAAAAACACTTACAAAACAAAATATAAATTTAAAACTAAAATAAATATGAAAATAAAAAACATAAAATAAACATAAATCAAGAATCAAATTTTAATCATAATCAAAAGAAACCAAACGATATTAAGTATTCTAGATCACTCGAGAAAGGATACACACAACAACAACAAAAAAGCGAGATTATGGAATACTTATTACAAGACAAAAACTTGTGTGAGAACACTCCAACCCGTCTCATGGGTGAGACGGGTCATTTTTTTGACCCATTACCCGACCCACAACCCTGCTCCAGGACCCATGGGGGGACCCTGCCACGTGGCAGCCCCCCATTGGCCCAAAAAAAATATATATATATATATATATATATTTTTTTTTTTTTTTTTTTTTTTTGCTTTTTTTTAAATTTTTATATTTTTATTTTTGGTTTTTTTTCGGTTTGTGAAAAGTAATAGTTACCATCTCTTAAAGTAATAGTGTTATTCCTATGTTTTCTTCGTTTGCCAAAAGTAATACTTATTATAACTAAAATGTAACAAACGTGTTATTTATATGTAATAGTATTTGTAAATAATTGTAATACATATGTATAGATATCTATTTGTTTTCAAACAATAAGTTACAATGGGGTCAAATTTATCATGATACATGTAAAAGTATTACATTATCTATAGAAATCTGTTACAATTTCGTCAATCAAAGTGTTACATTTATTTGTATAAACTTACTATTACATTCATATACATAAGTTATTACTTTTCAAATGGGTAAAAACGAGCTTTTGTTTTTTTAAAACAAGTATTACGTTTACTTATGAACAATGTTACTTTAAGAGATGGTAACTATTATTTTTTGCTAAACCACTGAAAAGCCGAAAAAAAATATAAAAAAAAAAAAAAAAAAAAAAAAAAAAAAAATTCGGCCAATGGTGGGTTGCCACGTGGCGGGTTCGGCCCATGGGTCATGGGGCGACCCGTCTCATGCATGAGACGGATCCCCTTGTTCTCATGGGAGACCACCTCTTATTACAAATATCGACTTGAACCTTACATATTTTTCTATTTGCCATGGATTCTTCTTTGCAAAAAGTGAGCGAGAGCAAACATTGGTGAAATGAGAATGAATGAGAATGAGCAAATTCTCCATGCTTATTTGTTTGAATGAGAAAAAAAAATGACTCTTCAAATTTCAAGTCCGTTGCACTTCCACTCTTACCAAGTATATTAGAAAAGTTAATGATCTTCTTATATTATTTGGTAATTCTATTCACCTAATATAAGAACTACATATATAGTAATATGTTCTAAGTAAGTTGTATAGTCCTATATCAATTGTAATTAATCATCTATAATGAATTCTACTTATTCTTATTCTAACTGAATGGGGTATAATGCTATGTACTAAGACTTATTAGATGTATCATTAACATTGTAATAGTTACTATGTATATATATAATGCATAAATGCTTTGAAAGGGCACATTGTCATGATGACTATTAGCCTTACCAATGCAATATACTTTGAAAGGACACATTGTCATGATGACTATTAGCCTTACCTATGCAATAAGTACTCATACCCATACCTGATCATATAACCTAAAAATTATGTCTAAGTAGCAGAAAACGAAAGGTTCAAACATTAATACTCGGATGATGTGATGGCACACTAAGAAGCAAGATTCACCAAAAATTATGTGAGGTGTCATGCCCATAGGCATTTTCACCAACTTTAATATACTACAAGTATGGATTTATGTCGTAAATTTCATACATTTATACGTTTATGTAAAGTAGTTCCTACTTTATACATTTAAGTTTGAACATTAAGTATAAGTTCAATGACTTAATTTGACAGTGTGCTCATGCATGATCAGTCATCTCTAAAACGAATTTTAATTGATATTTTTTGCATGAATGTCTATTGTTGGTGTACTAAGGCCTTGTTTGTTTTTTCATTCAAAGCCACTTAATGGGGTGAATGTCTGAGAAAGTCAGACCTTAAGGCATTAAGTCTGTTTTTTTTTCAGATCTAAAAGCATCTGAATTGCCTCTTAATGTTCAGACCTAAAATGAAGTCTGATTTGCCTCTGAATTGATTTTTTTTTCAATTTATATTTTTTCTTAAACTCATAATTCTAAAGATATCCAACTAAAACACTATATAAACAACTATTCACGTCATTTTTCTACTTCATTCAATGTCGTAATCCTAAATTCAGATGTGTATTCAGACGAAATCAAACAGTTTGAATAATTCAGAAATCAGCTTTCAGATGCTGCCTCTTATCAATTCAGATATGCATTCAGATTTCAAGACTTAACACTTAAAAAAAAACAAACACCACCTAAGGTGTTACATATAGACAAATATTGCGTATGGCAATTAACATGTATAAGTACATGTTTGGTCTGAAACGACTTTAACGTAAATGAAAAATCAAACAGTGATCAAATGTATTGAACAGCGTATTCAACCATGATTACCAATTAAGTATTCTCGGTAAATATCCAAGTCTTTCATTGAAGAGATTTAACATCAAATCTCATATCCTTAAGATAGGATTAAATTGTACTTTATTTAGAATATTTAGGGTTGTGGTGTTTATGTGCATGTGATAGAATTGTAGCTAAAAACATAGTGAAGTTTTCCTTCTCTTTATAAGAGATATCATACAAGGACAAATGTATATGACATGTTAGGACAGAGCTTACCATTATAGATTTGAACACAAGGGTTCTAAGCATTAAAATTATTAATCTCTAATGAAAAATAGAAAATAGTTTATTATCTAATTAAACTATTGCCTTATTGAAAGTATAAGACATATTTACCTAATTAAAATAAGTTAAACACAAAGAATTTCTTACGATAGCACAAAAGTTCAATAAAGCTACTTAAAATAAAAAATAATGGATGAGTATGATTTATACACGAATGTCAAATTTTGAGAAAATACCCTCTTCATAGAAGTTACAAAATGTTATTCATGTTAACTTTATTTTCTTGAACAAAACACTATTTTTTGAAATTGATTACACACCTCTATAGTAGCTTTTCAAATGTAGACCGGATGACAAGAACATAGTGGTTACTCTATTCTGTCTTTATGAACCTTTCAGCAAGTTGTAAAGTCTTTAAGTAAAGACAACATGTTAAAGCATTCTCTTAACAATTAATTGTCATTAAGTAAAGATGATATTTAAGATTGAACAATCATCTTGGTATAAGTTGACTCGATTAGTCATGCACTCATTATGAATTGTTCTCACTTGCTTAAAAGGAAAGGTCACTAAAAGTCAACAAGTCGATTAAGTAACTTGACATAAGATAGTTATCATTTCTTATAAATGCAAACTCATACGTACAAAATATCTTGAGTTTTTTATGTCCTTTCATCATGAATGTAACTGATTTTTCATTTGAATGAAGTAAAAGTTACTTCATCTTTCATTAGAATCACAAAGTAAATTTATTCATGATTATGAAAGTATATGTTTTTCTTTTAAAAAGATAAACATTTAAATGAATAGAAAAACCAAATATATTTCTTTTTCACATTAAGAGGTTGTGAAAAGAAATATACTCAAACGAACAAGTGGTGACATATATGTAATGTGTTACAAATTAAAAGACAAGTAATGTTAATTTATGCTTATACTAGTTAGAGTATATGAGATGATTTCTCTGTAAATATGAAAACGTTCATGAATTTGTCTTTCAAATTATTATTCGCAAATATGTGTGAGATATGTTCACTCGTCTGTTATTTCATATATTAAAAAAGAGGATTTGCGTAAATATAAAAAAATATCATATTAATTTTTGCCAAAGTATATTGTGAACATTAAAATGGGGAAATTATTGTGTGTGTGTCTTGAAAGATCATCTACCAAAATCTTAAAGTCGATATAATCTTATTCATGAATACATATTTTATAAGTTTCACTATCTCTTGCGAGGATGGGGAAGATGACCTTGTCGATGATCGCCAAGGATAGTGGGAGAAACACATAAGAATTAAGTAAGAGATAAAATTCTTCCTAATGGATAGAGTTTATATCCTCATCTTGAAGTTGTTTAAGAAATTGGGAGCTAGTTACTTCTTTACGGTCAAAGAAAACTTTTTAATAACAAAGATCAGTTAGTGTGACATACTAGCTGCTACACGAGTACCAAGAATATCAATGTTATTGTGGAAATTTCTTATCATTTAGGGACTTTGATTTTTATTCTTACATGAAGTTTATGAGTATAATGAGCTTTACTTCTAAAGTGAAAGATTGACATTATTTATGTTAAAAATGATCAATGATAAAACTAAGTGATAGTCTGAAGGATTGTTAACGAAACTTACACTTACTGTTGCAACAATCCATTTTCACTAATGCCATAAATCAATTCTGGGATAAGTTAGAGAAGAAGATAAAGGCGGAAGCGTAATACATGTTGAATCCATTGATGTTGTCTTTAGGGAGAATGATGAAGAACAAATTAGGGGACGGAGTTCTTCTAAATGATAGTGCTTTTTTTCTAGAACTTCTAGCAATGAATGAAGATTATATAGGAGAGAATAATGAATGTCGTATGTTTCTAGGGTTGATGGAGAGCCTTTATATAGGAAACAAATAGGCACTTCATTTAGGGACTACACCTTTTCACATAAGTGGTGTGAAATTACCATTTTGCCCATCATAAATAGGTAATATTACACCCAGGAATTCTATATATTTTAGTCCTCTACACTTTATATTAACATTATAAATATGATTTCATGTATGGAATTTAATCAATGACTTGTTATGCAATCCATATTCTAATAATCTCCCACTTGGGTTGCATGACAATGTCTTTCCTTAAAATCATAAGTATAACACAAATAACAACCCTTATGTGCACCTTATTGTCATCTATAACAATCCCGTCCATTAGTCATACAAGTATAAGGACTAAAGGGGCAGTCGTTGTAATTGATTCGCAACAAAAACCACAATAATCACATGTACATATTGTAAGATCATGGCTTGCAACACAAGTCATTTAGTGAATTCCATACATAAAATCATAAGTATAATGTTAATAAAAAGTGTAGTCAATAATAAAATGTGTAGAATTCCTGAAATGTAATTTATCAATTTATGATGGGCAAAATGGTAAATTAACATTGCTAAAGCTTGAAAGGGTGTGGTCCCTAAATGAAGTGTCACCATGTTTACTATTTAAAGGCCTCTCCATCAAGCCTAAAACATACTTCATTCTTACTTTCTCTCATCTAAATTACTTCATAATATTGGAAGACTTTTGAGAGATTAAGAGACACTTATCATTTAGAAGAACACTTCTCCCTACTTGTTCTTCATTTCTCCCTACAACATTCATAATAGATTCAACAGGTATTATCTCGCTCCCGCCTTCATCTTCTTCCTCAATCTTATTCTGAATATGAGTATGGCATTTAGGGATCATAAATTGTTCCAACAATTGGTATCAGAGCCCGCTCATATTTTGGTTTAAGTTTGAGTTCTTTTCGGGAAAGCTTTTATGCTTTATTCGATTCATTTTTTCCGTTGAATCATCAAGTTTTTATGTTGATTAGGACTCTAATTCATTCATAGAGTACTGATAATCATCATCTGAATTTAAGAAAATGGTTTGAAAAGTTTTGTTGAATGAACACAATGGTTCAAGTGTGACTATCCCTTCATAACATGGTTTTATGTCTAGTGCATACCATGTGGATCTACATACTTGATTCCATTGTTTTAAAGCAAGATTATTCCTAAATAACATGGTTTTATGTTGTAAAGAACATACCATGTGGATCTACTTATTGTTCATTATTTTTTGGGACAAAATTTGGAAAAATGCAGCAAAGCATGCATGAAACGGTGGCTTTAGCCTGGTCGGGTCTTATGTTCTGCCCGGTCGGGTCTTATGTTCTGCCCGGTCGGGTATTATAAGTTGCCCGGTCGCCCATGTACACTATTCACAGGTTTTTGCTTTTTCAAAGATGCTGCACAATTTTGTTCCTCTTTTGAACAAAACATACATTTTTTCAAACCTTAAAGCCTTGATTAATTATATGCTTAAATAATTTTATTCATTGTTTAAATAATATTATCGCCTAAGTGATTAACGTTATTTAAATCCAAAATTATTTAAGTGTTGAATGTTTAAATTAATATGTGAATGACTTGAATTTTCCAAAGAAGATCTTGACATTTGACTAACTTAAGCATTCATGTGATGACAAATAAAATGAACATTAAGTTGTTTTATTAAATGCTTAAGACTACCCAAAGGAAGATTATGCATTTAATCAAATGTTGTTCAAATTACTTGTCATCTAAGGCAATTATTTATGAGTCAATTCGCAATCCAAAGATTAGTTTTGATGTCATGTTAATTACCTTATTGATGGATTTCATTGATATAATTAATCATTTATTTGTTATGTAGTTTCTTATTTATGTTTTGTTTTTTCATTCTTTTGTTCTCAAAAACCTAACAGATTTACTTATTGTTTCATCCGTTATTACTGCTATGAGTACCGTAGCGATACTAAATGGGACTAATTTTAAAAACTTAGAAAACAAATAATTATGATCTTGGGCTATATGGACCTAGAACTCGCATTAAGGGATCTGTTTCTCTTCTTATTGCTTAAGTGCTGAGAAGTGAAAATAATCCAACCGCGTGAGCCTAATGATAATAAAGAATGTTGTCCCGGAGACCTTTTGGACAGTGTCTCCGAGGATGTTGATAATGAAACGTTCCTTGATACCCTTGAGGAAGCTTGTTTCCATAAGGTATAAGGGTACCGGGAATTTAAGGGAGTACATTTAGAAATAGTTCACCTATCAACAAAACTAAAAGCACTTAAGTCCGGGATATCGAAAGATATTCTTATGCATTTAGTTTTGATCATTCTTCCTTCTCAGTTTGGTCACTTTGAGGTGACCTATAATTGTCAAAAGATAAGTGAATTATTAATGAATTACTTTCACTTATGACACAAGAGGAAGATAGGTTAAAGCGATTTAGAACTAAATGTGCTCATTTAGCATCTACCTTTTCTCATGGGACAAGAGAAGAGGGAAAGAAACTGTGGTTGCAAGTAATGAGAAGTCTAAGGGATCATCTAATGATCATAAAGAAATGCTTCTTTTGCAAGGACCTCACTAACATGAAGTTCGATTACCCTAAGTATCACGCTTGGCGTGAAAGGTATATCATTTGGTCTAGTTTGTATTGTATTGAGGCTAATTTGGTTTCAATTCCTACATATACATGGTGATTGAATTTTGGTGAAACCAATCACATAAGGATGTTTAAGTAGGATTGCCTAAATTACCGAAAACCTAGTAAAGATGAAGAAATTCATCTATATGGAAACTAGGAATCCGGTTGAAGTTATAGGCATAAGGATCCTTTAAGTTATTGTTAAAGTACTAAGTATTATTTGTATTAATAATACATTCATTTGTACCATCATTTGAACGGAATTATGATATCTATCACAATATTAGACAAGGAAGGTTACTCTTGTTCTTTTGATAATAATATATGTGATCTTTATTTTAAATTCCAAGGTTATTGGTACTAGTTCTTTGTCAATTAATCTTTATTTACTTGACATTATTCAAACAATAATTGAGTCCCATAATAATGAAACCAAAAGTAAAAGCGAAAGTTATCAAGTAAAATTTTATTCATTATGACATAGGCGTTTTGGTCATATCTCCGAGAGGAGAATTGATAAGCTTGTGTCTAAAGGAATCTTGACCATACTTGATATTCCGGAAGAGACTTTTGCATTAATGCCTTAAAGGGAATTTACAAACATTAAAAGAAAAGTATCCTCGAGAGCATCAAGCGTCTTAGAACTAATTCATTCTAATATTTGTGGACCATTCATTAATCCTTCATGGAAAGGTCAACAATACGTTATTACGTTCATAGACGACCACTCTTAATATGAATACATTTATTTACTTCATGAAAAAGTCTCAAGTTTTGGACATTTTCAAGTCTTATAAAGTCAAAGTTAGAAATCAACTTTGAAAGACTATTAAGAACGTTAAGTCCAATCATGGTGGTGTATACTATGGTTGGAATGACGGTTCAAAGGAACAATGTTCGGGTCCTTTTGCTCTCTATTTTGAGGAGTGTGGGATTGTCTCTCTCCACATTAAGCCGGGTACGCCTAGCATAAATAAGTGTAACAGAGACATAATAGAATCCTTAAGGATATGGTAATAAGTATGTTCCTTGTACTTCTTTTACCTCACTCATTATGGGCGATACATTAAATACCACAGTATATATTCTCAATAAAGCTCCCTCTAAAGCTACTATCAAAAACCTTTTATGATTTTGGGATGAATTAGAACACGTCCTTAAATCATCTTCATATGTGGGGTTGTCCAGCAGAAGCTAGGCCTTATAAGCCTAATAAGGGCAAGTTGGACATAAGACTGTTAGTAGTTATTTGTAGGGTATGCCGAGAGATCTATGGGGCTATAAATTTTACAACCCGAAAAACTAGAACATTTTAAAACGAGAAATGCTAGGTTCTTTGAGGATGTTGAATTTAGTGGGAGATTAGGAGTAATATTTTGAATTTGAAAAGGAAGAGGCATCCTTTTTATACCTCTTCCCTTAGTTCCAATTAGAAATCAAGTACTTGTACTTGAAATTCAAGAGGAACATACAATTCAAAATAATGATTCCCCATAAATATTGAACAACATGGAAATGTTGGTCATAAAAGGAAATTCAACAATCTCAAAATAAGGAAGAACCGGTGCCCTTAATGAGATCCAATAGAGTAAGAAGAAGTGTTATTCCGGATAATTATAAAGTGTATCTTGCCTAGAATGAAGGACGCTTAGGTTTAGTGGGAGATGAGCTTCTCACCTCCCATCAAACCATTAATAGTCCTAATTCTCATAAAGTGAATTAATGTCATAAATGAAGAGTTAAAATCTATAAAGATAACAACGTTTGGGATCTTGTCCTATTACCTAAAGATGTGAAACCTATTGGGATTAAATTAGTCTTTAAGACCAAAAGGATTCACAAGGTAATATGGAAAGATATTAAGCCTGTCTAAGTTGCTAAAGATTTTACTCAAAAGGAAGACATTGATTATAAAGAAAACACATTTTCCGGTATCTTCTAAAAAAAAATCTTTTAGGATCATTATGGCACATATGGCGTATTATGATCTTAAGTTTCATTAAATGGATATAAAGACGAGTTTTCTCAATGGAGACATTGAGGAAACTATTTATATAAAGAAGCCAGAAATGGTGACCGGTTTATTTAAGAAATCCATTTATGGGCTTAAGCTAACTTCTCGTTAATGGAACTTTAAAACTTAATCAAGTTATTCTTTCATTTGGTTTTGAAACGAATCTTGGTGAAGATTATGTATACCATAAGTTCAGTGGGAGTAGATTTATAATTTTTGTCTTATTGTGGATGATATTTTGCTTGCAAGTAATGATATGAACCTTCTTAAGGAAACTAAGAAATCTCTTATTTGAAATGAAAGATCTTGGTAAGGAATCTTTGTATTAGGAATCCGAAATCACCGTGATCGCTCACGAGGTGTTTTAGGATTATCACAAAAGGCCCATATGGAAAAGGTATTACAAAATTTTAGCATGGAAATCTATGAACCACATGACACCCCTAATTTTAAAGGAGACATATTTTAGTCTCAAACAGTGTTCTAAAAGTAATTTTGAATCCAAGTATATGGAAAAGATCAATTTTGCAACAGCAGTAGGGAGCTTAATGTATGCGTGAATCTTATATTTATTGTTGGGATGCTTGGTCAATACCAAAGCAAACCGGAAGAGAACATTAGGTAGCAGCCAAAAGAATGATAAAGATATTTACAAAACACTAAAGAACTACTTGCCTACATTTGAAGTCGGATCATCTTAAGATCATTAGGTATTCCGACATTAGTTAAATTATATGGCTGCATAAGTTTATTAAAGGGACTGCGAATTGTCAACAAGTGTCGAAAGACCGCTTAAGTTTTAAAGTGACAATCGGACGGTAGTCTTATAACAACAAGAGTTAAAGAAAGTCTAAGCATATAGACAATAATTTTTTTGTTGTGAAGGAAAATGAACAAAGAAATGCAACTTATAGAAACGAACTCCATTTTAAAGGATCCATTTGTAAAAACGTTATCATCTTCAGTGTTTCACGAGCATGTTTCTCATATGGGTGTAACAAACTTTTGATAACATTTAGTATAGTGGGAGTTTGTGTTGTTCTTTCATTAATTGTTCTATTATTTAAAGTTTTTTATCTCATTTGGTTAAGTTGGACTAGTTGGAAGAATATGGATTTATTCATTATGTTCCATGCTACACATCTACACTTTTGATCTATGTCATTTAGTTGGATTTGTATACGTGATTACTGTGGGTTTAGTTGCGAATCAATTACAACGACTGCCCCTTTAGTCCTTATACTTGGATGACTAATGGACGAGATTGTTATAAATGACAATAAAGTGCGCACATTTGGGTTGTCATTTGTATTATATTTATGTTTTAAAGGAAAGACTTGTTTTGAAACCCAAGTGGGAGATTGTAAGATCATGGCTTGCAACACAAGTCATTTAGTGAATTCCATACATAAAATCATAAGTATAATGTTAATATAAAGTGTAGTCAATAATAAAATGTGTAGAATTCCTGAAATGTAATTTATCAATTTATGATGGGCAAAATGGTAAATTAACATTGCTAAAGCTTGAAAGGGTGTGGTCCCTAAATGAAGTGTCACCATGTTTACTATATAAAGTCCTCTCCATCAAGCCTAAAACATACTTCATTCTTACTTTCTCTCATCTAAATTACTTCATAATATTGGAAGACTTTTGAGAGATTAAGAGACACTTATCATTTAGAAGAACACTTCTCCCTACTTGTTCTTCATTTCTCCCTACAACATTCATAATGGATTCAACAGGTATTATCTCGCTTCCGCCTTCATCTTCTTCCTCAATCTTATTCTGAATATGAGTATGGCATTCAGGGATCATAAATTGTTCCAACACATATCCAACTAAATGATATAGATAAAAATGTATATGTGTAGTATGGAACATAATGAATATATACATATTCTTCCAACTAGTCCAAATTAACCAAATGAGATCAAAACTTAAAATAATAATAGAACAATTAATGAAAGAACAACATAAACTCCCACTATATTAAATGTTATCAAAAGTTGTTACACCCATATAAGCAACATGCTCGTGAAACACTAAAGGTGATAACACCTTAGTAAACGGATCCGCTAATATGGAGTTTGTTCAAATAAGTTGTATTTCTATTTGTTCATTTTGTACTCTTTCTCTTACAACAAGAAACTTAATAACTATATGCTTAGATTTTGATGAACTCTTGTTGTTCTTGGAGTACAAGACTGCTGCCCGATTGTCACAATATAACTTAATAGGTCTTTTGACACTATCGACAATTCGCAGTTCCTCAATAAACTTACGCAGCCATATAGCTTGATTGGATGCCTCAAACAAGCAACAAACTCGGCTTCCATGGTAGAGGAAGTTACGAGTGTCTGCTTGGCACTTCTCCAAGAAACTGCTCCACCGGCTAATGTGAAGATATAACCAGACGTTGATTTACGACTGTCTTGGCATCCACCAAAATCGGAATCAGAATACGCAATGATCTCAAGATGATCCGATTTTGAATATGTAAGCATGTAGTCCTTGGTATTTTGTAAGTATATCATCACTCTTTTGGCTACAACCCAATGTTCTCTCCCCGGATTGCTTTGGTATATATCTACCAAGCATCCCAACAATAAATGCAAGGTCTGGACGCTTGCAGACTTGCGCATACATTAAGCTTCCTACTGCTGATGCATAAAGAATATTTTCCATATATATACTTGGATTCAAAATTAATTTTAGGACACTGTTTGAGACTGAACTTGTCTCCTTTAGAAACAGGGGTGTCATGCGGTTTACAGTTTTGCATGCTAAACCTTTGTAATACCTTTTCTATATAGGCCTTTTGTGATAATCCTAAAATACCTTGTGAACGATCACAGTGAATTTGAACTCCTAATACAAAATATGCCTCACCAAGATCTTTTATTTCAAATTTGTTTGAAAGAAATTTCTTAGTTTCCTTTAGAAGGTTTATATCATTACTAGCAAGCAAAATATCATCCACATATAAGACCAAAAATATAAATTTACTCCCACTGAACTTATAGTATACACAATCTTCACCAAGATTCTTTTCAAAGCCAAATGAAAGAATAACTTGATTAAATTTTAAATACCATTGACGAGAAGCTTGCTTGGGGCCATAAATGGATTTCTTAAATTTACAAACTAATTGATTAGTTTGATCCAAATCAGTCACCATTTCTGGTTTCTTCATATAGATAGTTTCCTCAATGTCTCCATGGAGAAAAGTTGTCTTTACATCCATTTGATGAAGCTCAAGATCATAATGTGCTACAAGTGCCATAATGATTCTATAAGAGTTTTTAGAAGATACCGGAGAAAATGTTTCTTTGTAATCAATGCCTTCTTTTTAGTAAAACCTTTAGCAACAAGACGAGCCTTATATCTTTCCACATTACCTTGTGAATCCCTTTTGGTTTGAAAGATCCATTTACACCCAATAGGTTCCACATCTTTAGGTAATGGAACAAGATCTCAAACGTCGTTGTGTTTCATAAATTTTAACTCTTCATTTATGGCATTGATCCACGTATGAGAATTAGGACTATTAATGGCTTCATGGAAGGTGAGTGGCTCATCTCCCACTAAACCTAAGTGTCCTTCATTCTCGGCAAGATACACTTCATAATCATCCGGAATTGCACTCCTTCTTACTCTATTAGATCTCCTTAAGGTCACCGGTTCTTCCTGATTTTGAGGTTGTTGAATTTCATCCTCATGATCGACATTTTCATGTTGTTCAATATCTATAGGGGATTCATTGTTTTGAATTATATGTTCCTCTTGAATTTCAGGTATAAAACCTTGATTTCTAATAGGAACTACTACGGGAAGAGGTATAGAAATGGATGCCTCTTCCTTTTCAAATTCAAAAATATTCCTAATTTCCCATCAAAATTCAATATCCTTAAAGAACCTAGCATTTCCCGTTTCAAAAAAGGTTCTAGTTTTTGGGTTTTAAAATTTATAACCCCTAGATCTCTCGGCATACCCAACAAAGTAACTACTAATAGTCTTAGCGTCCAGCTTGCTCTCATTAGGCCTATAAGGCCTAGATTCTGCTGGACAACCCCATACATGAAGTTGATTAAGGACGGTTTCTTATTCGTCCATAATTCATAAGGGGTTTTATTAGTAGCCTTAGAGGGAACTCTATTGAGAAAATAAGCTGCGGTTTTTAATGCATCGCCCCATAATGATGTGGTAAGGAAGTACAAGAAATCATACTCCTTACCATATCCTTAAGGGACGTCTCTCAGATACACCATTCATGCTAGGCGTACCCGGCATAGTGTAGTGAGGGACAATCCCACACTCTTAAAGATAGCGAGCAAAAGGACCCGGATGTTGTTTTCCCGGACCGTCATTCCGACTGTAGTATTCACCAACACGATCGGACCTAACATTCTTAATAGTCTTTCTAAGTTGATTTTCAACTTCGGCCTTATAAGACTTGAAAACATCCAATGATTGAGACTTTTCATGAAGTAAATAAATGTACCCATAACGAGAGTAGTCGTCTATGAACGTAATGAAATATTGTTGACAATTCCATGAAGGGATAGTGAATGGCCCACAAATATCCGTATGTATTAGTTCTAAGACGCTTGATGCTCTCGAGGATACTTTTCTTTTAGTGTTTGTAAATTTTCCTTTAAGGCATTCAATGCAAAAGTCTTTTTTTTTTTCCGGAATATCAAGTATATTTAAGATTCCTTCTGACACAAGCTTATCAATTCTCCTCTTGGAGATATGACCCAAACGCCTATGCCATAAGGTATAAGAATTTTCACTTGATAACTTTCGCTTTCTAAATTTGGTTTCATTATTATGGGACTCATTTATTGTTTGAATAGTGTCAAGCAAATAAAGATTATCATTACTTGACAAAGTACTTATACCAACAACTTTGGAATTGAAATAAAGATCACATATATTATTACCAAACGGACAAGAATATCCTTCCTTGTCCAATACTGTGATAGATATTAAATTCCGCCTAAAGGACGGTATAATAAATGTATTATTTAATACAAAATAATAGCCAGTACTTAACATTAATATAAAAGTCCCTATGCCTATTACTTTAACTGGATTCCTAGCTCCCATATAGATGAATCTCTCATCTTCACTGGGTCTTCGGTAATTCAGGCAACCCTGCATAGACATACTTATGTGAGTTGTTGCACAAGAATCCAACTACCATGTATATGTAGGAATTGAAACCAAATTAGCCTCAGTACAAATAAAACCAAATGACATACCTTTCTTAGCACGCCAAGCGTGATACATAGGGAAGTCGAACTTCATGTGAGTGAGGTCCTTCCAAAAGAAGCACTTCTTAACTTTTTGATCATCAGATGATCCCTTAGGCTTCTTATTACTTCCAACCGAAATTTCCTTCCCTCTTCTCTTTGTCCCATAAGAAGAGGTGGATGCCAAATGAGCACTTTCGGCTTTAAATTGCTTTAACCTATCTTCCTCTTGTGTCACATGTGAAATTAATTCATTAATAGTCCACTTGTCCTTTTGACAATTATAGGTCACCTCAAAGTGACCAAATTGAGGAGGAAGAGAGATCAAAACTCAATGCACGAGTAAATCTTCTGATATCTCTAACTTAAGTGATTTTAGCTTTGTCGATAGGTGAAGCATTTCCAAAATATACTCACTTAAATTCCCGGTACACTTGTACTTCATGGAAACAAGTTTCCTCAAGGAAGCATTTGTTTCTGACTTTTCACTTTTTGCAAAGCGTTCCTCAAGGGTCTCGAGAAAGGTTTTAGCATCAACATCCTCGGAGACAGTGTTCAAAAAAGTCTCCGGGACAATATTCTTCATGATCATTAGGCTCACGCAGTTGGAGCGTTTCCACTTCTCAACACTTAAGTGATCTTTTTGAGTGCTTTGATCAGTGATAGGAAGAGGAAACGGTTCCCTTAATGCGAGATCTATGTCCATACAGCCTAAGATCATAGTTATTTTGTTTTTCCAAGTTTTAAAGTTAGTCCCATTAAGCATCGGAACGGTGCTCATCGCAGCAGTTGTTGAAGAAGCATTAAGTAAATCTGTTGGGATTCGAGAACAAAAGTGAAATACAAAACATGTATAAGTAACTACACAACGAATAAATGATTAACTATATCAATGAAATCCATCAATAAGGTAATCAACATGACGTCAAAACTAATCTTTGGATTGCGAGTTGATTCATAAATGATTGCCTTAAGGTAACCAAATAATTTGAACCATGTCTTAATCAAATACTTAATCTTCCTTTGGGCTGACTTAAGTATCTAATAAGACAACTTAATGTCCATTTTATTTGTTACCACATGAATGTATAAATTTAGTCAAATAACAAGATCTTCTTTGGAAAATTCATGTTACTCACATATCAACTTATACATCCAACACTTTAACAATTTTGAATTTAAATAACGTGAATCACTTTGGCGATAATATTATTTAAAATATGTATAAAATTGTTTAAGCATATAATTAATCACAACTTTATGGTTTGAAAAAATATATGTTTTGCTCAAAAAGGTAAACAAAATGTGCAAAATCTTGAAAATCTCAAATCATGTGAAGAGTGTATGCACGGCCGTGCAAAATACAATACCCGACCGTGCAATACTCTGAGGTCCGACCAGGCAACACCTTATGCCCGACCGGACTTCCTTAAGGTCCGATCGGACCACGCACAGTACCCGACCGGACCAGGCCTAATGGTCCGACGGACCCAACATTATACCTGGGCGGACCATCTGAATACCAGTAGCACCGTTTCAATCACTGATGATGTACGGCTGTGCAAGTCTCAAGACTCGGCCGTGCATGTCGATTTTCTGCACTTCTGAATTTCGCCAGACTGCAGAGTCGGCTTCTTACGGGAAGAGACCTCAGACCGACGAGTGATCACGTGACAGTGGCAACGTTCTGGTGTCTTGATGCCCGAGCTTGATAGGATCCCCCATTCCCTTTTTTATTGTTGATGATGTATTTATTGCCTCGGCATAGGCGAAGACAATTTTTCTTTCTTTGGTTTGTACCCATGCAACAGTTAACTCCTAAATCTAACACACAATACTTTTATTAATTTTAGTTTTTTATTTTTGACTGTGTAATGGATTAATTCACATCCGATTGGTCAATCGAGGGGTATTTTTATGAGATGAATTCGCGTTGAGTCATTTGTAGGTGATGTATGAATTGTTCGGGGTGCATTTCTGAGGTGTTTGAGGCATGTTTTGACTCATTGGGCAACCTGAGATTTGAGCAGAGTTTCTATCATCTGAACTGGGAGATGTCTCGTACAAGACATCCTGTGAATCTGCAGCTGTTTCTCCTTTTTCCTCAAGGATTTCGTGTCTGAACTTGTATATAAACACCTCTAGTCCGTCCTAGAATACCATGCAGCCTTAAATCAGTTCTTGGAACTTTTCTTTTGGAGTATAATTCTCAACCTTTTGCTCCCAATGGCCCCAAGCAAATCCGTCCCTTCATCAATAATTGTTGATGAGTTCTCCTTGGACTCAGAATTAGTTGAACGCTACAAGAATGACTTAGCAACGTTCTTTCGCTTGTTTGACAAGACTCGTCAAGGAAGATTCATAGAGATGTTTGGTTTTAAGATCCTTTTCACTTTGAAGAACCTAAAACCGGATTGGGACCTTTTGAAGGGAGTTGCACGCTTTTGGGATCCTTCGACTCATCTTTTCAACATTTCACTTAATGAGATAGTCCCTACTGTAGAGGAGATGTTGGCTATCCTGGATATGCCCTTGACAGGAGTGATTGCGGTGACCAAGTATGACAAAGCACCGGCGGAGTCTCTTAGGGATTTATTGAGTATAGGCCTTCCTGAGGCGCAGAGTTATATCCATAACCGCCATGTTGATCTCCACACTTTTCCTAGGAGATTTAAAGGTCGGGTGACTCATGGTCACGGGGTGGATTCCCAGTGCTGCCTCTTAGCCTTATGCTTATTTCGAAGCGTACTTTTTATGAGCAAGTGTGGCATGGCGAACACGGAGCTCGTGGACATCGTTCTGCAAGCTAGAGGATGGGATTTCAACATAGTCCCTCTTATCTTGAGGGAGACCCTTCATTATTGTTAACTATTTGGCTCAGAGAACATTTTAAATTATTGGACTCTCTGACTGAGTATTCCCCTTATACTTTCCATAGGCGGAGACTATTGGTGAAGGGTCTCAGCATTGAGGAGTGGGCTCATCTTTTTTCCAAAGCGGAGACTGATGATATTGCTTGGTGCCCATCCTTTTGGAAGGTGAGGAGGTTTGTAGCTAATACCCATGGGTACGACAGGGTCATCCTTCCGGGTTTGAGGGATTCCTCTTTCTATTTTGCTCGAAGGGTAATGCGACAGTTCGGTCAACAGCAGGACACTTTTGCGTTAGGAGGACAGCCTCAAGATATTTCTTTCATGGACTCAGTGTTCTCTACGAGCTTGGCTCGCGCTTGGGGGCAAGGCACCACTATAGACCGTTGGACTAATTTTCGTCATGATGGAGGGAGCATCTATTTGTTAGATAAATATTTGGATTGGTTTCTCACAGAACTCTGTCCTAATGCTGAGGGTATTGATGAGATTCGCCGCTCTTTGTTGGGGGACCAATTCGAACCTAGCTTGAATTTGAGGAAGAAGGAAGCTAAGGAGGATCCTTCTAATATCAGTGTAGATGCCACTCAAGACTTTCTGGATAGTGACGTTTACGAGAAGAGGGCGAATGGACTTCCCGGTAAATTTCAAGCTCTAGATAGGCCTCATGTGTTTGCAAGACTGACTCCCTCGGTGTTCAGTAGACTTGATGCTCCTCCCGGTTTTGAGATACCTTTGCATAAGAGGAAAAGGAATGACAAAGCGGATCGTGGTCAAGCCCCTAATAAGTCAAGGAAGAAATAGGTCCTTAGGAGTATCGAGAGATTGCTATAGATAAACCAATGTTTAGATTTTTAGTATTTTATTTATTTTCTTTTGCAAGTTGGTATTCATGTTAGAAAATTTCCTATTGCTTTCTTAAAATGCATTCAGTTAATAAGAAAACAAGATTTTGATTTTATTTATTGAATAGGCCGACCAAAAGGCTGCCTACATTCTCCTTTTACATCAATTAAATAAGGAGCTCAGGTCATCGTAGTTCATGTTTAAGAAAGAGACAAAATATGTCTGCTGACTGACATGTCTCGTACGAGACTATCCCCTATTATTATTTTATTTATTTACTTTATTTTATTTTTTCTTTTTTATGCACACCCTGATTTTTCCCTAGACCGCCCTTTTAGGTTTTCAATCTAGCGGGTTTCTTTTCTTGTGCCTTCCTTTTTTGAACTAGTGGACGGAGCTACGAATAGTACTTCTTCAGTTTGTCCAAGTTGACGGGCTTCGGCAGTTGGTCCCCATCTAGGTCTGCGAGTTGTACCGCTCCTCCGGAGAATACCTTCATGACTATGTAAGGGCCTATCCATCTTGGTACCCACTTTCCCATGGGATTGAATGGTCGAGGGCGATGTTCGTATAGGACAAGGTCCCCTTCTTTGTTGTTTTTGGATTTGAATTTCTTATTGAATGCTCGAGCCATTCTCTGTTGATATGCTTGGATATGCTCGGCGGCTCGAAGTCGTCGTTCATCTAGCAGGGCTAGTTGTTCATAACGGCTGTTCAACCATGCTACTTCACTCACTTGGTTTTCTAGGAGAACTTTTAGTGATGGTACTTCTAATTCGATTGGTAACACTGCTTCCATCCCATAGGCTAGGGCGTATGGAGTTTTACCGGTGGCAGTACGGATCGAAGTACGGTAGCCCCAGAGTGCGAAAGGTAGCTTCTCGGGCCATTATCTGCCAGTTTTAGCCATTTTTCTAATGATGGTCTCTATGGTTTTGTTAGCAGCTTCGACTGCTACATTGGTTTATGGTCGGTACTGTGATGACTGATGTCTCTCTATCTTATACTCTGCAAGCAGTTGGTCACATTCTTTCTCAATGTCCATGCCATTGTCGGATATCATCTCATGAGGTACCCAATATCGGCATATGATGTTGGTCTTAATAAACTCAGCTACCTTTTTGGCATTTAAGACTTTGTAGGATTCAGCCTCGATCCACTTGGTGAAGTAATCAATGGCGACAAATACGAATGAATGCCCATTATGACCTGTTGGTGAGACTTTGCCAATGACATCTATTCCCTACGTAGAAAATGGCCAAGGGGATGTCATGGGGTATAACACGGACGGTGGGTGTGTGTTGCAAGTTGGCATGTATCTGACACTTGTGGCATTTCTTAACCATCTCGGTGCAGTCGGCTTCCATTGTAGCCCAATAGTACCCTAGTCGGATGAGTTTCTTCGCTAGCATGTTGCCATTCATGTGGGTTCCACATACTCCTTGATGGGCTTGTCCATGATTTCTACGGCTTCATGCTTATCAGCACAGAGTAGACACTGTTTGTGGTGTTTCTTGTAGAGGCGATCACCTATAATAATGAATTGGGCGGCGAACCTTTTGAGGGCTATCTTCACTTTAGGTGATACGTCTGATGGAAATGTTCCGTCTAGGAGCAAACGCCATGCATCATAATACCAAGGTTTATTGTCCAAGGCATTTACGGAAACAGAGTCACACTCTTCTTTCCAGTCATGCAGGTCTATGATTGAGTAATAAGCAGGAGTCATTCGCCTTACGACTTTGAAGGTTTTAACTTCGGTCCATTTGAGAATCTCCACATGTGATGCTAGCATCGCTAGCGAGTCTGCTAAGCGGTTCTTATCTCTAGGAAGATAGTAGAAAGTGACCTCTTTGAACTGTTTGACCAAGTCTTGGAGATGGTCGTTATATTTCTGGAGTGTAGGATCTTGTACCTTCCACTTCTTGAGTGTCTGATAGATTATAAGTTGTGAATCTCCGTACACTTCTAGTTCGCTCACATTTCTTTCTAAGGCTGCTTCAAGCCTCGCTATGCAAGCTTTGTACTCGGCAATATTGTTAGTGGCCACAAAGTCAAGGCGTATTGCAAGTGGAGTGTAGAAATCTGAGGGATCTACTAGTAACATGCCAATGCCATTATCCCCGTTTATTGGCTGCGCCATCGAAAAATAACTGCCACTTATTTTTTGCTATTGCCATGATGTCCTCATCAGGGAATCGCGGGTCTTCCCCCTTCGCTTCATCACATGGAAATTCGGCTAAATGATCAGCAAAGACTCTTCCTCTCACGGATTTCTGTGTGATGTAAGTGATATCATACCCCGCGAGCATAAAGTACCACTTGGCTATTCTAAAGGAGACATGCGACTTTTCGAAGATGTACTTCATTCGGTCCATTTGGGCAATCAGTTGTACAGGAAATGCTTCCATGTACGGCTTTAGTCTCTTAGCCACCCATACCAGTAAAGCATACGACCTTTCTAATGCAGAGTAACTCAATTCAGCCCCTTGGAAGCGACGGCTGACAAAGTACATGGCATTCTCTCTCTTCGAATTGGGTTGCTCTTGTGCTAGCATAGCCCCTAGCGCAGTGTCATTGACTGTAAGGTACAGGGTCAACGGTTTCTCTTTATGTGGTGGGAGCAATACTGGCGGATTTACCAAATACTCTTTGACCTTTTCGAAGGATTCTTGGCACTCTTCAGTCCATTCTAAGGATGCATTCTTCTTGAGGAGTTTAAAGATGGGCTCACACATCGTCGTGAGTTGATTAATGAAATGACTAATGTACTGAAGGCGACCCATGAATCCCTTGACTTATTTTTGCGTCTTAGGTGGAGGCATATCAACGATGGCTTTGATCTTAGCGGGATCTGCTTCTATACCACGCTCGGTGACCATGCACCAAAGGACTTTTCCTTTTACTACCCCAAATGTGAACTTGGCCGGATTAAGTCTCATCTTATAGTGTCTAACCTTTCAAAGAATTTTCTGAGGTCGACGAAGTGCTGCCCATCAGAGCCTTTGGAGTGTATGATCATATCATCAACGTACACCTCCATCTCTTTATGTATCATGTCATGGAAAAGAGCAGTTACAGCTCTCTGGTAAGTGGCTCCGACATTTTTGAGTCCGAATGGCAGGACTGTATAACAGAATGTTCCCCAAGGTGTGGTGAAAGCTGTTTTGTGTTGTTCCTCCTTGGCGATGAGGATTTGGTTGTACTCGGCGAATCCGTCTATGAATGAACGGACTTCATATTTTGCGGTATTGTCAACTAGCATGTCTATGTTGGGAAGAGGAAAATCATCTTTCGGAGATGCTCTGTTAAGATCACGGAAATCAACACAGACGCGAACCTTTTTATTTGCCTTGGAAACCTGCACAGTATTAGCCAACCAGGTTGGATACTCTACCACTTTGATGAACCCAACATTCAGGAGTTTCTCTATCTCTTGTTTGACTTGTACCGACCACTCGGGTTTAATTCTGCGGAGTTTCTGCTTGACAAGCTTCGAATCGGGAAGCAGCGGTATCTTATGTTTAACAATCAAATTGGCTAGCCCCAGCATATCTTTGTAGGACCAAGCGAACACATCCACGAATTCTTGGAGAAGCGCTATGAGGGCTTGTCGGTCTACCCCCTTGAAGAAACTGCCAATCTAGGTCTCTTTTGGATCATCGTCCGTCCCTAGATTAACTGTTTTCATTTCTTCGGCATCAATAGGACCATTTCCGCCACGATGACCTACTTGCTTATTAATTTCTTTTAAGATTTGTTCATTTTCATGATCTATCTCGTCATATTACTCATTATTATCTAATTCGTTAGAGTTATTAGTTAATTCATCATTTATGACGCTAGCAATCTCAGGATACTCGGAAAGATCTATGTTTTCATTAAGAAAGTAGGGGAATACATGTTCCGCGATGGCATCCAAGTCCTCTTGGGTGAGCTCATCGGTAGCGGTATCTGACTCTAAGGTAAGAGTTACAAATTTTCTTTCCCTATGGGGATGGGGAGTACATCCTAACTCCTTGATCAGGAAATCTTCACTTGCTATGGGTCCCCCAATTGTGTACCAGTTTTGGATAGGCTCGTCACACTTTTTGATGAGCTTAGTGTAGTCTTGGTCCAGAGCATCCCTCTTGTCTATTGCATTGATCTGAGTGTCCTCTAGCTTGCAAAGGTTAAGAAATTGGCGCAGTAGGTCTTCTCCCAACACAAAGTCCCACTCACTGTATGCTTCGGCCTTAGTACCCCCTAGTTCTCGAGGTATCCACGAGAATTGCATCGGTTCTATTTCAAGTGAGTACGGATCATAGTCACTGAAGATTTCAAAGCCCGGTTGGCGCTTTCCCCTATAGTCGATCCACGGTTCAGGGAACATGAAGTATGGAAAATTTTCCCCCTCACGTACAAAGTACCCGCTTAGAGTCTTTCGATACGGCGGTGCTAGTGGTACTATGTATGAGGTCCAATCCCTTTCTTCCTTAGGGATGCCCTTGAGTGGTGACACATATCCTAGACCATATTTTGGGGGGTATAGAATGACAGGTGGTGGTTCTTTTATCCCTTGTAAATGCTTGCCAAGCCCAAGACCAGGGAAGTACCCTTCTTTTAGCATCATGTTAAGTACTGGGCGTGTTTCGGAGAATGGGATGGCTTTTGAGTAGTCGTTTTCATTGTATACTTCTACCATCTCTACGCTACTTTGCTTTTGGAAAATACAAAAAATGTGAGAAACTGAAACTAACTATTACTAAAATTTGAAATTGATAGGAGGGCATGCTCTCACCCACAATGTTTCTTGGATGAGTAGGATCCCTTAAAGAGAAAAAAAAAACTATTTTAAAGAGAAAGAAACGTCTAATCTATTAAAATAAAGCAAATAACTAGTCTATCTAATTTCTAACTAATGGAGCGGAAAAGAAGCGTGAGGCTTGGACCCTTCGTTCTTCAGTACGAGGCCGATTACATTGCCTAATATTTGGAGAGTGCCTTGGTCGATAAGATCTTGGATCTTATCCCTCAAGTTGTTGCATTTGTCGGTGTGGTGACCACGACACTGATGGTAGTAGCAATACAGGTGCAAGGCCTTTCCGGCCCCTTCATACTTGGGCTTGTATCCTTGCATCGGCGCTAGCTTGCCTTCCCTCTCAAGCTCACGGAACACTCTCCCAAGTCGGATTTGACTTAAATCTGTGTAAACTCTTGGAGGTTTAGGTTGGAGGTGCTGAATGATGCTTTGATAGTGATTCGTCATGACTTCAAAGTGATGGCGATGTTCAGCCTCCATTTGCTTTTTGAGGTCTTGGTAGAGTTGACTAAGGCTGTGTTTTACCTCTGCATTGATGGTTTCTTCTTGGATCCCTTCTAAATCGCGGGCTCTCTTGACTGCATGATCATACCACAACTTCATCTTGTCATACTCATCTTGTAACATCTCTAATTTGTTCTTGTCAATCATTTCCTCAATATCTGCCCACTCTTTCTCATTTTCTTCGTTGCATTGCTTGACTCGGTCATCAACGCTTTGACTGTGGGAAACATATGAGGTATAGTCGAGCCCCCTAAAGTGGAGTTCTGAAACGACATTGATCTCCTGGGCTTTTCCTTTGGGTAAGGCTTCTTTCCACCCCTCGACGGTTTCCATCTCGAAGCGGACACTTAGGGAAATTTCTCTGAGGGTCATTTCTTTTCAGGCCGGCATTTGTGTTGGGAGTATGGAGCTACCTTACTGATCGGACAAACCTAGAGTGTAGAAACTGTGTCAAATCCAGGCTGGGGTCCCAAAAAGTCGGCTTTTATGAGATAGGCTGACCAACACGGCAGAATCACAAAGAAGGAGAGATGTCTCGTACGAGACATCTAACCTGACAGTCAGATTTACAGATTTTAATCCTATCGGTCAGACGGAATTTAATCCATTTTAAGAGGTTACTACCTATTTCATCATGGAACAGTGGATTCTGTCACCCTGGAATATGAGCCCCCTTGTTTTTCACCTGTATCGCACTCTCCCAAATGGACAATTCGGGCAAAGGTCCCATATTAAATCGGAATCCACCATTCAATTAGCCAAACCTAAGTAATTCCATAGTTGTTTCGCACTTTGTTAAACAACGCTTTTAATGCAATCAAACCTTATGAATTCTTGTAAGGGACAACCGAAAGGGACATTTCCAAATGTGGGGTTTTGATAGTGAGAGAGACTAGACTCGAGTCCTCATAGAAAAATTATCATCTCATCATCTCAACCCTTTGTCTAACAATTTATACCGAAGGGACAATCGTCAAGAATTCATGAATGGAGGATTATAGATTGTAGAAAATGTGTTATCTTGGGAAAAGATTAAAACAACCCTAAGAATCGAACCGACCGGTCTTAAGGAGTGTCCTATTGACTAGTATGTATACATGAGGTTGATGCAGGGCTTACGGCTAAGGCTCCCCATGAACACAGTCTAGGAGCGTGTCACGGAGTGGGTATACCATCTTTGGAGAGACCGGCAAGGGCCATTCGTTAGAATGGGGGTACTGACCGACATCCGTCCTCCGATTGGGATCCAGGTTGAAGGGTATATAGTGCAATTATTCTACATGCGTGCACGTGTGTGAGAGTCAAGATCTAGGTGTCAGAGAGAAAATAGAGAGTTTTTTTTTTAACGTAAAACAAAAACATGCAATGGCCGGGCCAAGTGGCTGCCTACGTTTCCCTCTTGTGGTGGAACTCAGGCCATCGTAGTTCACATATAAAGCAAGAGCAAGTAAAGCAGAGAATAAATCAATTAGCAAGTACTCCTGCAAAACAGAGGTTAGCTTTATGATATATGGGGAGTTTCTTCGTCGTTAGGAAGGTCCTAAGACTCAGAAACCGAGAGGGGAGTGGATCTGGAACCCTATATACGTGTTTGAACCGAATAAAATTCCTTTTTTGAAACCAGAGGACCAGATCAGTCGGACAGAACTGAGATGTCTCGTACGAGACAACGATCCCTCGTACGAGGCATCCCAGTCTGGGAACAGATTACAGTACAGAATGCAGAATTTTAAGAATGATGACGATTTTTTCAACACAAGTCTAACCCTCTTATGATGATAATCCCCAGCGGAGTCACCACTATGAGCGCGCGCCCCTTCTCCCCGGTGCTTCGAGTTATAAGGACTTGATTGTTGCTCGGTTGTTGTGAGTCGTCACCATATTTAACGGAACACGGATCGTGAGATTCTTGGATTCGGGGGTTACGTTATGGGTTAAGAAGGTCAAGGAGCACCCAATCCACCCGATCTAGGATCGGTCTTGCTTACGAAATCATCATCATCATTATTAAGATTATGCATTCATGTACCCAAAGAAAGCAAACAAATATATAATTTCTTATTTATTTGGGATGTCAGATCATATGCTTCGAGACCATCTCCATGGATTGGAGAGGCTCTAGGCTGATCCTTTAATGGAATCACACTACCTCAAAGACAAAGAAGAGCATGAGAAGGTAGAAAACAAGGAGTTTTACCTAAGTGTTCTTCCAGAATCCTATGGGTGGCCTTGACTAAAGGCCTTGATGATCCAATGAACTTGACTTTAATGGTGTTATGAAGGTTTGAATTTTGTGGGTGAGGGAGAGAGACTGATTATGAGGACCTTTTTTATCAGATTTGGAGTGGTTTTGGGTGAATGACAATTCTAGAGGTTTTCGGTTCAAGAACCTCTATATTTATAGGAGTTCTTGACCTAGGGTTTAAGCCAAGGAGGTAAGTTTGGATGGGAATTAAAGACTTGATTTCCAAGGAGGTATTTTTGGACTCTAGGATCGCCCATTAGGTTTTTCCCAGATTTCTTGAGTGTTTACCAAGAAACGGGGTTGAGATCAATAAGGAAACTGACTAAAACCCGACTGTCCAGGGGGATGTCTCGTACGAGACATCAATGTCTCGTACGAGGCATCTCATGTTTGAATCACGATTATGCCCTTCTGCAGTAGTTTTGATGTTCGTTTTGGTCCCTGACTAACGGAGTCAGTTAGAAACTTAACGAAACATGTCCAACTTGACGAGTTTCGACCCAAATCAAAGGCGAGGCACAGAAGTAGTGTGATTATGAAAGAATGTTCAAAATGGGGTGTCTACAGATAGTAGATGTAGCAGCAACATGACATACAACAAGGAATGGCTTCAACAGCTAACACCAAAGAATGGTCCTAATGTTACCTTTGGTGATAATTCTCAAGCAAGGGTAAAGGGATCAGGGACCAAGGAGATCATCTTTACAGATGTATCTTATGTTGAAGGCCTTAAGCACAGTTTGATCAGCATTAGTCAAATATGTGACAAAGGTGATCATGTTATCTGCACCAAGGATTAATGCCAAGTCAGGGACAAGAACAACAAGGTCATTCTAACATGAGTAAGAAAGAAGAATCCCTGCTGCCTTCACCTTGATGTAGTCCAAACCTCAACTGCCCATTGTCTCCTATCCTACAACCAATCTGACATGTCTTGGCTGTGGCATAAAAGACTTACTCACCTAAACCTTAAGATAATTTCCAAGTTATCCATCTCAAACCTTGTCAAAGGTCTTCCCAAAATACCTTTCAAAAAGAACAAGATGTGTAAAGCATGTCAATGTGGGAAACAAAAGAAGACCTCCTTTTCTTCAAAGACTAGATTAGACACATCCAAGCCTCTTGATCTCCTACATATGGACTTATTTGGTCCCATTAGAACCAGATCTCTAGGTGGAAAGAGGTACTCCCTTATAGTTGTTGATGACTATACAATATTCACTTGGATCATTCTTCTTGAATCCAAAAGTGATACCCTTAATAATCTCACTCAGCTTTTCAATAAAATTCAGAACTTTAATGGCTTGTCAATCAAGAAGATAAGATCTGATCATAGAACAGAGTTTGAAAATATTAGTGTTGATACCTATTGTAATCAACTAGGGATTGATCACAATTTTTTAGCATCTAGAACTCCTCAGCAAAATGGAGTAGCAGAAAGGAAGAATAGAACCATTTGTGAAGAAGCAAGGGCAATGTTGTCAGAACACAATCTTCCTAAGTACTTTTGGGGTGAAGCTGTAACCACTGTTGTTTATATACAAAATAAGACTATCATCAACAAGTATCATATGAAGACCCCATATGAGTTGTGGAATGGAAAGGTTCCTACCATATCTTACTTTCATGGATTTGGAAGCAAGTGTTTCATTCACAACAATGGGAAGAATAACCTTGACAAGTTTGATTCAAAAAGTGATGAAGGAATCTTTCTTGGATACTCCAACACCAGCAAAGCATATAGAGTTTAAAACAAAATAAGATTGGTTTTAGAAGAATCAATTCATGTTGACTTTGATGAAAACAATGATCAAAGCAATACTGACTTATGTGATTTTGATGAAAGCATTGGAAACTCTGACAAACTTCCAGAACCATCACCCACATCCAATAATCCATCATCCCCAAATGAAAACAACATCATCCTTCCTTATGTTCTGCCCAAAGATATCTCAGATTGCCAACCAACTCCCAACAGCTTACCTCATTCCAACAGCTTAGATGAAATTGTTAGCTGTCAAATCACTCCTTCCTAAATCACTATTCCAATCCCCATTATCAATGATAATAACCTTGTCATCTCTCCACCTATTCAAAAGAAAACCATTCCTGATGGCATTCCTCATTATGATATCTTCATGAGTGCCTTCATCTCCCAAATGGAACCTAAGAAAATCCATGAAGCCCTTCAAGATGCAGACTGGATAGAAGCCATGGAAGAAGAACTTGAACAGTTTGAAAGGAATAAAGTATGGAAACTTGTTCCCAAACCAAGAAACCAAACTGTCATAGGCACTAGATGGGTTTTCAGAAATAAAATGAGTGAAGATGGAACAGTATTAAGGAACAAGGCTAGACTTGTAGCTCAGGGATACAGACAAGAATAAGGAATAGATTATGATGAAACTTTTGCTCCTATAGCAAGACTTGAAGCAATCAGACTATTCCTAGCCTTTGCATCCTTCAAAAAGATGAAAGTATTCCAAATGGATGTCAAGAGTGCCTTCTTGAATGAAGTACTAAATGAACAATTGTTTGTAACTCAACCTCCTGGATTTGAAAATCCAAAATTTCCAGACCATGTGTACAAGCTAGACAAAGCCTTGTATGGTCTGAAACAAGCACCTAGAGCTTGGTATGACACTTTGTCTAAATTCCTTCTTAATAAAGGATTTACCAAGGGTCATATTGACAATACACTGTTCATCAAGAAGTATGAAAATGATACCCTACTCATTCAGGTCTATGTTGATGACATCATTTTTGGATCATTAAATGAAGATATTTGCGAAGAATTTAGAGATCTCATGCTGTAGATACCCCGGGGAACCACGGCTTGGCTAGAGCGGTGAATTGCCTAGGATGTCTAATTGATTTTAGAGTCGCCACCCACATTTTTGAGGAACGTAAGAAAACCTAATGTTTATGAGCCTAAGTTTGATTTACGAAAACAGAGATTCTTTGGGATGAGGGGTTCGGGGGTTAGGTTACGAAATGGGAAGTACTTAAACACCCATTTCGCCCGAGCAAAGTCGGTCTTGTTTGTTCATAATTCACTTTAAAGATAAATGTGTTCTTCCTATTTGAATGATGATAAAAGGGGTTTAAAGTTTAAAATGTATGGAGATGACTCCTAGGCCAATTCAGTGTAATGAAAGGACCATTGGTGTCATGTCCCAAGTGGTTTTGGGGTGATTGCACATTTGATTGAAGAAGAAGAAGAAGAAGAAGAAGAAGAAGAAGAAGAAGAAGAAGAAGAAGAAGAAGAAGAAGAAGAAGAAGAAGAAGAAGAAGAAGAAGAAGAAGAAGAGTTTAGGACATTTACCTATAGTGTCCTTCAAAGAGAACCTCTTGAAAAGCCTTGAAGAAGAGGTTGAATGCTTTGTTGACAAAAGGTCTAAAAGAAGTCTCAAGGAGAAGTCTAGAAAAGAAGTGAGAAAAAGGTCCTTTCCAATGATGGATTGGAGGGGTTTTTATAGTTGAAAGAGGGGAGTTTTTGGAGCCAAACGGAGTCTCTAAGAAATCTTTCCCGGGCAAAATCATGTATAATGAGCAAGGGAGAGATTCTTGGGCAGAATCTGTAACTGACACACCCTAGAAGCGCGCGCATCCCGCCTAGGCGACGGAAGGCGCGTGCGTCTGGCCTCAAGAGGCGGAGGCGCGCGACTCTGAAAAGCAATTTTTGACAGAATGGACTAGAAAGTTAGAACTGTTATTCAGTTTAGTCCCGGGACTTAACGGAGTCCGTCTGGAACTTAACCAAAGTAACAGAAACTAACAGAAAACACTTAAATGAGGGAGAAACACAAAATCAAGTGTGCAATCGGGGTGAGCGGTCCAAGGCGGGGTGTCTACAGAGCCTCTCAGCGGCGTGGATTGCGAAGTAAACGCGCCGATGAAAGACAGACATCCGCCTAGGACATCACCAAGAAAAAGAAAAGACTCGATAAAAGCAGAAATTTGAAATTGCAGGGGATAGAGGTGCACTCCCTGTGTGAGCGGCTTTGAGAGATTAAGGTGCGCTCCCTATGTGAGCGACTTCGCCAATAGCGGGGTCCGTTTGCTGAAGGCGGGATCTTATTTGCTGGAAGCGGGACCTGTTTGCTGATAGCGAGATCCGTTTGCTGGAAGCGGGACCTGTTTGCTGATAGTGAGATCCGTTTACTGGAAGCGGGACCTGTTTGCTGATAGCGAGATCCGTTTGCTAGAAGCGGGACCTGTTTGCTGATAGCGAGATCCGTTTTTTGGAAGCGGGACCTGTTTGCTGATAGCGAGATCCGTTTGCTGGAAGCGGGACCTGGAGGACCGTATGCTTTGAATGGATGTAGATTTTGCTTGATGAGGAAATGGTGATTCTGTGGCTCACCCCGGACCAAGTTGTTGTCGTGAGTCGTACTATGATGTTGACTATTTAACTTTGACTTTCGATGGGGTGCGGGTACAGTTGACTGCGGAGTGCTTTGTGCTGGGGATGAATTGTAAAAACTGATTTTTGAGAATTGATGGCGTCTGTTACGAATTTCACTCAGCTTGTAGTGGTGGAGCTGAAACTCAGATGAGCATGGATGTGACACCTTGATTCCCGCATGGGGAGTTGTGTTTGAATTTGTCAGGAAGCAAAGGCGCGTGCGTCTGATCTTCACTATGGGAAGCGCGCGCGTCTGAGTGATATGGCGGGAGGCGCGCGCATCCTGTTCTACTTTAGCATATATAAACAGACAGTTCACTTTTCTGGCAAGTTATCAAAATTTCAAAGAACCCTCCAAATTCTGAACCAAATTTTCGCAGAGAAATCACCCCAAAACACTTTCTTTTTCTTCTAGGAGCGATTCTATCATAGAAACGATGTCGGATCATCAACAATCTCCTTTATTCGAGATGCCACAGGGCGAGGAGCTCGAGGTTGGAATTGAGGAGATGGACCCGAGTTTGCTCACGTACCAGCAGCATACCCATATCTCCCACTTTGTCACAGCGGGATTGGTAAGAATCTTTCACTCTTTTTGTGATTTTCGCGCTTTGGGGCTGCTTTGTTTCACCCGTATTTTTCGCTGCAACTTCTTTTGTTGATCGTCGCTGTTTGTTGTCGTTGTTGTTGATTTATTGCAAGAAACATGTTCGGATACCCATTTTCATACCCACACGTTCGTATGCATGTTGAAATTTATGTTTTGGGTTTGTCCGTTTTCTAGCCGTTATGCTGACGAAATTTTCTTTGTTTCTTGTTTCTTTTCAGGAGTAGAGCCGCCTGTCGGAGATTCGAGGCGGAGCTCATGGCCCGGTTTCCCATTTGGAGTAAGCTACCCGAGAATGTTAGGGCTCGAGTTCAGGCCACCCATTTCAGCCTCTTTATTACCAGTCTGCCGGCGTTGAAGAATGATCCGGATGTTATTCAGGCTCTGAGAGAGAGATGGTGGGACACCACCCATACTTTTCATCTGCCTATGGGAGAGGTTACGATGACGCCCACTGACTTCACGGCATTGACTAGTCTGCCGTTTGCAGGGGAGCCTGTCCCTTGTGTTTTGAGAGGGACCCTTCGGACTGCTAACGAGCTGTTGGCCTTGGTTGACTGTGGCTTCCCGGTGAAGAATTACCGAGTCACTTGGGGAAGCATCCGTCGATATTTTAGTATTCTTGCAGCCGAGCCTTTGGGTGTTACTGCTGAGCGGGTCAATGCTGTGGCCCATTGTTTTATATGGTACCTGATGTCCCATACTCTGTTTGCCAGTGGAGGATCATCGGCTTCCTTGGCTTTGCTTGATTTGTTGGTAAACTTAGACCAGGCCGGTCAGTATAACTGGGGCGCAGCGGGCTTGGCTGCTTGTTATCACGGCATGGATCTGACCAGCCGTTCGACCACTAGCTCGGTCGCGGGCTTCAGCCTGTTGTGGGAGGTATACTGCTTTCCCTTTCCTTTTCAGCTTTCTTGTCATTGCTCTACTGTATCTTTGAACTGTCATTTAATTCTGCTCTTGCCTCTGTTTTGCAGCTATGGGCCTTCGCTGTCTTGGAGCTGAGGGACTTCAAGATTAACAGAGAGGGCCAGCCCCAGTATCCAGACTGTATGAGGTGGTCGTATAGGGAGAGGAACGTGAGGACTGGCACTGTTCCCATCAGCCTGCTTTCAGCTCGACGCCACTTGGATGCTTTGAGGCCAGAGGCTGTCGCCTCCTCTTTGTTCCCGTGGAGAGCTATTTATGCTTTTATTGAGCACACTCTGATTCCCACCCGCTCGAGGCTTCTGATGAGCTCAGTGGAGTGTATGGCGATGTATCTTGGAGAGAGAGTGTTCTGGCAGCATGGTGTCCAGGTGAAGGACTTCCACCACCCTCCTAGGCCAGCGGTTCCTAATGTTCCTCCTTTATGTCCTCGTAATTGGAGGGCTCTTTTAGAGGCAGACCGGGCAGTCTATATTGCGGAGGTTGATGATGTCCCTTTCATTCATCTAGAGCAGGATTATGGTTTATTCAGGGAGCATAACCTCCAGTAGGGTTTCATGTTTACTGATCCGAGGGAGACACATGCTGCTCCACAGACTTCAGCTCGATTCTATCCCACAGGTGCTGGATATTGCTTTGATCCACCTCTGCCTCTTTCATATTATACTTATTCAAACTTTGGGGTGTATGAGGAGCAGAGGGATATTGTTCCTGAGGACATGTCGCCGGAGAGAGAGCCTCCTGTTCAGGCTGCTGTGGTATACTTTTCTGACTGTCTTTGCATTTCTCAGTTCCAGTGCTGCTCTTCTGTTCCTTGTGTTGATGCAATCTTCTTTTTCTGTCCTCTGTTGTAACAGGTACCTGTAGCTTCTTATAGGCACTTAGGCAGACAGAACAATGGGATGAGGAGGAGACTCCATCAGCTGGAGGAGAGGGTGCTAGGGATGTGCAGGGACATTGCCGCCATGACTAGAGATGTTGTTGGTGTTGTCTCTGGTGCTGCGAGAGGAGCTGCCCGAGGTGCTCGGGGCATGGGACGAGGCTGCAAGGATGCTTCACTGGATATTGATGAGGCTGTCTCTTCGGCGAGGCAGCCACTGAGCAGGAGTCTGAGCCGAGGAGCTAGTCAGAGCAGGGGCGGTGCTAGTTCATCAGGGAGAGCTGTCAAGAGGACCCGGCATGATGTTGTGGTGGAGACATCTGAGGAGGAAGAATCTGCCGATGATGATGATGATGATGATGACGAGGAGACTGAGAGAGGCAGTGGGGGTGGGCACGGTGCTGCCGATGATGATGATTCTGAGTAGCCTTCTGGGGAGGATGAGAGATTGAAAACACTTTTATTTACCTGTAATAAACATTTAGCATGTATTTACAATCCTAGCTATTTACTACGCTTTTTTAGTTATCTGTCTAGACTCGTTCCTAAGTGCCGACTCTTTACAAACAAATGTGTTCCCAAATATGTTCATTATTGTTGCTTGAACTCCTTTTCTATGCTGGGATCTGATTTCTTGCAGGTTGAAGGCGTTTGAACGTGCATGGGCTTCCTTCTTGAACTGACAATGGCATGTTCTGTTTCTGTCTGCTGTAAAACGCGCGCGCGCCTGGCTTTGGTTGCGGGAGGCGCGCGCAGCTGGAATCGCTTGTCGGAGGCGCGCGCTTCTGGCTTGCTGAATTCCAGCCCCTTTCTTTTCTGAGCAGGGCACTCCAACAGCTATAAATTTAAACCATTTTCGATCAGAATGGTCACACAGCAATATTCTGCATCTTTTCCTTTACTCTATACCTCAAAATTCTTGTAGCGATGGCCCCGATGACCTTTACTTTTGAAGTCAAAGTTTCCATCCCCGAAGGCGATAAGTCCGTCCCCATTGCTCCAATTGTGAAGGCTCGTCCTAGCGTCTTTGACCGTTTGGGAAGGCCAAATGAGGGTATTGTTTCCGTTGATCCCGTGAAGCCGGTGGTCCATGTGAGGGATTGTAGGTCCCGTTACTTGCCTAAGAAGAAGAAAGGCAAGGGAAATTCTTCTCATGTGTGGAAGCGCCCCATGGTTGTTCCCGCTAAGGTTCCGCTTGACAAAGATAAAGGGAAGGCCGTTGATGCAGCTCCGTCCCGTCCTAGTGTCTTCTCTCGTCTTGGTGGTCTCGAGAATGCTCCGCCCCCATCCAAGAAGATTAAAGGCCGTCCCCAAAAGCAATGGGTCCCCAAACCGAAGAAAGATTAGATATTTTTTTGTACCCCACGAGATTGCAATTAATAATAGACCTTGTTTAGGACTTAATGTTTTATGTCTTTTAATAGCTCAACATTTCCATTGTAATGGTCAAAATAATTTAGTTAATGAATAAAAATTGCATCTCGTTAATTTGAAATGATTTGGGTATTTGTTTATATTTTAGACCGCACCCGAAGGTTGCCTACGTTCCTCCAGTGTAGAGGCTCAGGTCTCCGTAGTTCAAACAAACGAAGACCATTTTTTTTTTTGTGCACCCTGTTTTTTGCCTAGACCGCCCTTTCGGGTTTTCAATCTAGCGGGCTTCTTTTTTGCACGTGCTCTAATTTTTGCCTAGGCCGCCCTTGCGGGTTTTCAACCTAGCGAGCTTTTTATTTATTTTATTTTTTATGGTCTTCGTTTATTAGACGTAAAATCTCTTCAACTTGTCGAGGCTGACTTCCTTTGGCAGCTGATCTCCGTCTAAATCCACGAGTCGGACTGCACCGCCGCTTAGTATCTTCTGACTACGTACGGGCTGATCCATCGGGGTCCCCATTTTCCAAGGGGGTTCATGGCATTAGGAGAGTGTTGTCTTAGGACCAAATCCCCCACACTGATGTTTCGGGGCTTCACCTTTTTGTTGAAAGCCCTAGCCATTCTTTGTTGATAGGCCCTCGTACGTTCGATTGCCCTTAGCCTTTTCTCATCGAGTAGGGCTAGCTGTTCATATCGACTTTGCATACAATCGACTTCATTGACTTGGTTCTCGAGGAGGACCCGTAGGGATGGGACTTCGAGCTCTATTGGGAGTACAGCTTCAGAACCATATACCAGTGCATAAGGAGTTTCTCCAGTCGCTGTCCGTATTGACGTGCGGTAGCCCCATAATGCTAGAGGTAGCTTTTCGGGCCAATCCCTTCCGGTGGAGGCCATTTTCTTCACAATGGTCTCGATTGTCTTATTAGCTGCCTCGACCGCGCCGTTTGCTTGAGGGCGGTATGGAGATGACTTGTGCTTAGTAATCTTGTATTCTACCAGGAGCGCGTCCATCTCTTTCTCAAAGTGAGAACCGTTGTCTGAGATGATCTCATGAGGAACGCAGTACCTGCACATGATGTGGGTTTTTACGAATTCGGCCACTCTCTTGGCGTTGAGGACTCGGTAAGCCTGTGCTTCGACCCATTTTGTAAAATAGTCCACGGCTACTAGGACGAAAGATTGTCCGTTGCTGCCAGTAGGGTGAACTTTGCCGATGATGTCTATGCCCCAACAAGAGAAAGGCCAAGGCGTGGTCATATTGTAAAGCTGTGAGGGTGGAGCGTGCTGTAGATTGGCATGGAATTGGCATTTGGCGCACCTCTTGACTTTCTCGATGCAGTTCCTTTCCATGGTACTCCAATAATAACCCATGCGGAGTATCTTCTTGGTCAACATAAACCCGTTCATGTGGGGCCCACATTACCTTCGTGGATCTCATGCATTATTTCTTGAGCTTCGGTCTCATTTGCGCATAGGAGATTGATCCCTTCGTGGTGCCTTTTGTAGACTCGGTCCCCAATCAGTACATATCGGGAGGCTAGTCTTTGCAATGCCATTTGGGACTTCTTATTGCTATTCTTGGGATAAGTACCATCCTTGAAAAAATTCATGATATCTGCATACCACGGGGAGTTTGCTTGGACCTCGTTGATCTCGACACTCATGCAGTATACCGGACTGTTCCTTCAGGAAATTTTGAAGGGCTTCATGTAGATACCCTGATCTCGCACCCCTAAAAACCCACCTTGAATCGGTCTAAACCCGAAAATTAACCTAAAACCCTCGATTTGGCTGTGCAGGACTTCCGTGAGCCTTATCGGTGCATCGAATGGATAAACGGACTTCAAATTCATGATCAGAGCGAAAAAACGAGCAAACAGGCAAAAATTTCGTTTTTCGAGGTGCAGGACCGGAAACGGGGCCCGCAACCCCCCGAACTGCTCGCTATTATCCATTATGTGCATTAAAAATATATTATTACCTTTCCTTGCTAATTGACATATTTCAGATATACCGGCGTGACCACAAAATTATTCCAAGCAACTTTCATGTTGGGCCCGCGGACAACCGGGACACCGGAGCGCGCACGACGGAGCGGAAAGCCGGAGCCGGAAAGATGGTTATCCAAATTGGAAAATATCTCAAAATATCTTATCAACTGGTCAAGAAGAGCAAAAAATATATTATTGTCGTTCCTTGCTCATAAAAATATTTCAGATATACCGGCCTGACCAGAAAAATATTCCGAGCAACTTTCATGTTGGACTCGCGGACAACCGGGACACCGGAGACGCGCACAACGGAGCAGTTGCGGAGCGGAAAGCCGGAACAGAGATAAGGAAGATGACTTTAAGCCTTAGTCAAGAAGGATAGATGATGAATCCACCAATTTACAACCTCCCCCCTCCAAGTTACAACCAATTTACCACCTCCCTCCTCCTATATACACCACTCTCATCCATTTCAAAAAGAGAGACACAAAAACAAAAAGAAAAAAAAACCCTACCATCCTCCACTCTCATTCTCTCTCAACAAGAACACCACCACCACACCATCACCACACCACCACTCATACACCACCCCTACACCACCCATAAATCACCAAACAAACCACAAAAAACACATCAAAGCTAAAACTTTGATCAAACACAAAGCAAAAAGAAAAGAAAAGTCTTCCCTTGGTTGACAAAGGGAGCACCCATAATCTCAAAAGCTAGGTAAAACTCTATGTAAACCTTGGCTCTTTAGATATGTAAGCAATATTGGGAGTGGTTTGGAACCTAGTCAAATAATGACTAGGTTTCCTTCATCTTCCATTTTTTTTTAGCTTTGTAAAGCTTTGTTTATGTATATAAATGATGATCATGTGATGCTAATACTCAGTTTATTATGTTTATATATGTTCATAATAGTCATAATATTCATATGCTTTAATTTGTGTATGAAAATCTTCATGTTTCTCTCAAAGGGCGTAAATCTGCCCTCTTTGGCTTTCCTTCATGATCATGCATGTGAAAATCATTATTTGTTGAGAAATAGCTCTTGGATAATGTTGTTAACATGTTAAATATCAAAGTCCTTGAGTTTCATGCCTTGGTTTGAAGATATAGTAGTGTTTTGAGGTCTATAATCATGCCTCATATAATCAGTTTTTACTTTCTGTATAGAGTCTTGATTTTGATGAGCTTGTAAATCCATCTTAGATTGGTTTTCTGGTTTATGTCAAAGAACAAAAGTTGTTCATAACATGTTTAAATATATGATCCTAAGGTTTCATGTTCATATTCCATGCCTAGATCATATTTTCATGCATAAATTTGGGTCTCAGTGCTTCTGAGTTGTTTATTCACTGTGGTACCTTGCTGTGTTCTTGGGCTTCAAACTTGATGAAAAATAATTTTCTGGACAAATATCAAAACATGTATTTTTTCTACACGAACTCAGGATGATTATCATAGTTTTTATACATTTTTTGGATCACTGGAAGTGCTCCTGTGAAACATATGTTTCAAACTCAAAAATTGAGATTCTGCACTTCCAGTTTCTGACATTGAAATGTCATAAACCTTTTGAACCACTAAAACTCATCCTATGAACTCCAAATTTTGGGATATTAATTTTTTATTCGTGGTATTAAACTTTTGTTCTTTGGGTTTTGTCATATTCCCAATCTAAGATGGTGAAAATTGGTGATAAACATGCTAAGGTTTCTGTTTGCCTTTTCTGGGCTGAATTTTGTGATCAACTTTATTGCATGTGTTTGGGGCCTAATCTTGGTCCAAAAAGTCTACAAAAACTCCCTTATGATCCCTAGTATTCAGGGATTAACCCCCAATTTTTAGTTTTGGAATCGGATTGATTTTAGGACAGGTACGACGGCTCGGGGACGGAAAGTGTCACCGAAATCAACAAAAGCACCATCGAGGATATTTATTATTATTTGTGGGATTTGTCTCCCCTATTTTTTGTATGTGTAATTGTGTAATCTCCCCTCCCGTGGATGTATTATTGCTTGATATGATCAAAATCATTCTTGAAAACCAATCGGGGAATCCACTCAAACCGAGTTCCCGGTTGTGAATAAAAATGAAACTTCCTAGAATAGGAAGACCTCCATATATATTTCATCACCATTTTTTGGTAGGGCATAAAATCCAAATTAAAAGGCATAAAATTGAATATAAGTGGCACGCATATAGAGACCATCACGGGCGAGAAGAGTGCCTAACCCCTTCTCTTCTCGTAACTTAGCCCCCGAACCCATTTTCTCAAAAAAGGTTTTTTCTTCATTTTTCCTAAAATCAAAATGAGGTGGCGACTCTTGCAATCAAATCACAGCATCAAGAGGAAACCATTGTGTGAGAACCGAGCGCATTTCCAAAAGCGCATCAGCACGATACGGGCGCGAACCGCTTTCACGGGCGGTCATTTCGCGGTGATCCGATCATCTCGGGCGCGGGCTCTCACAGTGGCGACTCTACTGGGGAGTTGTTTTAAAGTGGGCTAGACTCTAAATCTTTGTGTGTGCCATGCTTTGTGTGCCTTACTTGGGGAGTATATATCTGTGCCCTAACCTCTGTTTTGCCGGGGCGTTTTTTCGCTTATCTTATTTGTATATATATATATGCATTGCGTGGTGAGTGATTCCCCAAAAAAGGGGTAAAACAAGTAAAAAAGGAAAAAAAATGTTTTTCTTGTTTTCTTTACGTGCTTTCAAAATGATTTTTTCGAACTCATAGATACCTCACACACATGCACGTTTTTTGAAAAGCGTCTTAGAATCTCAAACCCGAACGGTAAACCTGGGGCATAAGGGAGCTCACTTGACTTCCCCATAGGGTCAACGGTATACTGTTTCCCCCTTAGCAGCGCCTACGGTCGCTGTGATGGGTGTAAGCCAAGCTTCAAAAGCCGAAATACGATGTCCATATTCTTTCGAAAATAACACGTCACAGACTTCATGTCGGTTTTTGTCTAAACAATTTTACTTCAATCCTATGAATTCCCAAAAGGTTATAATCGACCTCAATTGTGGATATCATGTTGAAATTCTTGGATTGACTTGAAATTGTCAAGACCCTCACATAGACCGTAACCGAATGGTGGATCCCAGAAAGAGTATAGGCCCTTCGCTAGGGGCTCGGACGGCCAATAGTACAGTACAGGTGAAAAGCGTTGGTCCTATACTTTGGAGATGGTATCCACTATTCCAAGATTCATGCAAAAACATGTCAAAATAAAGCAAGTGCTTATCCGGCATTCTAGATTGATTTTGATTTTTGAACTCCTTTTGAATCAAACTCGGAAAATCTCGATCCTTTTCACTCTCTAATCAGCCCTAAACACCATCCCTTTCAGATACTCTAAGCCTGGCATCTACTTGGAAAGGGGGAGCTAGAAACAGTAAGGGGAGGTTGATCCGAGTTGCCGAGACAGTGCCTGTAACCGAAGAAGCTATTGCAATGGCCCAGGAAGGAAATGAGGAAGCCTATGTGCCGCCACCAGGTCTTCAAGCATGGTTGGAGCAGAATGTGTTGGGTCAGATGAGGATTCAGCAAGATGAACTACTGGCTACACTTGTGCAGATGCAGAATCAGAATAGTAATGGGGCTCCCAATGGCAACCCCAACAGAAATCCCAATGGCGATCCGAACGTTAATCAGACCGGAAATGGGGTTCCCAATCCTAATCCCAATGGCAATACAGGTCCCAATGGAAGTGGCATCCCTACCATCAACTTGAATCCTATTGGTAGCAACACCATCGGCCAGAGTCATCACCAGAACATCCCTCCTCAGGGTAATGTGGCTCATCCAGACTTCAGTGGCACTCACCAGCCCTTCATCCCGAATCCAGCAAATTTTGCTGTGCATCCGTCTCAGTACCCGCCTGATCATAATGCCTTTGCTCAGTATATGCAGACTCTGTATCCGAATCAGCAGCCCAACGCTTATGGTTCGTTTGCTAGCGGTGCCTCTCAGATTAATCAAGGAACTTCCCAGGGGCAAGATCCTAACCTAGTCCGCCAAATGGAAGCGTTCTACAAGGGTGTCCCATATGTACCCCTTACTAAAGCTGAGATTGAAATGAGCGAAATGAAAGAAATGTTGAGAAAGGTCATGAATAAAGGGGAGTTTTCTGCAGATTCCTTGAAATTATCTCCATTTGCTGTTCTGCCTCCTAAATTCAAAATGCCCGATGTGGAGAAATTTGACGGTACAGGTTGCCCAATGGCCCACCTGAAATCTTACGCTCATGCAATGCAGTCTCGTGGGGCTAATGTTGGTGCGATGGCCTCCAACTTCCATCTGACTTTGGTAGGAGCCGCTAAGCAGTGGTTTATGACTGTGGATGCCAATCTGGTTGATAATTGGGGGAAGCTCGTGGATGAATTCCAGAAGCGATACAAAGATAACTCCAACTGGGAGAAGAGCCGTCGTGACCTCGATTCGTGTGCTCAGCGTGAGAAGGAATCCTTTTCTGAATTTGCAAGTAGGTGGAGGAAGAAAGTTGCTCAAACTCTGGAGAGGCCTGACAGTGCCGAGCAAACTCGTATTTTCCTTAAGAATCTTCAGCCGGTGTATGCAGATAAGATGAAATATCTCCCGTTTCCAGATTTTGCTTCTATTCTTGATGTGGGTTCTCGTATTGACGAAGATGTCCGAACTGGGGTGATCAAGCTAGATTCTTCTCCTAGCTCCTACAGATTCCGATCCGCTGCTAAAGCCCCGGCACCAGTTGTGAACAATGTTGCCATGACCCCTGCTCCTTTTTGGAACAGCAATGTGGGACCAAGCCGGAGCAGCTACAATAGGGCACCTCCGTGTTATAATCAAGACGGGTCTGTGAACTCTGTCACCGATCAGCGAAGGAATGGTGAAATCGGAGAGATCGCCATTTTGATAAATTCAGCGCTCCATTGTCTACTATCTTTCAAGGATTGGTCGCCCAAGGAGTACTAAAGCCGATAGAAGGATACCGCCCGCCTAATCCGCCTCCTAAGAATTGGGATGCAAGTAAATATTGTGCATACCACGTATCACCTGGTCATGCGACAAATGAATGTTGGAGTTTGAGACACACTCTGCAAGACATGATAGACGATGGACTCATTCAGAAGCCGCCCCAACCAAATGTGGTGACTAATCCCTTGCCAGGGATCCATGTGATCGAGTTTGAAGGAAACTACTCAAGGACTAGTTTCATCGTTCCGAAGAAAGCTTTGAATTACACTGTAACTCCTGTTATCTCCGAAGATTTTGAATGCCATATGATCTCTTGGGATTCGATTTTGTCTAGTGCTAAAGCTGTTAAGGAGCAAAAGGCCCCTGTTAAAAAGGCCACTTGGGTTGGCGGAAATGTGAATCACCTCACTCGCTCGGGAAGAGCCTATCAGCCTCCAAATCCCGAGGCAAGTGAATTGGGAAAGGATAAAGAAGAAGTCCCCTCAGAAAGAGAAGGTCGCCGAGAACCCGGTCTTGACCCAGTTAAAGAAAACCCAGGCTAATATATCCATTTGGGGTTTGCTCTCGTCTTCACAGGAGCACCGAGACGTGTTGGTTAAAGCTCTTGCTCAAGCTGTCATCCCGATCGAGACTTCTCCCAATGACCTTGTCCACATGATCGGCAACATTCATTTTGGGAATATCATCACTTTTACCGATCTCGATGCACCAAAAATTGGTCTTAATCATGTCGAGGCTCTGCACATCACAGTTGGGGTCGGAGGTGAGCACTTAGCTCGTGTTTTGATCGATAATGGCTCCTCAGTAAATGTATGCCCCGTGCATGTTCTCGCAGATTTGGGAATCAAGATAACTGATTTGGCCCCATCTTCTCAAGTGGTTCGTGCTTACGATAGCACCAGTCGCTGTGTTCTGGGTGTTGTCCTTCTCACTCTCACCATTGGCCCTCTTGTCATGCCGATTGAATTTCAAGTGATTGATATCAAGTCCTCATTCAGTCTACTCTTGGGACGCCCTTGGATCCATGGAGTAAGAGGGGTAGCTTCCTCCTACCATCAGTGCATCAAGTTCATCCACGACAATCATGTAGTGGTAGTTCATGCCCAAGATGATACGCAAGTTCATGACCTCCCGATTTTGGGAATTGAGCACAAAGATACTGGCATCTTCTTGAGTGGTTTTGAAGTGATCCCACAAGCTCGGATCCATGCTATTGAATATGTCAAGGAGACCGATCTAATTGGTAGAAAGCGGACCAGGTATGGAGACGCAATGGCCTTGAATATGGTCAAGAAGATGAAGTTCCTGCCTATGATGGGGCTTGGAAAAGAGCAACAAGGGTGTATTGAACCTATCAAGGATGATGTTCCATTTTTCTTCCTTCCTTTTGGGCTTGGCTACAAACCGACTCCTGCCGAAATCGCCGAAGCTGTACGTCAGAAAAGGGAGAGACAGACTGCTATCAAAAGTGGAAGGACCTATAAGCTCCCCCCACTCCGTCCTTATGAAAAGTCCTGGAAGGGATATTTTGTTTGCAAAGTTGAAGATGTCGCGTATGTTATGCCTTTTGAGCCAGTTATTGGCATTAATGAAAAGCCTCATGCTGGATGGGAAGTATTTGAGAATATCAAGATGGTCGATGAAAACTTTGATGTGGGCAGTTCCTATAAGCAACTGGACCCGATTATTCCGTGGAATATTGATGAAGAAGATGATGTCTTCGGGTTGTTTGAAGGAATTGGTCTTGAAGACGGATATGTGGTTATGATCGAAAATGGTAATGGTGAAGCTTATGACCCGTGAAGCACCTCAAGCCGGCAGTGGCACCACTTAATAACTGGTCCAGAACCACTGGCCCGCTCGCTACTACTGACACTCTGGTGGAGCAGTTTGGTTATGTTCGCCCTGATGGCCCCGCTTTTGAACCCTTTGTGCTATCTAATGTTGTTTCCGGGACTCCCGAAGAGGACCTCACTGTCGAGGACCTCGACGCGGTCGCCGAGCTTGTACTCCCCTCTTTTGTGAATGAAGTTTCCTCTATTTCCGCTTACTCCTCGGTTGCCAATATTTTAAAAAATGATTTAACAAATGAAAATTTAACAACAACTAAAGTTAATCATGAATCTTTAAAAAACATAAGTCAAGATGAAAAAGACTATTTAATCGAGTTAAACAGGTTAGCAAAACAGCGTGGGGAACGAAAATTAGAAGCCTGTGGGGAAAATCTGTCTACCATCAATCTGGGGCTGAATGAAGAAGTCAAAGAAATGAAGATCGGGAGCTTCATGCAAGGGGCTGACAGGGAACAGCTGATCAGTTTACTCAAAGAATTTGTTGATGTGTTTGCCTGGTCGTATGAAGACATGCCAGGGTTAGATCCGACGATCGTGGAACACCGAATTCCTACTTTCCTGACGCCAAACCGGTCAAGCAGAAACTACGCAGAATCAAGCCGCAGTGGGCCCTTCAGGTTAAAGAGGAGATCGAGAGGCTGCTACAAGTAGGCTTCATCCGAGTTGTGGAGTATCCCCAATGGTTGTCCAATATGGTCACAGTTGAAAAGGCGAACGGCAAAGTCCGGATATGTGTTGATTTCAGAGACCTCAAAAGGCTTGCCCGAAGGATGATTTCCCGTTACCAAATATTGACATTTTGGTGGACTCGGTTGCAATGCACAAAGTGAAGTCGTTCGTTGATAGAATGGCGGGTTATAACCAAATTAAGATGGCAGTAGAAGATCAAGAGAAAACTTCCTTCATCACCCCGTGGGGGACGTTCTGCTATACTGTGATGCCTTTCGGTCTTAAAAATGCCGGAACCACTTATCAAAGAGGTGCTACGACCCTTTTTCATGACATGATCCACAAAGAGCTTGAAATCTACGTGGATGACATGATTGTGCACTCAGTTGAAGAAGGCGCTCAGCATCTGATTGACCTCAGAAAGTTCTTCGAAAGGTTGCGGAAGTACCACATGAAATTGAATCCTGCTAAATGCACATTCGGTACTGTCCGAGGCAAAGTCTTAGGTTTCTTGGTAACTGAAAAAGGGATTGAAGTCGACCCCGACAAAATAAAGGCCATCACAGAAATGCCTCAACCTCGAACTCAAAAAGAGGTGAAAGGTTTCTTGGGAAGGATTCAATACATTAGCAGATTCATACGGCAGTTAACCATGATGTGTGAACCGCTCTTTAAGCTCCTAAAAAAGGACACCGATCGATCATGGGATGAAGAATGCCAGATTGCTTTTGAAAAGGTCAAAGAATACTTGACAAGCCTACCGGTCTTGGCACCACCTCATTCGTACAAACCCTTACGACTGTACCTAACAGTTACTGATACTGCAGTAGGAGCAATGCTTGCACAAGAAAAAGAGGACTCCTGGGTGGAAAGTGCCATCTATTTTGTTAGCAGAAAGCTACAAGGGAGTGAATTGAACTACTCAGCGTTGGAAAAGGCATGTACCGGTTTGGTTTGGGTCTCACAGCGATTAAAAATTTATCTGCAATCCTTACCTGTCCAGATTATATCCCGAATGGATCCAGTGAAGTACATCCTCGAAAGGCCAACCATGTCCAATCGAGTGGCCAAGTGGGCTTTTCTCTTAAGCGGGTTTGATATGACTTACGCAATGCCTAAGTCCATTAAAGGAAGGGTGATAGCAGACCAGCTTGCAGATTTGGCTCTTGATCTTGAGCCCGGACCAGAAGCTCAGTTTCCCGATGAAGGGATCTACACTGTTGATTGTTCGGAGAATAAGTGGCAACTCTTCTTTGATGGGGCTGCCAACAAGAGAGGTTTCGGAATTGGAATCTTGCTCATTGATCCAAGTGATGCGCACACACCCATTGCTATCCGGTTAGACTTCGACTGTTCGAATAACACAGCAGAGTATGAGGCTTGCATCGCCGGCCTGGGAGAAGCATTAAATCGAGGGGTCAAAGAAATTGAAGTGTTCAGGGACTCCGCCTTGATCATCAATCAGGTCGAGGGAAAATGGAAAATCCTGGATCCAAGACTACAGCAGTATCATATTCGACTGGTAGCGCTCACAGAACGCTTCTCAGATATCTCATTCCATTATCTCCCAAGGGACCAAAACAGATTCGCAGATGCATTGGCTACCCTAGCCTCCATCATGGAATTCCCTGCATATGTTATGGTAAAGCCGTTTGTGGTTAGTAAGAGGTCAATCCCAGCCTACTGCCTGGATATTGAGCTAGAAAGTGAAGAGAATGAAGAGCCGTGGTATACAACGTATGGAATGTGCTCAGGAATGGGACCTACCCTCCAGAAAGGGACAAAAGGGCAAGGATTGCAATACGCAGATGGGCCTCCCAATTTGTGATTTCCGGAGATCAGTTGTACAAAAGGTATCATCACGGACCAAATTTGCTCTGTGTAGATAAGACTGAGGCGAATAGAATCATGGATGAAATCCATGGGGGACTGTGTGGACCCCACATGAATGGGCACATGCTCGCTAAGAAGATAGTGAGGCAAGGGTACTACTGGACCACGATGGAAAAGGATTGTATGATGAAAGTGCGAACCTGTGATCAGTGTCAGCGGTACGCTAGTCTACAACATCTGCCGCCACACGTTCTTTATCAATCAACTGCTCCTTGGCCTTTCTCCACATGGGGGATAGATGTTATTGGTCAGGTCAAACCGAAAGGTTCGGGTGGGCAAGAATACGTGCTCGTAGCTATCGATTACTTCACCAAGTGGGTTGAGGCCGCTGCTTACAAAGTTTTGAATGCCAAGAAGGTAGCCGAGTTCATTCGTACCAACATTTTCTACAGATATGGGGTCCCTTATGAGATGATCTCAGATAATGGAACTCACTTTGAAGGGGAAGTCAACCGATTGCTTGACGAATTCCGGGTGGTCAGACACAAGTCATCCCCCTATCGACCCCAAGCCAATGGAGCGGTAGAAGCGGCAACAAAACCCTGGAGAACATCATTAGAAAGATGGCTATCACTGGAAAAGATTGGTCCGAGAAGCTGCCTTTAGCCTTGTGGGGATACCGCACATCTGTTCGGACACCGACTGGGGCTACTCCTTATTCACTTGCATATGGCATGGAAGCAGTTCTCCCGATTGAGCTTGAAATCCCCTCTATGAGAGTGCTACTTGAGAATCAAGTGTCTGAAGTTGATTGGTTACAAAGTCGCCATGAAGAGTTAGCATTGCTCGATGAAAAGCGGTTGTTGGCCCTTGAGCACAATCGTGCGTACCAGCGCAGAATTGCCAGAGCATTTAACAAGAAAGTGAAAGACCGCAATATCAAAATGGGAGATCTTGTGCTGCGAGAAAAGCCACCAAGTTATGTCGACCCCCGAGGGAAATGGAAGTCTCCGTGGTTGGGCCCCTACATTGTCAAGAAGATACAGTCTGGTGGAGCCGTGTTCCTGCAAACTGAATTTGGAGAAGACCTTGTTCAGCCCTGCAACCTCAGCAAATTGAAGAAGTATTATGCGTAGAAGACGCAGAGATTTGTGTTTCCTATCGAGTCTGTAAAAAAAAAAAAAAAAAAAAAAAGCGCAAAAGACAGCCCCACTAGAGGTGAAAACCCGAAAGGGCAGTTCTAGGTAAAAAACAGGAGGCGCGCAAAATTTCATGTAACTGTGTCGAACTACGTTGACCTGAGCCTCTAAAGAGAACGTAGGCAACCTTCGGGTCCGGTCATTAAAAGTAAAGAAAGCTTTTTATTCCCCACGTTGAACTTGCAAACATTACATTCAAAAGGAAAAACAAACACAACAAACTTTGAAATAAAAACACATCATCTTGGCGTGGCAACCAAGGATTAAAGCGAAAATAACTGAAACTTTATTCAGGGACTGAGACGATCGAACACGTTCGGATAAGGACCCGTCGAGCTTTCTCCCCTTTGATTCTCAGAGTTCGTTGCATCAGGCTGGGTGTTCCTTGAAGTTGAGCCCCGATCATTTCTGCAGCGTCCGGATCGATGACCGCTGCGTGGTTGACTCCAACTGTCGGCCCTGTTATCTGGGAATAGTAATCCCCAGACAGAATTTCTGGACCTACGAGCTCCAGTACCAAAGCTGCAATGTTAGCGGTTTCTTCAGCAATTTGAGGGCCCAACCACTCAAGATATTCCAAAGTGGGTTCATAAAATGTGTCCCCTTCACCCCGGCACCTGCCTCGACCGATGTGTGCACCATTCTGATACCAAACCTCTTTGATCAAGTTGCATATGTTGGTACTCACCGGCAAATTATCTGTGATGGGAAGGTCAGAAAAGGGGATCCCTTGGACTTGTCCGAACTGGCGAGCCACCTGTTGGCCCAAGTAGAAAGTGGTGGAGCGAAGCCCAGCCAGCCAGATGAAGTAATGACCCGCACTCGTAATGAGATACCTGCTCAAACCCCAATGCGGAGGCACCCACGTGATGTCTGCCGATGTGATCCGCCAAAAGTGTCCAACCCACTCCTTGACGGTAGTGCAGTTTTGCCTGTATAAACCTCGCCTTGGAAGCATAGAAGGGGTATAGTCTGGATTCGACACCGGCCGAATGATCTTGAGATGTTCCTGAAGCCAGATCTGCAATAGAATGGGGCTGCCCGACGTGAAAGCATCACCTCTGGGATAGTAGCCGTCCAGTCCATGCAAAGTCTCAGCCAAGAGGACAGTCATCACGTTGCCGGCACCACGCTTGCAAGAATCAACGATGTCCACCATCCTTGAGTCGATGAAGCCATCGTAAGAAACGAAAAACATCTCTGCAAATAGGCACATAACCAAGGCAAAGTCCCTACGGTCGGAGTACACCGGGTTATGAGGGTCAGCCTCGCCAAAGAGTTCGGGGAAGCAAGTAATGTCAAGGTGGGTCCCATGAAGGAGAACCCTTGAAAAGTCAATATCAAAGCCGAAGGTTTCAATGAGCCACCGAGCAGGTGTCCTGCGGGAAGTGGGCACCATGGCCTCGCCGTAAATGGTATTGCCTGTAATGGCGCAGAATTCCTCAATGGTGGGACACAGTTCGTCTTGATTGAAATTGAACAAGTGGGTCCAGGTTGACCAGAAAACAGAAGCACTGCGGATCATCTCCCACTGAATGGGAAGCTTCATCAGAGTAAAGAGCAACTTGAAATGATAGTTTTCTTCTAGCACCGCTCGTACATTACTTGGGTATGAATTCACCCAGCAGTCGAGTCCTACCCGGTATTCTTCGATGTTAACCAGGGTTTGGCCAAGATGAGCCATTTTAGAAGGGAAATGAGCTAAAGGATGCAAAGCAGGAAAGAAGGAGAAGTTGGTTGGTGTGAGAAATAAGAAGAGCTCCCCCTCCCCTTTTATAACCTCCCAAAAACTCGGCCTAAATCATCAGTATTCCAAAAGGGGTTGTCTCCCCGTCCCCCCTAGCCAAAAGCAAGGTTCGAAAAGTCAAAAACCCAGCAGAAGGTGTCAGTCGTCCGTACGGCGGCTCTTAGAAAAGCTGACATTTTCCTTGTCCTCATCCCTAGGCATTGAACCTTGTCCCCTTTATCATGAATATAACCGCAGCCGCCCTCTGAAATCCGGGCTTGATTCAGTGTTGGTCATTAATCGCGAGTCGGTGTCATTTAAAAAAAAAAAAAAAAAAGAGTATCCGGAATTTCAGAATAAAAGAAAGATTGTGTTCGGTCAGAATAATCCAATTTTTATCTGTGTGAATCACATCTGCCACTGCATGCAAAGTTAACTTGCAGATCAACGGACGAAGCCGATCCTGTTATCCCTCCCAATAGCAAAAAAGAATCAGTCGGGGTTAAAACATCACCAGTGGATCACACAAAGCGGTGGTCTCTCGCTTAAAAAAGTACAAAAATCTCATCACACAGCAAAAACAAAGGCAGAAGAATCTGGACGGCGCAGAATGCAGCGTATCCTTGATTTTAGTTTGTGTACATAAATGGCTTCAGTTGTTTATTGCCCTCAGTTTTCTCGAAAGATCGGGATTACTTCCCCCGAACTGCGCAATGTCGTAGGTCCCCCTTTTGAAAAGATATGTTGTTCCAGCTTGGTCTTCTCCGGCGCCCGAGATTACCTCCCCGAACTGCGCAACGTCGTACGTTCTCCCTTCATGATTTCCATCCCTTTGCAAAGAGAGATCAAATCTCAATGCACCCTTTACTCGGATTGTACCTTGCGTCAACCCTTGAGTCGTGTTGGTCTTAAACCTTCTCTTAATTGTTCGAGTCGGTTCTAATCAGAACTACGACTCGACTTGATTCCCACGGCGGGATACGTAGGCAGTTCACAACGTTGGACTCAGTCGCCAATTCTCGCAATTTGTTGGTCAAATACCAACCCCCCAGCAAAGAGACTTCGCTTCTCAATGCAACTCCCCAGCAATGCTATGTTGTTCCACCCTGGTCTTCTCGGGCGCCCGAGATTACCTCCCCCGAACTGCGAAACGTCGTACGTTCCCCAGTTGAAGTTATGTTATTCCACCTTGGTCATCTCGGGGGCCCGAGTTGTACCTCCCCAGAACTACGCCGCGATTTGATTCCCGCAAGGGATACGTAGGCAGCTTACCTTGGTGAGCTCAGTCGCCCATTCTCATAACCATGTCTCAATGCCAACCCCCATCCCCAGCAAAGAGATATCGCATCTCAATGCTACCCCCTGCTTTAAATTTTAATAAACCTGAACTACGTTTGGTCTGATTCTCGAGAGAGATACGTAGGTAAACCGGGAAACCGAACCGACCATTGTCTGTGTTTGATTGATAGTTTGAGTTAGAACTACGGAGGCTTGATTCTCGAAAGAGATACGTAGGAAGTCCTACCTTGGACCCAGCCGTTACACCCTAGACGAGATCGAGTGTCTCTTAGTGAATCGTAGAATCCCCTTTAACCAGGAGATTCGACGAGGGGCTCTGTAGATACCCTGATCTCGCACCCCTAAAAACCCACCTTGAATCGGTCTAAACCCGAAAATTGACCTAAAACCCTCGATTTGGCTGTGCGGGACTGCCGTGAGCCTTATCGGTGCATCGAATGGATAAACGGACTTCAAATTCATGATCAGAGCGAAAAAACGAGCAAACAGGCAAAAATTTCGTTTTTCGAGGTGCGGGACCGGAAACGGGGCCCGCAACCCCCCGAACTGCTCGCTGTTATCCATTCTGTGCATTAAAAATATATTATTACCTTTCCTTGCTAATTGACATATTTCAGATATACCGGCGTGACCACAAAATTATTCCAAGCAACTTTCATGTTGGGCCCGCGGACAACCGGGACACCGGAGCGCGCACGACGGAGCGGAAAGCCGGAGCCGGAAAGATGGTTATCCAAATTGGAAAATATCTCAAAATATCTTATCAACTGGTCAAGAAGATCAAAAAATATATTATTGTCGTTCCTTGCTCATAAAAATATTTCAGATATACCGGCCTGACCAGAAAAATATTCCGAGCAACTTTCATGTTGGACTCGCGGACAACCGGGACACCGGAGATGCGCACAACGGAGCAGTTGCGGAGCGGAAAGCCGGAACAGAGATAAGGAAGATGACTTTAAGCCTTAGTCAAGAAGGATAGATAATGAATCCACCAATTTACAACCTCCCCCCTCCAAGTTACAACCAATTTACCACCTCCCTCCTCCTATATACACCACTCTTATCCATTTCAAAAAGAGAGACACAAAAAGAAAAAAAAAACCCTACCATCCTCCACTCTCATTCTCTCTCAACAAGAACACCACCACCACACCATCACCACACCACCACTCATACACCACCCCTACACCACCCATGAATCACCAAACAAACCACAAAAAACACATCAAAGCCAAAACACATCAAAGCCAAAACTTTGATCAAACACAAAGCAAAAAGAAAAGAAAAAGTCTTCCCTTGGTTGACAAAGGGAGCACCCATAATCTCAAAAGCTAGGTAAAACTCTATGTAAACCTTGGCTCTTTAGATATGTAAGCAATATTGGGAGTGGTTTGGAACCTAGTCAAATAATGACTAGGTTTCCTTCATCTTCCATGTTTTTTTTAGCTTTGTAAATCTTTGTTTATGTATATAAATGATGATCATGTGATGCTAATACTCAGTTTCTTATGTTTATATATGTTCATAATAGTCATAATATTCATATGCTTTAATTTGTGTATGAAAATCTTCATGTTTCTCTCAAAGGGCGTAAATCTGCCCTCTTTGGCTTTCCTTCATGATCATGCATGTGAAAATCATTATTTGTTGAGAAATAGCTCTTGGATAATGTTTTTAACATGTTAAATATCAAAGTCCTTGAGTTTCATGCCTTGGTTTGAAGATATAGTAGTGTTTTGAGGTCTATAATCATGCCTCATATAATCAGTATTTACTTTCTGTATAGAGTCTTGATTTTGATGAGCTTGTAAATCCATTTAGAGTGGTTTTCTGGTTTATGTCAAAGAAAAAAAGTTGTTCATAACATGTTGAAATATATGATCCTAAAGTTTCATGTTCAGATTCCATGCCTAGATCATATTTTCATGCATAAATTTGGGTCTCAGTGATTCTGAGTTGTTTATTCACTGTGGTACCTTGATGTGTTCTTGGGCTTGAAACTTGATGAAAAATAATTTTCTGGACAAAGATCAAAACATTGATTTTGCTCTACACGAACTCAGGATGATTATCATATTTTTTATACATTTTTTTGATCACTGGAAGTTCTACTTTCAAACATATGTTTCAAACTCAAAAATTCAGATTCTGCACTTCCAGTTTCTAACATTTAAATGTCAGAAACCTTTTGAACCACTAAAACTCATCCTATGAACTCCAAATTTTGGGATATTCATTTTTTATGCGTGGTATTCAACTTTTGTTCTTTGGGTTTTGTCATATTCCCAAGCTAAGATGGTGAAAATTGGTGATAAACATGCTAAGGTTTCTGTTTGCCTTTTCTGGGCTGAATTTTGTGATCAACTTTATTGAATGTGTTTGGGGCCTAAACTTGGTCCAAAAAGTCTACAAAAACTCCCTTGTGATCCCTAGTATTCATAGATTAACCCCCAATTTTTAGTTTTGGAATCGGATTGATTTTAGGATAGGTACGACGGCTCGGGGACGGAAAGTGTCACCGAAATCAACAAAAGCACCGTCGAGGATATTTATTATTATTTGTGGGATTTGTCTCCCCTATTTTTTGTATATGTGTAATTGTGTAATATCCCCTCCCGTGGATGTATTATTTCTTGATATGATCAAAACCATTCTTGAAAACCAATCGGGGAATCCACTCAAACCGAGTTCCCGGTTGTGAATAAAAATGAAACTTCCTAGAATAGGAAGACCTCCATATATATTTCATCACCATTTTTTGGTAGGGCATAAAATCCAAATTAAAAGGAATAAAATTGAATATAAGTGGCACGCATATAGAGACCATCACGGGCGAAAAGAGTGCCTAACCCATTCTCTTCTCGTAACTTAGCCCCCGAACCCATTTTCTCAAAAAAGGTTTTTTCTTCATTTTTCCTAAAATCAAAATGAGGTGGCGACTCTTGCAATCAAATCACAGCATCAAGAGGAAACCATTGTGTGAGAACTGAGCGCATTTCCAAAAGCGCATCAGCACGAGACGGGCGCGAACCGCTTTCACGGGCGGTCATTTCGCGGTGATCCGATCATCTCGGGCGCGGGCTCTCACACTTCACCATTTTACCCTCAGGTATTTCGACCAGTGAAGCGATGGTGGCTAGTGCATCAGCAAAACGGTTTTTGTCCCTTGGCAGGTAGTTGAAGGTGATTTCTTGAAACTGTTCAACCAACTCCTCGAGATGTTGACCATACCATTGTAGAGTCGAGTCTTGAATCTTCCACTTTCCAGATGTCTGATTGATGATGAGCAAGGAATCACCAAATACCTCTAAACTTGTGATATTTCTCTCGAGGGCTGCTTCGAGCCCCGCTATGCATGCTTAGTACTCAGCGATGTTGTTGGTGGCTTCAAATTCGAGGCGGATAGCGATTGGAGTATACATGTCCTTTGGATCAACAAGTAACATCCCTATGCCATATCCATGCTTATTGGCTGCGCCATCGAAAAAAAGTTGCCACTTATTTTCTTCCGTTGTAGCGCAAATTAAATGCTCGTCGGGGAACTGTACATCTTCCCCCTTCACTTCGTCACACGGAAATTCAGTAAGCTGATCACTGAACACTTTCCCCCTGCTGGATTTGAGTGTGACGTAAGTGATATCGTAGCTGGCGAGCATGAAATACCATTTGGCTATTCTTGTTGACATGAAAGGCTTCTCGAAGATGTAGCGGAGCGGGTCCACTTTTGCTACCAACTTGATTGGGAAGGCCTCCATGTAATTCTTGAGCTTTTGAGTAACCCAAACCAATGCAGCACAAGACTTCTCTAAGACAGAGTAGTTCTTTTCAGCTCCTTGAAACCGGCGGCTGACAAAGTAGATAGCATTCTCTTTTGTGGAGTCTCGCTGTTCTTGTGCTAACATAGCCCCTAGGGATTCATCATTGACAGTGAGATAGAGCAAGAGAGGCTTCTCCTTGTGCGGTGGAACCAAAACTGGAGGGCATGTCAAGTAATGCTTCACTTGATCGAAGGCTTCTTGGCAAGCATTGGTCCATTCTAGAGCCATATTCTTTTTAAGTAGCTTGAAGATCGGCTCACACATGGAAGTGAGTTGGTGCATAAATCGACTGATGTATTGAAGTCTGCCCATGAAACCTTTGATTTCCTTCTGCGTCTTTGGAGGAGGCATGTCAATGATTGCCTTGATCTTGGAGGGATCGGCTTCAATTCCCCTCTCAGTGACCATGTAACCGAGAACCTTTCCTCTAACGACCCCAAAAGTTCACTTTGCGGGATTGAGTCTCATGTTGTGTTGTCGAAGTCTTTCAAAGAATTTGCGAAGATCGATCAAATGTTGACCGTCGGTTCCCTTCGAATGGATGATCATGTCGTCTACATAGACCTCGATCTCTTTATGAATCATGTCATGGAATAGATCCGTAACATCCCTCTGGTAGGTAGCCCCAGCGTTCCTTAGTCCGAACGGCATGACTGTGTAGCAGAAAGTCCCCCACGGAGTTGTGAAAGCTGTCTTGTGTTGGTCCTCTTCGGACATGAGAATCTGATTGTAACCGGCAAAACCGTCCACAAATGAGCGGACATCATAGTTGGCAGTTGAATCGACGAGCATGTCGAAGTTTGGTAGTGGAAAATCATCTTTCGGGGAAGCTTTGTTCAAATCCCGGAAGTCCACACAAACCCGAACCTTGCCGTTTGCCTTTTTGACTGTCACAATGTTGGCTAGCCAAGTCGGATACTCGATGACTTTGATGAAACCCACACTGAGGAGCTTTTCAATCTCTTCTTTGACTTGTAGAGACCATTCTGGCTTGATCTTTTTGAGCTTCTGCTTTACTGGCTTGGCGTCCTCTCTGATCGGAATTCTGTGCTCCGCGACCTTTCTGTCCAAACCCGGCATGTCTCTGTATGACCATGCAAATACATCCACAAACACTTTGAGCAGTGCAGTTAATCTGTCTTTGTCTTCCCCTTTGAAGAAGCTACCAATCTTCGTTTCTTTCGGCTCTTCATCGGTACCCAGATTAACAACATGCAATTCCTCATCAGCCCCTGGACCATTTTCACCACGACAACGAACCTGTTGAGCTAGTTCATTAAGGTATGTTATGTTTTCGTGGTCTATTTCATCATAATTTGAATCGTTATTAACTTGTTCATTAAGTTCGTTATTGGTTAATTCATCATTTATGATGTTTGCAATCTTGGGGTACTCAGAAATATCAAATTTTTCATTAGCAAAGAAAGGAAACACACGCTCGGCTATTGCCTCCATATCCACTTGGGTGAGGGTATTAGAAACACTCTCGGACTCGAAAGTAAGTGTGAGCTGCTCTTCCATTGTTGCTGTACGGGGTATGTAACCCATTTCTCGGATCAAGAAATCCTCGGATACTATGGGCCCCTTGGTTGAATACCAGTTGTTGATTGGCTCGGAGCTTGGCGGGATCTCACTGATGGTTTCCTTTCTGACGATGGTGTCGTAGATGGCGTTGACTTGACAATCGTCTATGATGGCAAATTCTTTGAACATGGAGGCTAGATCGGATAGTTCTTCCCCCACGGTAATCTCTACATCGGACTCTATAGTCACTTTCATGCCCCACCACTCTCGCGGTGACATTGGAGTAGGCTCCCTTTCTTGTGTCAGAATTTCACAATCAGTGAAGATCTCGAGACCGGGCTTTCTGACGCCCTTGTTGTTAACCCATGGTTCAGGAAAGATCATGTACGGAACATCTTCCCCTTGGCGAACAAAATAACCGTTTAGTGTGTTGCGGTAAGGCCTCAAGTTAGGGATTTCATATTGTCGACCTTCTTTGCGAGCTCGGGTTTTTTGACTCTTGACTGCTTGCTCGTATTTCAAATCATCTTTGGTAGGCTCGTATCCCAGACCAAATTTGTTCTTGATAAAAGGAACTTCTACGGGGTGCAATATCCCTTGTTGATGCTTCCCTAGGCCTAGATCGGGAAAGTGATTCATGTTCCTCATCATGCGGAGGATTTTAGGATTTCCAAGGGTCCATTGTCTGTTTCCCCCTTCTTTGTCGATGGTGTTGACGCCGGAGAGAGTTGCATCTTCTATCCCGTGTTGAACTTGGTGAATGGGTTGTCCCCCATTTCTGTGGATGATGACATTCTCGGCCATGACGGTGACTATCTCGTCCCCATTTCTGATCTTGACACATTGATGGAGAGTGGAAGGGACCGCATTGGAACTGTGGATCCATGGTCGGCCCAAAAGCAAGTTGAATGAAGCAGGGACATCAAGTACTTAGAATGGGACGGACATGATCATGCTTCCAAATTCGATATCAACTTCTAGTATTCCCATGACTGTACGGGCAGTGCTGTCGTACCCTCTAATGACTTGGGCGAAGGGTTGTAAATCGGAGCTTTTGAGCCCCAGTATGCCCATGACTCAGCTAGGCATTAAGTTGAGTGCAGAACCACCGTCTACTAGAACTCTTGAGATGGGTCTCCCCCTTTCCTTTACTTTGAGGTAGATGGCTTCATTGTGTTCAGACCCAAATGGCGGGAGGTCCATGTCGGCAAAAGTGATGACATTGCCGAAGTGAATATGACCTATCATTGCTGTGAGGTCCTCGGGAGTTGTGTCGGGAGAGACTGATGTGTCATCCAAGCTCTTGATGACGAGGTCTCGGTGTTTCTTTGATGATGCAATAAGGTCCCAGATGGATATGTTGGCTTGCGTCTTCTTGAGTTGTGTTAACAAAGGATCTTCGGGTACGTCGCGTGCTTGCGATCTTTGAGAAGAGGTGTTGGTTGCTGCGGTATTGGGAGGGATTGTGCTCGTTGTTACTCGGCCACTGCGAGTGAGCACGTTCACGGTCCCATGTAGCTTCTTCTTCCTATTCTCTAAGACTTCCCTCATAATCTCATCATAAGTCACAGCATAACAAGAATTATCAAGTTTATTCTTATCATCGGAGCCCTCATTCACAATTGGGATTCAATGAGTGGTTCCTTCAAACTCTCCTACCTCCATTACATTGACACCACCTTCATTAGGGATCATGAATTCCTTCTTGTCTATGAGGTCTTGGATGGTGTTGCGGATGGAGAAGCAATCCTCGGTGAGGTGACCGGTGCATTGATGGTAGTCACACCATTTGTGGTGGGCATGATTAGAACGGAGCGGTTGTGGTTGCTTGTACCCTTGAAGAGGAGTGATTTGTCTCTTGGCCTTTAGAGCTTCATAGGCCTCGGTGATGGTCATGCCATTGAGAGGAGTGTAGACGCGGTCGTTTTGGAACCGCTTGCCTTGTGGTGGAGGACCTTCTTGCAATTCCCCTTGTCAGTAGTAACGGCATTGACAGAAGCCTCTTTGTTTGAATTAGAGGCGGCCTTGTAACGATAGGTAGGAGTGGCCTTTTTAATCTCCTTGAGAAAGTCATCCGTGTGTACCCCCGCCTCATACATTTGGGAGAAGTCGGAGTAGCAAGCCCCACTTAGGTGGGTGCGGAGATCAATCTTGAGACATTTGAGAAAGATGTCTATTTGTTCTTTTGTGTTTGGCCTCTCAACAATTTCAGAGAGCTTGTCATTCCATCTCCTTGTGAAGTCAATGAACGACTCGTTGTCTCTTTGCGTGGTGTTCTCGAGCTCTTTCCTTGTGGACCGGTGAGTGGTGTTTGCCTTGATATTGATATTTGAAGGCAAGCATAGCGGCATCCCAATCAAGATGGACAGTGAGCGGGAGAGTTGTATACCAATCCTTTGCCGCCCTTTCGAGGGTGAGAGGAAAGCATTGAGCCATAACTTTTGGGGAGACCTTCTTCGGAACCATAGACCAAATGTAAGTCTCGATGTGAGCCATCGGGCATGAGTTGCCCTTAAACTTGCTAATGTCGGGCATCTTGAATTTGTCGGGGAGAGCGGCCATCGTGCTCATGAGGATGGATGACTGATAAAGGCTTGTGTTGGAGCCTTTTCCCATGTTGAGGCCGTTAAATTTCTGATCAATGTAGGCCATGATGGAATCGACCATTTTGGGGTCGTTGCTGTCGGTGCTTGGTCCCCCCACTTTTTTGGTACGGGCACTGACATATGGGATTTCAAACAAACCCTCGGTCCATTCGGATTCCTCATTGTCATTAACCCCCTTGTTCTTGGAGAGCTTGAGGAGCTTGGCTTTCAATTGGTCAACCTCGGCCTCGTGGGCCTCCCTTTGACTGTCGACATGAGCTTGCCACAAGGCTTCTTTGGTTTGAGCCTCGTTGTGGAGAGTGGTGACTTGTTGTTGAAGAGTTTAGACCATGGTAGAGAGTTGCTCGAGAGTCATGGCGTTGTTGGTGCTGGAGTCGCCGGCTATTGATGATGCAGAAGCTGTTGGAGTGATCGGTTCACGAACAAGCCGGTTGGAATTTCCTTCCCTCTTCTCTTTGCGCCATGAGAAGAGGTAGATGCCAAACGTTCCTCAAGAATATCAAGAAACGTTTTAGCATCAACATCCTTGGAGACACCTTTCAAAATGGTTTCCGGGACAACAATGTTCATGATCATTAGGCTCACGCGGTTGGAGCGTTCCCACTTCTCAACATTTAAGCAATGTTCTTGAGTGCTTACATTAGATAGAGGAAGAGGAAACGGTTCCCTTAATGCGTGATCTATGCCCATACAGCCTAAGATCATAATCAATTTATTTTTCCAAGTTTTAAAATTAGTCCCGTTAAGCATTGGTAAGGTACTCATAGCAGTAATTATAGATGAAGCAACAAGCAAATCTGTTGGAATTTAGAGAACAAGAATGAAAACAAAAACATAATAAGAAACTACACAACGAATAAATGATTAATTATATCAATGAAATCCATCGATAAGGTAATTAACATGACATCAAAACTAATCTTTGGATTGCGAATTGACTCATAAATAATTGCCTTAGATGACAAGTAATTTGAACAACATTTGATTAAATGCATAATCTTCCTTTGGGTAGTCTTAAGCATTTAATAAAACAACTTAATGTTCATTTTATTTGTCATCACATGAATGCTTATGTTTAGTCAAATGTCAAGATCTTCTTTGGAAAATTCATATCATTTACATATTAACTTAAACATTCAACACTTTAATAATTTTGGATTTAAATAACGTTAATCACTTAGGAGATAATATTATTTAAATAATGAATAAAATTATTTAAGCATATAATTAATCAAAACTTTAAGGTTGGAAAAAATGTATGTTTTGTCCAAAAGGGAAACAAAGTTGTGCAGAAAACTTAAAAAATTCCAGATTCTGTGAACAGTAACTGCTCGGCCGAGCATAGAGAAGTGCACGGCCGAGCACCAAAGACAGAAAGTTTTGGCCTTTACGACATGTTGTGCACGGCCGCGTGAAACGAAGGACACGATCGTGCCAAACAAGAGGTCCGCCCGGGCAGTTACTAAGACCCGCCCGGATCCATGCAATGGGTTCGGCCGGACTATCCACATGGTCCGCCCGGATTATCCTCTTACTGCAGCCCCCGTTTCATAATACTAGGGGGTCCGACCGGACTTAATGAAACACCCGCCCGGACCAACCTTCAAGTTCCGACCGGACCAACCATATGACCCGCCCGGATCCCTCAGTCCCAGTAGCACCGGTTCATAGTATTGATGGTGCATGGCCGAGCTATTCCCAAGACTCGGCCGTGCAGTCCATTTTCTGCACTTTCTGATTTTTGTTCGAATTATTCCCAAAATCAAACGAATTGCAAGTAGATCCACATGGTATGTACTTAAAACATAAAGCCACATTATATAGGGATAATCTTGCCTTAAAATCAATGAAATCAAGTGAGTAGATCCACATGGTATGTACTTAAAACATAAAACCATGTTATGAAGGGATAATCTCACTTGAACCATTTTTAATGAACAACAACTTTTCAAACCATTTTATTTAATTCATATGATGATTATTTGCACTCTATAAATGAATTAGAGTTACTAATCAACATCATAACTTTATGATTCAATAGGAAGAATGAATCAAAATTTAAAGCGTTTTAAGGCTTTCTTTAAAGAACTCAACTCAAACCAAATATGAACGGGGCTCTGATACCAATTGTTAGAACAATTTAAAGATCCCTGAATGCCACACTCATATTCAGAATAAGATTGAGGAAGAAGATGAAGGCGGAAGCGATAACTACCTGTTGAATACATAGTTGATGTTGAAGGGAGAAAGTAAGATCACGATGAAGATGTAGGAGAATGGATCTTCTAAATGAAAGTGTCTCTTAATCTCTCAAAGTTCTTCCAACAATATGAAGTATAATTTAGATGAGAGAAAGTAAGAATCAAGTATGTTTTAGGCTTGATGGAGAGGCCTTTAAATAGTAAACATGGTGACACTTCAAATAGGGACCATACCTATTCATTTCTTAAGCAATGTTGATTTACCATTTTACCCATCATAAATAGATAAATAACATTTCAGGAATTCTACACATTTTATTATTGACTACACTTTATATTAACATTATACTTATGATTTTATGTATGGAAATTCACTAAATGACTTGTGTTGCAAGCCATGATCTTACAAATCAATCCAACCACTAAAACATGGAGACAAACTTTCTGGGACGGAAGTATTAATTCTCTAAAACAGAAAATAAATTTTAATGGTAGATGTACAGTATACAGTAATTGGTTAAACTGTACTATTTCATCCGAAAATGAATGCTTGAATTTTTCTTGATCAAGAGAGTAATTTTGGACATTCATTTTAGGACGAAAGATGTAATAACTAATTTTTGTAGTTAAAAATGATCTTAGGAATGAATGCACAGATGATTATTTTTTACAACTTGCAAATGTAAGCTTGATTTTCTTCCTTAGCTGAACCTGGCTTTTGAGTTCAATGTATTATAAGGTTCTGTTTTATTTTCAATTTTAATCAAGTGATATTAAAAATGCAAATCATATTGCGTGTCTACATTTACTTTTAAGTGTTTGTTCAGTGGTTTTTGTCTGTAAATTTGATCATTCCTTGATTTCATTTATATGATATCCGTTTCTATCATAAGATCAACTAGAAAAGGATAAGTTAGTATTCAGTGGATTTTAGTTGGAGAACGAGATAAGATTTTGCGGGCTCTGGTCAAAATGAAATATATGTGACTGCTGTCAAGTCAAAGCTACAATCTTGATGCAAATGAATGAAAAAAAGGTAAGGCAATATGATTCTGCCAATAAAGTGAATATATGATGCACTATATTGTCTGTATTTTCCAAGTACACTTAAATAAATCTTATTGTTTGTTTGTTATGCATTTTACAAAAATTTGTTAACATCAATGCCTGAGGTTGTTGATAATTGTTCATTTGTCCAAGTTATCCCAACTCTCAGAGAAATGATATATGTATAAATTCGATTAATATTTCATATGGAGTATTAATTTTGAATGAAATTTCAGTTATTTGGGTGAATTATAGTCCATGAATATATGGTTATCTGTACATTCTTGTTATATTATCTGTGCGGGTTCACAGAAATTAAATAACATGGTTTTCTTGAAAAATGATCATAGATTGGACTGTAGTAGAATCATCATTAGAATACTATAGTGGGAGATTTGCGAATGAAGAAAGAAAAGTTACTTTTGCAAATGAGCTACTTTTTGATCATTCACTTCATAATAACAGGTGGGGAGAAAACTACCGATTTGGTGCCATGTTATGCAGACTTGGTTTGTTAAAGTAGTTATATTCTTAAAAAATGTACGAATGCATCTTAAAAGTAGTCACTCCCTCCGTCCCTAAATGAAAATTGAAAAAAAGTTTCAAATTTGTTCTAGGGATTAGTATCTGATATTTCATGATCTTAATTTGTATTTATAGGTACTTGGTGAGCTAAATGGATCAGAAGTATAACAATACAACAAATGAGAAGGTGGAGGCTCTTTTGGGGATTTCCATCATTTCGTGGTTTGTTGTTAAGTTAGATTTGTTGTAGAACGTTGGAACATTGGTTTGGTGAATATTTATTTTGTAATGTGTCCTTTGGGTGTGAAACTTGTAATCCTACTTTTTATATCAATTGAAATATCTTTTTATAATCAATATTTTATTTTTATTATTTTTTTTATTATTTATATATCATCATTATTATCAATAAATTATTATTATAAAATTATATGTAGCCGACGCATTAGGTGTCTATATACAATTTTTTTACATTAGCATTGCATTAGGTGCCAATATAGCACTTTTGACAATGGTGTTGAATTAGTTGGAAACTGTTGCATTATATCACCTACCCGTTGCATAAGGGACAGCTGCATTAGTTAAAAAGTGTTGCATTAGTAGTGAACCGTTGCATTTTGGCATCGTTGCATTAGATATCGTTCTAATACAACGGTCAGGCACAAGCGTTGCATTAGAACACTTTCTCGTTGCATTAGACCTAATGCAAGGCAAGAGGATGCAATGATCAAATGTCGTTGCATTAGATCTAATGCAACATGTGTTGGCCACTATTGCAACAAATTTATGCATTGCATTAGACATGAGAATTTGCACTTGACCACCTTACCCCATTTAAGCTCCATTAATGTGTTTTGCGTATATCTTCTCACTAAAAGTTCTGATGCAAAATCCAATTGCATACTCTTGTTCGTCTTTAAATCACCTATCTAATGAGTCCAATATAGAATATTTTACGGCCTCGATAGGTAGTGAAAATCACAGTTGAAAAGGTAAGGGAACTTGGAGGTGTCTTTGTGTAACTTCTGTAACTTTCTCTCTTGACATTTTAGACCACTTAACTTTAACCCGTTAGTTAAATGATCGATCTTCACCAAAACAATAAGTTAATACCTAACAATTTCCCCCATTTTGGTGAAAGATTGGTCATTTCAAACACTTAATGGCTTGCTTCAAAACTCCATAAGCAAAAAGAGATGACAAAAATTTGCTCTTCAAAAATCTGAGCAGATTTTTTGGCCAACTTCAATGATTTTTTTGTAATTTTTCAAAATGTTCTAGGGTTTGTGGGTAAACTTTTTGGAAGGTTATATGAGTGATATTTAAGTGAGAAAATACGGCTCGGGATTTCAGGTTCTGAAAAGGGAGATATTGCAATTTTGGTGAGAGGTGTTTGACATGGGTCTGCTGTCAGGAATTTTGGCTCTGCTGCCTACTTCAAATAGGTGTCGTTTTTCACTCATAATGAATCAGAATTTTAAGTAGATCTTGTTAGAAATCCCTCTGTGTCTAGTTTACACACGAAAAATCGGTTTGCGGTTTCGATATGGAGAGAGTGAGATATTATGTTTTTCGTGGAAGGTGTCAAACCAGATTTTGGGTCAGCTGTCAAGGTTTTTGGGGTTAGATGTCAAGAGCTTCGGGGTTGCTTTCTTAGGGTGGGTTAGCTGACTGAGGTTCAGTGTTTGGGGGGTTTTAAAGGGTGTTCTTTCCAAGGGTTTGGTGTCAAGGGTTTTGCTGTCGAAGAGGTTAGGTCTTAGCTGTCAAGAGCATAAGTCTTAGCTGTCCAAGACGTTGGGGTTAGCTGTCCAGAACAGGAGCTTCAACCATAATCTGGTATTGACTCACAAGGTTGTAGGCTTTGAGATTGTACTTTCTGGAAAGGTCTATGAGTCTACTTTACTTACAAAAAAATCGGATTGCAATTTCATTGAACGAAGAGAGAGAAATTGCATTTTTGGTAAAGGGTGTCAAAGTTGAAATTCAGATTTCCAGCAACTTGTTTTCATTCAAAAAAGGGTATTTTGGGTTGGATTGTTGGTGCAACGGGGGCTATGACACGTCCTTCAGAGGTTCTTTTTTCCGCCTAAAATGGTGACATGGGTTTTTGAAGAAAATAGGTCAAAACAAATCCTTAAAAAAGGCTCGGTTCCCCCTCAAATTTGTTCTTGGTGCCGTATGTTCTTCTTGCATCCAAGTTTGCTTCGACTTTGATTGAGATTCTTGATTCCACTAGTCCGTCGAGCATCCAATTTCATTCTCCTAAAATCACAAATGAGAATAAGTAAATGATTCTTTATAATCAAATAAATAAATTTAAGCACAAAGGGAATTTCAAATTCTAGTAATTCAAAGCCCAACATAAACAGTCGGTGGGCATGAGGGGCTGCACCAAAAAAGGTGCCAAGTTTTCCGGTCAGTGCCATCGAGCCCAAGGAAGGTGATTAATCTTCCCCCTAGCAACTACCCTAGGTGATGTAATCTCATTTAGGAGCTCAAGTCCAAGCACAACAGATACATTGAAAGAGTTTATTCCAGCCCAAGAAAAACTTAAAGAATGGAGTCCTAATTGAATCCAACATGATGTTTTGTGGTAAAGAATGCTGGCCCACTGAAAGAACACAATTTGAAGCCCAAATTGAGTCCAAAATAAGTCTCTTCAAGTCAGCCCAAAGAGAAATCCGAATTTCTCAAGTTGCATGAAGATTCTAGAATGAAGATAAGGTTGATACATTCACCACATGCTCTTGGAAAGCTAGAAAGTCTTTGGATTTCATCATAATAATTGTAGTCTTTATCTTGTAATTTAAAGCTTATTGCTTACATCATAGATGGCATCATTTACCTAGGAATCATCACCATTTCATCCTATAAATAGGCCATTTTTGTAGTCCATTTGGACACACAATTCAGATTTTAATCAATTTGAGAGATTTATTCTACTCTTTGGTTCTTTGAAAAACTTAGACTTATCAAGTGTAATTTTTTATACTTGTGGCGTCTTCCTAGCTTATCAACCAACTTGGGTGTATTGGTTGTGACGCTTCTAAACCAAGTATCCTATCTTCTTAGGTAGGGGGTGCGGTTTTACACCTACGAACGACTTTCCTTAGAACGATCCTCGGCTACAAGGTAATTCTGATCCTATTCCTTGTAGAAATCACATCATTTGGTATCTAGAGCCCGGTTTCTAAGAAGTCGTATACTATCCTTCTCTACTATTCTCTTCTCTTCTCTTCGCATCTTTTGATTTTCTTGGTATTCCATTATTCATAATTGATATTGGGCTTTGCCACAAGTTGGCAAGGAATTTTATCATTGAATCTTGGAGGGTTAAGAAATCAAATTTCTTCTTACAATCATTAAAAAAAACTCATTGGAATCGTCAATTTTGTTGTTATTTTCATCATTTTCTTGTTATTATCAATCTTGCGAAGTGATTTTCACAAATCACCTCTTTCCAAAACAAGTCACTATTGTATCATTGGAATCATAAAATCTAATTCTTCATTTCATCAGTTCTTGTTATTATCAATTTTGCATAGTGATTATCAATATTCAACTCTATCTTTTAGAAAGAAAAAAAAAGCAATTCTGAATTTTGTTGGGGTTATACCCTCGAGCATGGAAATATTTTTGGGTGAGATGAGAAACATGTTCAAGTCAGAATTTAAGTTGTTGCACAAGAAGCTTGATAGGATCGAACACTCATACTACAAGCAGCATACCCCTCCGCCAAACTCGGGAAAAAGAGAAAGAGTTTCACCATTACGAGATAAAACAAGCCTTGAAATTATGGAAGAGCAATGCATCAAAAATATTGACAAAATTGTTTTTGCCTTTGATAGAGAAGTTAGTGAATGTCAAAAGAAAGAGAGAAAAGATTTGAGTGAGGGGGAAAAACAAATTGAGAGTCAAGAAGGATTTGAGGTAGAAGAAGAGAGTGAGCCAAAAGAAGGTTGCAAGAGAGAAGAAGAAAAAGAAATTCTAAAGGAGTGTGAAAAGAAAATGGAAGAGATTGGGGCACGCGATTGTGATAAGTTAGTTGGAGCTGAGGTGGAAAACGAAGACAATCAAAATGATGAAGAAATGAAGATATGGGAATATGGGCCGGTTGATTTTCGTGGAGCTATGAATCCTTATTATGACGATCCATATGATATTCCTAGCCCAACAATGTCACCAAATTGGTTCATAAACAACTTGAAAATTTCTCACCAAATATGGAGCGATTGGATGAGTTTCATTTCGACTTCTACCAACTTCCATGATTACTGGTCATACAAAGGTGATATAAGAGTTAATTTAAGGAGATGGAAGGTGAAACTAAATGAGGAGAATATTTATGACAATTATATTTTCAAGAATGGTGTTTCTTATCCATTTGATCCAGGTGTAGATTTGAGGACAAATCACTCTCAAGAAAGGGGGAATGATGTAATCTCATTTAGGAGTTCAAGTCCAAGCACAATAGATACATTGAAAGAGTTTATTCCAGCCCAAGAAAAACTTAAAGAATGGAGTCCTAATTGAATCCAACATGATGTTTTGTGGTAGAGAATGCTGGCCCACTGAAAGAACACAATTTGAAGCCCAAATTGAGTCCAAAATAAGTCTCTTCAAGTCAGCCCAAAGAGAAATCCGAATTTCTCAAGTTGCATGAAGATTCTAGAATGAAGATAAGGTTGATACATTCACCACATGCTCTTGGAAAGCTAGAAAGTCTTTGGATTTTATCATAATAATTGTAGTCTTTATCTTGTAATTTAAAGCTTATTGCTTACATCATAGATGACATCATTTACCTAGGAATCATCACCATTCCATCCTATAAATAGGCCATTTTTGTAGTCCATTTGGACACACAATTCAGATTTTAATCAATTTGAGAGATTTATTCTACTCTTTGGTTCTTTGAAAAACTTAGACTTATCAAGTGTAATTTTTTATACTTGTGGCGTCTTCCTAGCTTATCAACCAACTTGGGTGTATTGGTTGTGACGCTTCTAAACCAAGTATCCTATCTTCTTAGGTAGGGGGTGCGGTTTTACACCTACGAACGACTTTCCTTAGAACGATCCTCGGCTACAAGGTAATTCTGATCCTATTCCTTGTAGAAATCACATCACTAGGAGTATCTAACTCGTGACCTCGCTTCGTCTTACCAAAATTAAGGAAACTTGGGATATGATCCAAGATTATCAAATATGGTGTTCAAGCACAAAATATGTTAGACATGTAAGAATGTATCTTCATGAGATGTTAAGCTCGGAGAAACTGAAGTCTCTAAGAACCATGCTCTGATACCAATTGAAAGGTCCCGGTTTTTATTAAAACATTGTTAAGGCCAAAATGATAGAGAAATATGTGCAGCGAAATAGATATTTTCTTAAGCCTTATAGTTGTTGTCTAACATATATATTCCTAATTTCATTGTCAAATTTTATCTTGTCTATGTGATCAAGCAATAATAATTAAAGCAAGAAATAAGATAATTGAAATGAAAATTAAAGTACAAGACAAGAAAAAAAAAAGAGACAAGAGGCAAGAATTTTTAAAGTGGTTCGGAGGCAAAACCCATTTCCTACATCAACCCCACCGTCCCTGACAAGTGAGATCAATTCACTATAATATTCTCTTCTACAAGAGTTACAAGAATTGATAAGGCAAGTTCCTCGAACCCCCTCTACTTAATTGACTAATCAATTAAGGTTGCTTATTCCAAAGCGAAAAAAGAAAATAAAAATCACAATTGTGAATATCAATGTAGTTCTTCCTTGAATTGACACTAGGGTTGTCGGATAGAAGCGATTCTTTGGCTTGTCGGTGTTCCCCTTTTATAGTTGCAAGGTTAGATTTGGTTTATTGGGAGGGTAAAAAGGGTAAGGGGTTGAGTGTGAAGGGTTAAAGGGTAATGTAACAATTGGTGTATATTGCTCAATAGGGGAGGTTAGGATATAGTGATGCAAACACACTAGTGGATAAGGTGAAGGGTGTTGTATCTCAATATTTGTGTGTGCAAACGGTTTTTGTTGCACACACTGAGACAATAAAAGGGAGGGTATTTGGTGTGGGAGACACACGGTAAATGGGTAAGGGAAAGGTGGTGCAAGCACACATGAAATGTGGTGCTAAAGATTTAAAGGGTTGGGTTGTTTGGGTATAAACCTTAGTGTGTGCAATTGGTGTTTATTGCACACACTATGTGAAAGCATAGTAAAAGGGAGAATGGAAATGGTGCTGGAAAACACACTGTAAATAGGATGGTTTGGGTTTAATATATAGGAGAGGAGAAGAAGTAGCCGTTGGAATGTTAATCCAAGTTGAGTCAATGGTCTTTGGTCTTCAAAATTAATGCCTTGTTTTGTGGATGGATGCCTTCATTTATTGGGAAGGAATTCTTTCTTCTTCAACTTCAACGACCATGTTTGTCTACTGGACAACACAAAAATAAAACATTGCTGGTGGAAATTGAATTCACATGAGAATTTGCACTTGACCACCTTACCCCATTTAAGCTCCATTGATGTGTTTTGCGTATATCTTCTCACTAAAAGTTCTGATGCAAAATCCAATTGCATACTCTTGTTCATCTTTAAATCACCTATCTAATGAGTCCAATATAGAATATTTTACGGCCTCGATAGGTAGTGAAAATCACAGTTGAAAAGGTAAGGGAACTTGGAGGTGTCTTTGTGTAACTTCTGTAACTTTCTCTCTTGACATTTTAGACCACTTAACTTTAACCCGTTAGTTAAATGACCGATCTTCATCAAAACAATAAGTTAGGACCTAACAAAAACTACCGATTTGGTGCCATGTTATGCAGACTTGGTTTGTTAAAGTAGTTATATTCTTAATAAATGTACGAATGCATCTTAAAAATAGTCACTCCCTCCGTCCCTAAATGAAAATTGAAAAAAAGTTTCAAATTTGCTCTAGGGATTAGTATCTGATATTTCATGATCTTAATTTGTATTTATAGGTACTTGGTGAGCTAAATGGATCAGAAGTATAACAATACAACAAATGAGAAGGTGGAGGCTCTTTTGGGGATTTGCATCATTTCGTGGTTTGTAGTTAAGTTAGATTTGTAGTAGAACGTTGGAACATTGGTTTAGTGAATATTTATTATGTAATGTGTCCTTTGGGTGTGAAACTTGTAATCCTACTTTTTATATCAATTGAAATATCTTTTTATAACCAATATTTCATTTTTATTATTTTTTTAATTATTTATATATCATCATTATTATCAATAAATTATTATTATGAAATTATATGTAGCCGACGCATTAGGTGTCTATATTCAATTTTTTACATTAGCATTGCATTAGGTGCCAATATAGTACTTTTGACAATGGTGTTGCATTAGTTGGAAACTGTTGCATTATATCACCTACCCGTTGCATAAGGGACCGCTGCATTAGTTAAAAAGTGTTGCATTAGTAGTGAACCGTTGCATTTTGGCACCGTTGCATTAGATATCGTTCTAATGCAACGGTCAGGCACAAGCGTTGCATTAGAACACTTTCTCGTTGCATTAGACCTAATGCAAGGCAAGCGGATGCAATGATCAAATGTTGTTGCATTAGATCTAATGCAACATGTATTGGCCACTATTGCAACAAATTTATGCATTGCATTAGACTTGAAATGTAGTAGTGCGCTGTGTTCTATTTTATTATTGATTTGTTATTGATTTGTTATTGATATTGTTTCGAAAATTATAGATTTTATTGAAAGCATGCTATGTGTGTTCTGATTCTCAAAAAGATGAGATTTGTTATATGGAATTGTTCTAATGTGACTAATTATGTGACGGTCGCAGTGGATTTTGATTTAGTTATTGTGTTTGTGTTGGTCGGCTCCGAGTGTGGGCGCCAACAATTGATTTGATTAGTATTGTTAAGCCACTGGACCCGAACATAATTAGTACATTAGACTGTGAAGTATGATCGATTGGTATTCGATTTATGAAATTTGAGTCTTTTTTTGTACGTCCATATTTATAATTTCCTGGACTGTGTTATTTGATAAATTGTGTTCCTTTGGCTTTTGTGATACTATATATCCCCTTTCTTACTGAGCCCCCAACTCACCCCCCTACAGTTTTAGTTTTGCAGTTTGATGTTTGATCGGAGTAGATAGCAAGGGCTTGGATTGAATCAAGTTTGTGAAATTTCGGGACGTTACATGAGATGGATCATTAATAGAAATCCAAATATCTAATCCCATATGCTACAACCTGACATCTTCACCTAAAATAATCCGATTCATCTTCATGACCACTTGCATTAGTAATTAGGATCCCGCAATAAAGGGGCCACATTAACACTAGGCGTGGGGCCAGGAGTACGACTCGGGGTCACCCCAACAAAAATCAGAAGATCCTCATCGTTAATAATGGCTTGGACGTCGAAAACCTGAGAAACCTCAATTACTGACTGATCGTCCCCGGTGACTCTCCTTGTAAATCGGGCATGATAAGCCTCAATAGCGGTGCTGAGTTCGCGGCCCTCTTCTGGCTCGGGGAAATTCTTCCAAGAAACTGAAATTGGTGCTATATTATCAGGACTTAACTTTAAGGGAACAAATATTCTTTATTCCTTCAATTAATTTTGACATGCTTAAGTCCAAATTCAACAATAAGTCAGGTTGGTCAAGCGGAAAAATTAATTTCATATCAAATCAACTTTACTGGAATTGCAACTTTTGAGGTCTACTATCATCATTGTATCTAGAGCATGAATTCTCGAGATGAAATTAATGATGCAGAAATCTTCCTATAAAAGGGTATTGTTGATGAATAAGTGATCACAGCAACAATTTTCAGACAAAAGTTTGCATATTGAGCTAGATAGTAGACCTTTTTCCTTCACAGCAAAAAACTAAAATATGGGTAGATTGACCAACATATTCAGCCCTAGCAAGATGCCTGATCTAGTAAAGAAACTTAAGTTTTAGGAAGAAGAAGAGGAGGTGAACAAGTTAGATGAGAAGTTTTTGAAAGAATTTAGGGAGTACCATGCCCTAGATGAGATGGATCATTAATAGAAATCCAAATATCTAACCCCATATGCTACAACCTGACATCGTCACCTAAAATAATCCGATTCATCTTCATGACCACTTGCATTAGTAATCAGGATCCCGCAATAAAGGGGCCACATTAACTCTAGGCGTGGGGCCAGGAGTACGACTCGGGGCCACCCCAGCAAAATCAGAAGATTCTCATCGTTAATAATGGCTTGGACGTCGAAAACCTAAGGAACCTCAATTACTGACGGATCGGCCCTTGTGACCCTCCTTGTAAATCGGGCATGACTAGCCTCAATAGCGGTGCTGAGTTCGCGGCCCTCTTCTCGCTCGGGGAAATTCTTCCGAGAGACTGAAATTGGTGCTATATTATCATGATGAGGAAAAGGCAAGCCTAGTCGATTCTGGACCACAAGCGGGTACCTTTGCCATTGATCAAATTTATTTGAAGCAGCGGAAAATATTTTTTTCAGATCGAGGCTTAGTCTTTAAACTCAAACAACCCGAGGTCACTTGGTGGGTAAAATAAATATGAAGTGCGGACAGAGAGGGCCTATAACACGACTCACAACAATAAAGGACACTAGATAACGAATGTCGTTCGGAGTCAGATCCATGGGAAGACACTGGTTGAATTTAAGGAACTCACAAATAAAGGGGTCCAGAGGAAGACGAAGCCCATTCTCGAACTGAACAGGGAAAAAGACGCAAGCGAGGTTTTTTGCCCGGATGAGAGACGGAGTCATCGAAGTACCTCCCGTAGGAGACACATACTCTCCAAGACCACTGATAAGATATACTTTGGTATCGATGTTGAACTGCGAGAAAAATTCATCATCAGAGTCCTGCTCATCCTCGTCCCTTAACCCCGCACCGGAACTAGACACTCTTGCATGACTGGTTATTCTATTATTTGGGCCCTTGGGAAAAGAGTCAACTATCCTAACCGGAAATCGCAGTTGGCTAAGTTTTCGAGCAGTGTCAGGGGCCAGCGTCTCCAAATGCCCGCATGCATCCGTAGGGGTCTCGGAGGACTCATCTTCATCAACTAGCTCGCGCCTTGGGTGGTTTTCTTCCTCAGCGTCTCAGTCAGGCTCATCTAACAAAAAATTGTCGCCTTCACCAGCCTGTTCTGAAGCATTAACGCTACTGGTCACCTCTATTATGCCCGGGTCCATTTGGGGATTTTGATCCTGTTCGTAGACAGGCATAACATCATCTAAAGGGGTGTTTAACCAAGACAGAAGATCAGGTCCGCTTGATGATACAAGGTTGCCACCCAGTCTTACCAACCTTATGGCAGTACTCGATATATCTACATTATTTGGGAATCGGGTTAAGACAGCCTTCACAAAAACCCCTAATTGTTCCTCACCCCCCAAAACCCTCATTCTTTCATAATCAAAGTGGACCGAGGGACATGTTTCCCTCAACAGGGGTAGAATCCAGGGTTCCCAATCATAAACTATCCCTAGTGTCTTGAAGCGTCCAAGGATAGCCGTTTCCAGCAATTTATAAGATATCTATAAATTTCCCCCATCCTCCGACAACAGCCGAAGATGTCAGGACAAAGCATGCGCCCCAGGTCCAATTCGTCCGTGGTTAAAATTAGAAGCTTTAGAAATCCGGGAGCAGACCTGAAATTCCTTAAAGAAAGGCGATTCAATCGGTTAAAAGCTTGGAAACATTGTTCGAAAGTTTAAAATTCTGAGAAAGCGGCGATTAGGGTTTATCCCAAAAAAGTTGCTAAGAAAAATATAAAATAATCAGAGTTAGCAGTTAAAAGCCGAAAGATAGAGGTGGAAATCAAAGCACTACCTGTTAATCGATTGAGCGAAGGGATGCAGAAAATTCGAAGCAGAGTTCCTGAAAACGATTATCTCTTCAAAAGCAATGGCAGAAAATTAAGGATGATGAAAGTTTCAAATGACTCGGAGTAGGGTTATTTATAGAGCCTGAAATGGGTCGGGTTCACCCATATCCATGTGAATATTTTGAATTTTTAAAGTCATGTTAACTCTAGGCGCGGGGCCCAATCTAGTTATTATGTCTTTACTTGCTGTTGTTTTGTCATGAAGCCTTGGTGACTTGAAATTGTAACTGAAGCACCTAGGATCATGATTCTCTTTTATTGATGGTCATGTTAGGTCTATGGGTATTAGATACATTAAACGGGAGAGGAAATGCTAACTCTCTTTCTTTCACAGGGAGATAGGATTTAAATACCTACGAGAAATGTTATCAATAGATGTCGTTTTGGAGTGTTTCATACATATTAAGAAATGCCATTAATGCATGTGAACAAGCCCAAAATATTCCTAAAGTAATTCAACTACCTAGGTAATTAAATGGTTAGGTAAGAGATAGTTTACTATCATTATTAAGGGTATAATTGGTATAGAGCAATAAAAAAGCTTTGAAAATAGTGAAAAGATAAGTATTTTGAGACAAAATTTAACTCTCAAAACGACATCTATTTTGAGACGGAGGGAGTAGTGTTGGTTGAATAAATTGAGTGGTGGAAAATGAAGAGAGAGAATAAGTGGTGGGTAGAGTGAATATAAAATTATAAAAAAGTATGTTATTTTGGGAAGTGTCAAGTAAGGTGTGACGGACCTATATGAAAATACGTGTCAAGTGAGTTGAGACGGAGCTTTAATCTAACAACTGAAATTTTGAATGATCGGCTGGACCCATAAAATTGTGAGCTAAATTGAAAGCTTGCAATCATTAAATGTGTTTGGGGATAAAAATCTGTGCTGCACCAACATCTTGAAGTCTTCAACATGCCGAGACATCCTGCATCTTGACATGGGCAACTTGATTAAAGCGCATGTTTATTTTGCAGATAATTATTTCTTCCTATTTTTTAGGTAACTATTACGAAAAATAATGGAGCATGATCAGTATCAACCATGACCCAAAAGAAGACTTTGTCAAATCAAGGAGTCGAGCTAATCTACTTCGAATGTGGATAACTCTCAACAAACCTCTCGAGAAATGTAGCTCAACTACTTAGTTCGTGATCTCTTATTTTAGTATAAATAGTGACACCCAATTTGTAAAGCACACACGCACTCTTACTCTTGAATTCTCTGCAACAACACCTATTCATCTCATTGTACTTTCATTATCATTAATAAAATTCCATCTTTGAGGTTTTATGCCGGCGAACAAGTTGTTCAAGGGCTTTCCTCGTTAATTATTGTGTCATCATATTCTTGAATTCTTTACAATTCCATTCCATTATACCCAATTTCATTCCTTCAAGTTAGATCCCAAAATCTAACCAAAACAATTTGGCGCCGTCCGTGGGAAACTTTGGTCTTATAATTGTTTAAGGAGTTCGAGATGTCTACCAGAATGTCTTCGGCAATGACTTCAGCTGGTATGAGATCTACGGTGGAGTCAATTCCAGTCTCATCTACAGTGGTGACTTCAACTCAGCGCATTAGTAACGTATCACAGCCAATTCAGATTTAAGATGGAGCTTATGTTACTGCAACCCAGGAGGTCCCTATTGACATCGCTTCCAACCTGACCACCATGATGCGTGAAATGAGGAACCAGATTCAAGTCCAGAATGATACTTCTACCATGCTGATGAACCAAGTTGCTAGGTTGCAGAATGAAGTAACTTCTCTTCATGGAGGAACGCCAGCGATACAACAGACAAGCTTCTTTAGTATCTTTCAGTCTGTAACTCCAAATGCACCTTCTAGCCTGTACTCTCCTTATTAACCAAGAAGTCTTGCTTTTGGGAGTGACATTGCTGGATCGTCTGGATTTGGTGGGATTACCCCGGCAACCAGCATGATCAATAGCACAATCGTCAATCATGAAACTGTCGTTCCAACTTTGACAACATTCCTGACTCCTACGACAATGGCAGCAGGGAGTTTTAACCCTCAAACTGATTTCAATCATTATAATAATTATCATTTTGCTACAGCTAACAATGATGCAGGTAGTTTACTTGGCCGACAGATACAGGAACTGAAGGATTTGGTCATGAGCGTACCAGGATTGACTATACCACACAACCAGGCTACTCTAACATGTTTCAATGAGTCTCGTTTTGCTCTATCTATAGCCGATGTCATTATCCCTAAAAAGTTCAATCCACCCCATATGAAACAATATGATGGTACCACTGACCCGGCCGAGCATGTTGCACTCTATCAGGAGAAGATGGACGTGGTCCACATCCCACCTCAGTATAAGGAAGCATGTTTTTGCAGGGGCTTTGGCTCAATTCTTACAGGGGCAGCCTTGCGTTGGCTGATCAACCAGCCACTAGGCTCTATTGGATCCTATGCTCAACTTATCAATATGTTCACTAATCAGTTTTCTAGTAACAGGGTATTTGAGAAACTGACAAGTGATCTTTACAGGGTGGTCCAGCAACCTGATGAACTTCTCAAACACTATCTCAGTAGGTTCAACAGGGAAGCAGTGACCATCACCAACCTGGATACTACTACTGCAATAGAAGCATTTAGGATGGGACTCAAAAAGGACTCACCCTACTATGATGATCTAGTCATGACACCTTACAAAAGGTTGGATGAAGTCAGAACCAGAGCATCCAGATTCATCAGATTGGAAGAAGACAAGTTGCTTCAGGAGAAAACGACAAAGAAGAATACAACTTCAAACCATTCCAGTGGCAAATCAGACTCATTCCATTCTGGCGGCAAGATGGAAACATCTCATGCCAGAACTAATAGGAGAAAACCCTACTCTAAACCTGACTCCTCTAAAATTCATGTTGTAGATGATAATGATGAGGATGATGATTCTTCATACCCCAGAATAGATGACTATTGTTTCTCTGTTGATATTGCAGGATTGATCAATGCCATGGATAACCTGGGTGAGAAAGCAAGATGGCCCAAGAAGGCTGATAAACCTTCAATATGGAAAGACAAGTCCAAGTGGTGTGCATATCACGAAGACTTTGGGCATACTACAGAGAATTGTATTGCACTTAGAAAGGAGATTAGCCATTTGTTGTCCAAAGGTCTCCTCAAAGAATTTCTTGGTAGAAGGCGTGGGCGTATTGAGGATCATGTAGACATCTAGGAGAAGCAAACTGAGAATCCACCATCTCATCCACCTCCAACCAGAGTGGTCAACATGATAAGTGGCGGCTCAGATATCTGTGGAACAACTTATTCGGCTGCAAAACGTCGTGCTGCAGATGCCAAAGAAGATAGGTCTTACTTGCCATCTAGATCTGTGAGCAAAGACAAGGGGTAAGAGATCACCTTTGATGAAGATGATAGGGGAAACGTCTAGGATCCTCACCATGATGCATTGGTCGTAAGCCTTCAGGTTGCAAACTGTTTGGTTAGACGTATTTTGGTTGATAATGGCAGTTCAGTCAACATCGTGACAACCGATGGTTTAAAAGGAATGGGTATCCCACTTGAGAATGTGACTAAGTGCTCGTCTGTCTTAGTTGGATTCAGTGGTGAAACGAAGCATACGTTTGGAGAAATCACTTTCCCAGTATATATTGAAGGGATTAATTCCATGGAGAAGTTATGTGTTATAGAATGTCAATCATCTTACAATATCATCTTGGGAAGACCATAGATTCATAGTGTAAAAGCAGTACCATCAACTTACCATCAGTGCCTCAAGTTGCCAACACCTTGGGGAGTCGTCAAGGTGTCAGGAGATCAGCAGTCATCAAATGAATGTTACAAGTTGTCGATGAAAGCAGCAAGCAGTCCCAGGCAGGCATAGCAATTACAGCGAAAGGCACGGGATGTACTTGAAGCCTCTGAATTCGATATCAAGGAAGTACAACTTGATCCTTCTAATCCCGATGTCAAAGTTCTCATAGGTGCAGACTTACCTCCTGATATAGAAGTAGAAACTTTATATCTATATCTTTCAATTTCAGAAAATGCGGTCAGCGGAGTATTGGCAAGAGAACAAGATGGTTCACAACTTCCTGTTTATTATGTAAGTAAATCTCTTCTAGGTGCGGAAACCAGGTACTCCCATCTTGAAAAACTTGTACTCGCTTTGATAACTGCTTCTATTAAATTACGCCATTACTTTGAAGTTCATCCTATTATTGTGAGGACTAACTATCCTATCAGGAACGTGATGAGGAAACCTGAGATGTTCGACAGGATGGCAAAGTGGTCTGTACAACTTAGTACATACAACATCCAGTATGAGGCAAGGACTGCAATCAAGTCACAAGCCTTAGCAGACTTTGTGGCAGATTTCAGTCCCGACCTCCAACCTGAGGTTGAACTTGAAGTCCAACAACTTGAAGGGTCAAACTCTCCTAGATTTTGGACGCTTTATACAGATGGAGCATCAAATGCAAGGGGCACAGGTTTGGGTATAGTCTTAAGATCCCCTCAAGGAGAACTAATTCCTCAAGCTGTGGCTTGCGAGTTCAAGGATACAAATAATGAGGCTGAATATGAGGCCCTCATCATGAGTTTAGTTACTGTTTTAAGTCTAAATGTTAAATTCCTCAATGTTTATGTTATTGGTTAACCACTTCAATGGATCTTATACAGCTAAGCACAGTAGGATGTCAAGTTATTTGCAGCATGTTAAATCATTGGCTGGACAATTTGAAGAATTGACGTTCTAACAAATCCCAAGGGAGGAAAATGCTGAAGCTGATGCATTAGCCAACTTAGGTTCAAGTTGCAGGAGCATGTTAAACAATACCATTCCTATTATTCACATTCTACATCCTGCAATAGATCAACCTGAGGAAAATCAAGTTGTTGATCAACCTGATACGGCGATTAGCCTCTTGAACGAACTGACATCTTGGACACTGCCCATAATAATGTTTTTGCAGGATGGAACAGTACCACAAGGTGTCAAGAATGCTAAAGCTTTCAGGATAAAAGTATCAAGATTTCTATTAATTGATAATATACTGTTTCGTAAGTCATTTACAGGTTTGTACATGAGATGCCTGGAGCCCCTACAAGCTGAACTAGTTTTGAAAGAGCTACATGATGGTGAATGTGGCAATCATTCAGGGGGAAAATCATTATCTTCTAAGGAATTGAGAACATGATATTATTGGGCAACTATGCGCCAAGATGCAATCAAATATGTTCAGAAATGTGACACTTGTCAGAGATATAGCAACATCCTGCACCAACCTGCTGAGCCTCTTCATCCTATACTATCACCTTGGCCCTTTATGCAGTGGGGAATGGATATTGTTGGAAAGTTTCCTAAGGCACCTGGGGGCAAAGTATTTATGTTGGCTATGACTAATTATTTCTCGAAGTGGATAGAAGCTGAAGCTTTCGTTCAAGTTAGAGATAGAGAAGTAATTTCATTCTTAAAAAGGAATATCATCAGCAGGTTTGGAGTCCCTTCAGAAATTATTTGTGACAATGGTTCCCAATTCATCAGCAAGAAGACTCAAGACTTCTGTACAAGATGGGGAATCAAGTTGATCACGTCTACACCAGTATATCCTCAAGACAATGGTCAAGCTGAATCAAGCAACAAGTTGATCGTGAACAACCTCAAGAAACATCTTGATCAAAAGAAGGGTAGATGGGCAGAAGAGTTACCACTAGTATTATGGGCAGACAGGACAACTCCTAAGAATGCAACAGGCCAAACTCCTTTCTCCCTAGTTTATGGAACTGAAGCTGTGATTCCAGTAGAGTTTTCCATCCCAACGGCTAGATATGGCTTAATAACTCCAGAGGACAACCATATTATACTTGCAGAAGATCTTGATACTATAGATGAACTTAGAGACCTAGCTAAAATTAGGATGGCAGCCTATCAGCAGAGGATCTCCATGTCTTACAACAAGAATGTCCGTATTAGAAGGTTTCAGGTTGGAGACATGGTCCTCAGAAAGGTTTTTCAGAATACACGACAGTTGAACGTAGGCAAACTTGCAGCTAAATGGGAAGTTCCCTACCTAGTTGAAGCAGAAGCTGGAAAAGGCGCATACTGGCTTTCCACCTTCGATGGCATCAGGATACCAAGAAGCTAGAATGCAGTTCATCTTAAAGCATACTACATGTAAGTTGTAGCTTCTCCATTCAATCCCGAAAACCAGTATGATCTATTTTAACCTAGGTTCCATTATGTAATTTCAAATTTGATTATCTTTTTCGAACACTTACTGACTTAAGCATCAGAGGGGTGTTTGCTAAGCTAACACCCACCCCTAACATGTGTTTGTTTTTGCAAGGAAATTCAAAGTTCCAATTTAGGTTAACATAATCGACATGTTCAAACGGTATGCTGGAATCAACAACCTGGGCTGTTCAATATATAATCAACTTGATGACAAAATGCTGGATGAAAGTCCAACATGTTCAAATAATTCAAGTAAGTACTTTTAAATGTTAATTTTAGACATCCTTTCCCAACATTTGAACTCAGGTTTTAAAGGTTTTCACCTTTCCAAGGTTTAAAGATCATACATCTTTCTTAAGTTTAAAGGTTCAAACACCTTCGCCCGTACGCACGTTTTTCACATTTGACTAAGTTACAAGCTGGCCAATGTACTTTGTACATATTGATTTCCATCTTGGACTTATTCAACTTGTAAACTCAAGTTATCTACAATTGGTTGTGACATTTACATGTTATCAATGATAGAAGTTTAAAAAGATTAAAGGCATCTTTTTCATTTCATACTGCTAGTAACTACATGTTACATCATGCATATTGAAAAGACAACTTCAACAAGTTGCTAATTTCCTACCGAAATGTGGCACTATTAAGTCATTTTTACAACCAAAATACCAAAATAAAAAGTTCAAACATACTGAACTACTTCAACAGAACATCCAAAAGATCCAACCCATGCTATTACAAAACACGAGTGGACCAAAGTTCAAACAGGAAACTTGTCCCAACAAAAACCAAATTACATCCTAATTTTTTTTTTCTAAACTGTCTTAGAGGACACCCCCTCTATTTAGAAACCAAAAACATAAAATAAATTGTTTAGAAACCTAACATCCTGCAGGAACAACGGAATAACTTACCCTTCAAACATCCACTTTGACATCTTGATTTTCACCCACTTGCTCAGCAGCAGCATCCTGAGGCTTGGAACTGACTTCTCTAGCTTCTTCATCCTTGACCCTCTTAATGCAGCCTGTTCATCATCAAGATTCCACTCTGTATGCTTCCCAGCCTGATACTCTTCAATCATCTGAATTCTAGCCTCAAACACCATCTTGCCCGCTTCTCTGGTCAATCGTTCTTCTAAAGCCTCCAATCCCTCTATGTTCAGTTTGTTCATCTTAGCTACCCTCATTACCCATTCTCTGATTTCTCCTTACTTCTTCTTGATCTCTTCCCCTATAGCAGCAATTTTAGAATCTTTTTCTAGCATCTTTTCCTCGGCATCTTGTTTAGCCTGCAAGGACGCCTCTCCTTTTCCCCTCCAAAGTTGAACTTCACTAGCCAGCATGTTCGTAGCATCTTGAACCTACAATTAACAGGGTAATTTAGGCATTGAATGAAGAATCTATTAGCATGAATAATCAAATTTACCTTTTTAACAAGTTTCTTCTCAAAAGGTTCCGAGGCATCCAAGTCAATAAGGTCAGCCTTCCTCTTCTTAAAAGCCACCATGTCTCCAATCATTAACTTTGGTTTAGAACTCTCAGGCTTCGAGATAAGAGATTTCACATCTTCATTCTTTGGCTTCTTGAACCTAGCAATCAAATTTCTAACACCACCTAGACTCACTTGCGAAGGAGTAGCTACAATAAAGATATAATACAGAATTAGTATGGATACCTTGTGTTAACATAAATAAAAGAATAAAATCTTACCAGACGACATCCCTGGACCAGCTTGTAAAGTCTTGCTTGAACTCTTCTCTTCTTCAACTTCACCTTGATCAAACGAAGTAACAGGACGGATAAACCTACGCTTCTTTGGTGATAACGCACAAACAGCTTCAACAATACTCAGAGTATCTTTTCGCCTTGGGAATTGGTCATCAAGTTTCAGAACTGCAAGATTAGAATCAAGTTGTTAGATGCAGAATTTAATCATGGAACTTATGATAATGTAGAAGAAAATCAACTTGACCCTACCTTCATCCAACCAGAACGAATTGAAACTTCCAACCCCTTCTAGACTAGACCTCTTCACATACAAAAACCTATTTTTCCATTTTCTATCCTTATCTTTCGATTTTGTAACCAAACAATTAGCCTTAGTTTTAACCCTAAATCCAAACCTTTTCCTCCCATGTGACCTCAAATCATAACAAAAACCTAATTCCTCCAAATCAACTTTCAAACCCATATCAGCACTTAACCTTTCTAAAGTTATCAGATTCCTCCACCCAACTGGCATCAACTGGGTAAAGGCTAGACCTGTGATTTCGAAAAAACGCATAATAGAAGGGGGAAAAGGGAATGTGAGGCCAATAAAGAAAGGATACTCTAAAAAGCCAAGCCATTCGCTAGAAACACAGTCGGAGGTCATAAGGGCGTTAGGCTCCAGAAATTCAGCACCTTCTGGAAAATACTTCTTCAAATCTTCAACATCAGCCGGTGTAATTTCACATCTCTCATCATCAGGATGGTCTATAAACCCTAAACAAGTAAAACCCCTAGGAAGACCCTCCATCTTAAAAATGAAAATATGAGAATTTGAGAAGGGATTAATAGAAACTCACCAAAACCGATGGAGAAATTGTAGAACCCTCGAGAGTTTTTCTTTGCAGAAGACGAAGTTAAAGGGATGCCCTCTTTAAATAATCCTAGCGGTTATAGACTCCTAGAAGGAGTTATAGATCTATTACTCTATGAAACCGCCACGTCTCATCCTTTCAATACAAAAGTGGTTGCCAGCAGTTTTAAGATGATTTTTGACTTTTAAAACTCCCTCTTTCTTATTTTTAAATTTCAAAAATCAGGGGCAATTGTTTGAGGATAAAAATTTGTGCTGCACCAACATCTTGAAGTCTTCAACATGCCGAGACATCCTGCATCCTGACATAGGCAACTTGATTAAAACGCATGTTTATTTTGCAAATAATTATCTCTTCCTATTTTTTAGGTAACTATTACGAAAATAATGGAGCATGATCAGTATCAACCATGACCCAATTTGTAAAGCACACACGCACTCTTACTCTTGAATTCTCTGCAACAACACCTATTCATCTTATTGTACTTTCATTATCATTAATAAAATTCTATCTTTGAGGTTTTATACCGGCGAAGAAGTTGTTCAAGGGCTTTCCTCGTTAATTATTGTGTCATCATATTCTTGAATTCTTTACAATTCCATTCCATTGTACCCAAATTCATTCCTTCAAGTTAGATCCCAAAATCTGACCAAAACAAAATGTAAATTATTCATAAATTATTGGGTGAACAATATGGAAAAACAAGCAAATATTGTCTGAATGTTTTTTTGTGATGATTGTACTATAGTTAAAGTCTCACAGCAGGCAGGAAGGATAATTGGGTCAGGGGCCCCAAGTGCAACTGTTGAAATGTGCATGTTTTCTACAGTTAATTTTTTTGTACATAGCTGTTTGAATTTATCCCTCTTTGACAGTTATCTACCGTGTGTTGACTCAGATGGGAAACAAGCACAATCTTTTACTCACTTTGACATTTTATTTCGTGTTCTGAACTGGACAAATTTTACTTGGATTTCATCCTGCTCCCTCCATCTAATTATTTTGATCAATTTTATATCATTCATCACAAATTATATTTTCTATTTTCTAATTTAAAATATCTAAAGTTCACTTGTGAGAAAAATTAAGAAACAACAATATATAAATATCTCTGCTAGTGTTTTTCAAATTTTAAGCTTCACAAGTATATGAAGAAATGTGATGCTTTTTTCCCCGTAAAGCATCATTTAGGGACAAATATTTACTTTGGAAAAAAATTCAAAAAGTATTAGACCGGTAACAGAAAATATTGGAGGTTTCACCTTAAAACCAGTTGGTGCTAAGGGGAGTAACGCCTCAAGTCTATATATTGATCCATATTTTTCTTTTTAGTAGATGTGGGATAATTGTCTCTTACTCGCCCCCTCACGTGTAACCGGACTTTAGCACGTGTAATGGACCTTATAGAAGTGGTGACAGAGGGCTCATGAAGAAGAAGCGGAAGCGATCAGACCACCATAGATCGGTGGCTCTGATACCATCTTAGAATTAAAGAGATGCCCAAGTGTGAGCATTGGCTGGACTGGGACGGTAACAGACTATATTGGAGGTTTTACCTTAAAATCAAGATCCCGCAAAATATGCTATAGTTTTATTATTTTCTTTCTTCTTTGATCTTGAGAGGATAACTTGTATTCAACTCGTTATACTAGTTTTCTATTTCTAAAAAAAACATTTTTTTTTATCAAAGAGAAGAATGTACTCCCACTTTCCCAAAATCAATGTCCAAAAATATCTTGATGAGTACATTTGGATTTTTTTGGATATTCATTCTTTGAATATGATATAGTACATTCTACCCAACTGTGTTCTAAAAAGAATCCATCTGATACAAGATGGAGTGAAAGAAATATGCATCCATTATGTGCAATACAACACAAGAACACACCCAATAACACCAGGGTTCTGAAAATTTCCATTTATTGATGAAGTACTTAAGCTTCTAAAGAAGAAGCACAAAAACAACAACAATACGAAAACATCTCCTGTTCTTCAACATCAAAGAAAATGTGACCACCTATATTTTCTTGATTTATTTGACTGTTCTGTTTAACAATTTAAATTTAAACAGCATAAAAAAAATCAACATCCAAGAAAACGCATCCACCTACATTTTCGCCCAACTTGAACAAAGCCAAGTCATGTTCTTCAAAGAGTTCTGCTCCACAAAACGCTTCCAACCAGTGCTTAGTCCACCAGTGATTCCCCTGCGTTGCATCCTAGTTTTCCATGTACGCTCTTCCATGCGAAGAATTATGTCCTTTACATCTTAAGGAGCATTCTTCTTCAGCCAATCAACTGGAATAGACTGCCAAAAGAAAAAAATAATTACAAACTGGCTTCTCTGTAATTCCTTTTTCCTATACAATAAAAAGTATGAACATTCAATTTCCATAGAGAAAATAAATATATATATATTATATATATTTATAAGATGGTAACCGTTAGCACAAAATTAAAAACACAAACTAGAACACTAACTTAAGTTTAGTTGGAGCTTAAATGTGATGCTGACCTTTAATATTCGATATACCGCGAACAACGACCCATTACGTAGGGTTCTCTTTGATCGTTTTCCATCTCTCCCATACCACCAAACTACTGCACATGTTAAAAAAAAGAGGAAAAAAAAACCCTTACAAGGAATAACTCTGCGCAAGTTGAAGATAGAAAACAATGAATTAATGAGGGCAACTTAAACAGAAGCTGGGTTTATGTAAGAATAATGAGTGAGGCAGAAAAAATTTAGCTCCCAAGTTGAGATTGAGCAGCCAGGGAAATTCCTTACAAACAAACAGGTTTAGGTTTACATGTATTTATAGTGTATTTTAACCCTACTTGCACTTAGGACTTTGGTTGGTGTTTTGGGCCTGTTCCTCCATCCCATTGTTTTTCGAAAAATGTGATCTATCATATCAAAAATAGGTTGCCAAAAATTATATAACGGTTTCTATAGATACTCATGCCAACCCAAAATTAACTTTTTTTTGCCCAAGCCAAAAATAAATAAATCAATATTCTGTATGAGACCGGTTACTATAATATATATATATTTTTATGGGGAGAATTATTGCTTCTACATTTTTAATTACCCATTATATTTTCCATGAGTGGACACATTCATCCTTTTACATTTTGAGGAATTATAATCTATCTATCGATATAATTATATAAAATATAAAAGCAAAGTACTATTCTCAATCGACAGCAAGGCACGTTGAATTGTGACATATATATTCACTTGGGATCCTATTAGCATATGCAATTTAAGGAAAAGTTTAATATTCTATCCTAATAAAGTATAAACTTAAAATTATTTGAAGTTGCAACTAAATCTAAATTGGGAATCAGTTTATTTGAATTTGAATATTCATAGTTATCCTAATATATTTAAAATTATTTGAACTTGTAGTTCAATATAAATTAGAAATTAATTGATTTGAATATTCATTGCTATGATAATAATTTTAGTATATATTTAAAATTATTTGAACTTGCAGTTCAATCTAAATTAGAAATTAATTGATTTGAATATTCACTCTCCTAATAATTTAAGTATATATTTAAATTGTTTGAACTTGTAATTCAATCAAAATTAGAAATCAATTGATTTGGATATTCATTGCTATCCTAATTTAATTATATAAGTGGTTATTTCCCCTACAATTTATTCTTATCCACTGCAAAAGAGGCACACGGGCCCGTGTCTTGGACTTTTGATGGATCATTGGGCTCATTTGAATTTATTAGGATTGTTCTTTGGTTTAATTTTTTCAGGCTTTTATTTTTTAGATGGTTTTACCTTTTGAGGAGTTGGTTTATTTTTTGGATTTCGAGGTCCGGCTCCATATCCGGCAATGAGTCGGGTGGTTGTCCCCCTCTTGTACTTATATTTTATAATTAATAAAATCTTCCCAGGTGCCGCCCTGGTTTCTTAAAAAAAAAAAAAAAAAAAAAAAAAAACAATCAATATATTGACAAAATTGCCCTTAAGACAAATGAATGATGTGAATTTATAAATCTAATATAGTAAATATTAATACATAATTTAAAAATGGACAATAATTAGGAATTTGGACCCTCCTTAACAAACGAAAATTGTGGGAAAATTGAAAACCTTATTATGTAATTCGTTATAAAGAAATATCAATAATGAATTACATGTAAGGAACTATCGTTCAATCTTTGTTATCGGAAGTAATATTTAATTTTGTAATTCGTCAATTTAAAATCGTGGCTGTGGATTTATCCTTCAATCTTCATTATTCGTATTTAATAACAGAAATATTATTTGCAATGATTTAGTAACTTAGTCATCAACACATGACTACATATAGGGGAGTTGCCAAGCCTAGATATATAGTTTAATCAATATATGATGATAGTCACAACTTCGCACATGAGATCACTAAGATACAAGAATTGCTACTCAACACTCACATGTATATCTCCTCTCCTCAAAGGGAATGATGGTTTTGTCTAATGGGTCTGAAATTGCGTTAAGGGGTAAATTGATTTTGGGAAACAGGATTTAGGTAGGCGTCGGTAACAGTCTGTGAGCCGTCGTCCATTCTTGCCCTGATTATTGTTTCGGCCACCATTATTTCTAGATGACCCACGGCCCCTGTCAGAAGTAAAATAAAGGAGTCAACACCTAGCTTACCAGAGGAGGGAACACGGCTAGAGTCAGCAGCCACCAAGGCAATTTGTTGAAGGTAGGTCCGAGCCCGGAGACAATTTTTTGCTTAAGCTCTTCATGAGAAATCACTTTGACGGCTTTAGCGAGGGCATTGGAGATGTAGGTAGCGGATAGGAATAACCTTATATTGTAATATCTGGTTCCTTTGAAAGGGCGTTAAACTCAGTCCTGACCTTTTGCACATGTAGTCATATTGACGCCAAAACTGTGTTTAGGAAGAGTCCATGCGTCAAGGACGATACTGCAGGGATTTCGACGAGCAAGAAATTTAGCCGCCACAAAAGCTTTATTCCCCCTTAATACCAAACTAGAAGCTTGACTAAAAAGAAGACATCCAGATTATTAGTGTTATCCGACAGTAAAAAAGGAAGAGAGTGGTGTTGGTGTGGCTGGCCATGAGAGAGATGGTGGTCAACACAGTGACAAAGAGTGAATGCCATTTCATCTAATTATCACGAGTAAGATGCGAATGACCCATATAAGATGAGAGAAATCGAGACGTAATGGGTTGGTTTTGGTAGGGACATCAATATTGGAGGCTGAAAAAAAGCCGTTAGCGAGGTATTTTATGAGACGTCCATGCATGGTTCCTAGTGGGAAATGTACCATATAAGATGAGAGAAATCGAGACAAAGTAGAATGGTAGAAGGCCAAGAAGGGAGAAAGAATTGTGAAGTTTCTGTCTTACAACCGTGTGAACTTTGTGTGTTGATCAGATTGTTATATACACACTCTAACTATATTATAGGTTTTTTGTACCCCAATTAGCATACCACAAGTAATTATAATATTCACAGTATTATTATTACTCTAAAACAATTACAAGGAGAAGGTACAAACACTAGATGTACACTTATCCTAGACTCTAGCACACAAGATAAGAACCCACAAGAGCACTCACGGCTCATACTCTCAAAATTCTATTGACACAAATTGGGAAAACTCAATCAATATTTATAGGTAGCCTAGGTCGTTTAAAGAAAGGCTTCAGCCTCTCTAGAGACTTCAGCCCAAGTCTGCTTCGACACCATTCTGGAAGCTTCATTAATGGCAGTGTTAGGCATGAAATCTGGAAGCTTCACCTTTCTTCTTCAGAAGTGGTGCAATTATGGTAATATCCGGAATTCTAGATGGAGAAAGAGGCGGTGGTGATTTTCAACACATACCCTCAACGCTGACTCTTTCTTCTTGAACTTCACAAATTGTTTACTTTGAAGGGCTTCAACCTCGAGTTGTGCTTCCGTGTCGTGATATGACTTTTTAAGTAAGTCCTTGTCAACTCCGTAATGAAGTGTGTCTTCTTCGCTATAGCATCGTTCTGGCCAAAGTTCTTTCTCATGCTTGTGACTTATGTTTGTGCTCTTTGGCATCTTAAACGAGCCCAACTTAAACACATCATAACTTGATGAGAGCTTCGGTGTCGTGGGCATACCTCAATTGTTGAGTCTTCTTGATGTTCCCCCTTAATCTCTGACTTTTCTTTGTCCACGAGCTTAGGAGCATCCATATTTGCATCGGTCACACCAATAGTCGCTTTTTTGTTGGCTTCGACCAAGCTTGTTAATGCTTTAACAATGTTGATGTCATCTAGGTTATTATAACATCCAACATTGATATTTTCAGTTAGATCTTCAAACCATCAACCTTCCTTGAAGTCAATCTCTTTTTCGCTTTCCACATCATCCACCCAATTCTCCTCAATAACTGGATATGCATGGTCTTCAAACCATTCTTCTTCTGGATCATCTTTTTGAAGCTTTATGTCTACGAAGGATGCTTCCATGTTCCATTTTTTTCACTGTCATATGATTGGTGACTGTGTTGCCTTCAACAACCTTCTTTCCAAACGGGTAAGGAAATTCCCCTTGTGACCACAAGTAATAAGGATATTTATACTATTATTATTACTCTAAACCAATTACAATAGAAAAGGTACAAACACTAGATGCTTCATCCGCTGTGAATAGAAATAAATCTGACATTTTCAAAGTTGATAATCTTGTTTAGGGCAGACGCCGAGGAACTTTCTTAGTACCTCACTATGTTTAACTCACAATTAATCATAGTAAAAATGTTTTGATAAATAAATAATCAATCCATTGATTATATGATGTATACAAAAGACCTGAGCACAGGCAGCCCATCACAAAGCTCAAACAGCTAAGCCATCCTGTTAGCTGTTCAAGCCAACAGTCAAAACACTTCATGATCTACCTACCATTTACACATTCAACAAACTGAAGAACTACCTATTACAAACTCCCTCAACCTCAAATGAATTAGCAAGATGCTAAATTCAATCAAGCTTCAACAGCTAAGGCCCTACAAACCCAACAGCTAAGCTCCTTTGTCTCAACTGCTGAGATTGTTCTTCTTCAACAGCTATCTCCACGTCATCAGACTCTTGAAGAATGAGTATTCTAAATATTAACAAACATTAGAATAACTCTATTGAAGCTTGATCAAGTGTGAATACACCTTCCCCTTAACTTGACAACCTGCATTCAAGAGGAACAACATATTAGTCAACCCGGTCAAAGACAAGCCATTACTCCTCTGTACCTTTGGTCCCCCAACGGCTACCCTTGTACCCTTGTCCCCCAACGGCTATATGGCCTCCCTTATATAAAGGTGTATACTGGCATGTTGTCAAGTGACCCTTTTTAACCCTTCAACCCATTTTTACAACCTCACTCCCTTTTTGAGCCTTTCTGCATTCTCAATCTGCAGATCTAAATATTTGCATAATCCCCTGCAAATATTGTGCCCCTTGTGCACCCAGTTACAACCCACACCTAGCCTAAGCTATCAGCCAAGCTTAACCTTTTATTTAAATATTTTGTATTTTTTCTTTTCTTTTTATAGCCTTAGTCAAAAGGCTTCCTTAACTGTAGTGACAGTTAAGAAGAGGGGGTTCGAGGAACTTGCCTTTATCATTCATTGTAAGCTTATTAAGTAAGTGGATATTATAGTGGATTGATCTCAATGTTGACTACAGTTGGGGTGGATGTAAGAGAAGTGTTTGCCTCTGAACCACTTTAAAAACTCCGTGTGTATTTTCTTCCATTATCTCTACACTTATACACACACTACACCTTGTCTATTTCATTTATTCTTTTAAATATTCTCCGCTGCATAATTACTCTATCTCTCAACAGCTAACCATCCAAACTGTTAGCCGTTCATCTTTAACATTTCTATTCTTTTAGTAAAACAGGACCTTTCAAACTTTATCAGAGAGATGGACTGTTTTATTGAGATATGATTAGGTTTGGAATAAGTTCTATTTATAGCTGTCATTCAAACCCTAGCTCATTGTTTTGGGTCTATTATCTGGCCCGCTAATTATTTGAATTTTGAAAGTTGAAAAGTTATGAAACCAGCTAGTACGCTTAGGAAAATAATGTAAAAAAGGAATAATATTTGCTCAAAACGTACAACTGTTTTGTTCTGAAAAAGGAAACAAGTATAGCGCCTTATTTTTTTTTCCCCTAAATTGTATTTCCCTTTTTGAGAAATTTTCTTCAAACTTCTTCATTTATCCAACTAACACTACTATTTACTCCACTCATTCTCTCTCTTCATTTTCTACCACACATTTACTAATTTTTCTTAATTAGTGTGCAAACTCCTCTATTCCTACTTGTGGTGGGACGGAGGAAGTATATAACAATATGCATCACTGTACCTATGGCATGTGACTACACCCATAGCATTCGACTACCAACTTAATCTTTGTCCAAAACCTAATTCATCTTTCTCAACTTGGCCGGGCAACAACACATCTCAACTTGCACACAAAAGATGAAGCATCATGTTTTTGCGCAAGTAAAATCTTATTTTAAACAATTTATTAGAAAAAAAAATTCTCACACACACACACACAACACACACATATATATACCCCATATATTAGTGTAGACACCCCGCCTTGGACCGCTCACCCCGATTTCACATTTGATTTTGTGTTTCTTCCTATTTTAAGTATTTTTCGTTAGTTTCTGTTACTTTCGTTAAGTTCCTAACTGACTCTGTTAAGTCTAGGGACTAAACTGAATAACAGTGCTGACTTTCTAGTCCATTCTGTCAAAAAAACTATTTTAAAGTCGCGTGCCTCCGCCTCTATATGTTAGACGCGCGGGCATCTGGGCGTCAGTTACAGATTCTCTTCAAGAATCCCTCCCTTGCTCATTTTATATGATTTTGCCCGGGAAATTTATCTTTGTGACTTCATTTTGGCACCAAAAACATTTGTTTTACACCTATATAAACTCTTCTTCTCCACCATTTCAAATCACTCCTTTTTCAATACAAGAAAACTCTACCAAAATAAGGACTTTTTGATACTAGAACTTTAAGGCATTTTGAGTACTTTCTCTAAGGAAACTCTTGAAGACTCTTGAAGTGTATGTAATCTTCATCTCTTTTCTTCTCTAATCTTCATCTCTTTTCTCACATTCTTAATCAAGTGTGCAATCACCCAAAACATTTTGGGACATAATACCAAAGATCACTTCACTGCATTGGAGTTGGTTAAGGAGTTATCTCCCCACATTCAAACCCCCTTTTATCATTATCAAAGAATAGGAAGAACATTTTCATGTAGACTACGAACAAGCAAGACCAATATTAGTTGGGCGAGATGGGTGTTTAAGTACTTCTCATCTCGTAATCTAACCTCCGAACCTCATAACAAGAATCTCTGATTTTCGTATAAAAACATAGGCTTAATATTATGTTTTTCTTATGTTCCATTCAAAACATAGGTGGCGACTCTAACAATTAAAATCAAAATAGATATCCTAGGATCCTTCCACCGCTCTTGCCAAGTTGTGGGCTTTCCCGGGGTATCTACAATTAGCTTCAACACATTTAATCATATGTTTGAGTTGATAAGTCAACTCTTCTTTGCCTAACCTTTTGGTCATCTATTTGTTTTCTTTTTTTGGATTTATTGTAGGTTCCTGGCATGGGAGCTCAATGAAAGCCATTTGAAACAGTGTATCATTATTACCTATCTCGCGCACTTCTTTTTACTCTTATTTGACATTGTTTATATGTTGTTTGTAGTTAGAGAACATAATGACTTTTTTCAGTATTTGCTTTCTCCTCCAATTGCAAATCTAGTCTTGGATTTGAGTTGTCAAACACACCCAAGGGGAGGACATGTGTTCCTTGTATCTTTAGGGGCATCGTCCTTAGGGGCATTTCGTGAATTTTCTAAAATTAAAAGACTTGTGTAGTGATCGGACAACTGGTATACATTGGATAGGTTTATGAAGTTTGCTAGTTTGCATTGTAGTTTTATTCTTTTTTTTTTCATTTTTTTTTTGTTTGATCTTGAGAGGAAAACTTGTCTTCAACTCTTACAATTTTTCTACGACTAGGTTTTCGGGAAAGCTAGTTTCTCCCTGATTTACAGAAGTCCATTTTTTTTCTACTTGCAAGCATTTGGCGAACATATAGAAACACTTTGAAAAACAAGATTTTTTATAATTTAGGGAGAAACTAGTTTCCCCTAAAACCTTGTGTTTTTCTATTTGTAAGAAAAAGTAATTTCTATCAAAAGGAAGAAGGTACTCCCTCCTTCCCAAAATCAATGTCCAAAAATAAATCTTGATGAGTGCATTTGGATTTGTTTTTGGACAATCTACCCAACTGTTTCTAAAAATTTATGAAATAAGACGGAGAGTATGCATCCATTAAGTACAATACAACACAAGATCAACACACCCAACAACACCAGGGTTCTAAAAATTTCCATTTATTAATTAAGTACTACTGCTTTGAAGGAAGAAGCACAACAACAACAACAACAACAATACGAAAACATCTCCTGTTCTTCAACATCAAAGAAAATGTGACCACCTATATTTTCTTGATTTATTTGACTGTTCTGTTTAACAATTTAAATATAAACAGCCTAAAAAAAGGTCAACATCCAAGAAAACGCATCCACCTACATTTTCCTCCAACTTGAACAAAGCCAAGTAATGTTCTTCAAAAAATTCTCATTTGCAAAACACTTCCAACCAGTGCTTAGTCCACCAGTGATTCCCCTGCGTTGCAGCCTAGTTTTCCATGCACGTTCTTCCATGCCAAGAATTATGTCCTTTACGTCTTGAGGAACATTCTTCTTCAGCCAATCAACTGGAATAGACTGCAAAAAGAAAACAAAAGACTTTAGATTGTAATGTATTTTTTGAAAGAGAAATCTAAAAGCTAACTATGATATGGTGTAGGTTTTGAAATTTCAGTAATTTTAAAGGTTTAATTTTGAAAAAAAAAAAAAATTTTGAGACAAACAATAAATATATAAAGACTATCAGTTTATGAGGAAAGTAAAATTAATATCAACCAATAATTATTCATGACAAAGTCAAAAGAAAAATGAATGTCAACCAAAAATTTATGTTATAGTTGTCTTTTACTCTATTACATATTATAAAATAGCAAATTATATTTATCTTTACGTGATCAATATAGAAAGTTTATGTGATTGGTCATTGGAAACGTAATTGCAAGGTTTACAAGGAAGAAAAGAAGAAGCAGAAAGGCAATGTGATTGCTTCTACTTCAGGTATCTATGTTATAGATATACTCCTTTCTACCTCTAGTTCCTGGGTATTAGATACCGGATGTGGATCTCACATTTGTTTAAATGTGAAGGCACTAAGGAATAGGAGGCTACTCAAAGATGGTGAGGTAGATTTACGCGTGGGGAATGGAGCAAGAGTTGCTGCATTAGCCGTAGGAACTTATGATGTCATTTTACCTAGCTGATTAATTCTTGTTTTGAACAATTGTTATTACATTCTGGATTTGAGTAGAAATATTATTTCAATTTTTTCTTTGGATAATGAAGGTTATAGTTTTCTTATTAAAAATAAGAAGTTTTCTATTTATTTAAATGATATGCTTTATTGTACTGCATGTTCATTTAATGGCTTTTATGTCCTTCATGTTGAGAATAGAAATAATGAGGATATCTATAATGTAAATAAGAAATCCAAACCTAATGATGTAAATCACACTTATTTGTGGCATTGCCGTCTTGATCATATTAATGAGAAGCGTATCTCAAAACTCAATGGGGACGGACTTTTAGATTCACATGATTTTTAATCATATGAAACTTGTGAGTCTTGTTTACTTGGGAAGATGACTAAGACACCTTTTACTAAAAGTAGTGAAAGGGCTAGTGACTTATTGAGACTCATACATACTGATGTGTGTGGACCAATGAGCAGCAGTTCTAGGGGAGGATATCAATACTTCATAAAATTCACTGATGATTTTAGTAGATATGGCTATGTCTACTTGATGAAAAACAAAAGTGAATCCTTTGAGATATTTAGAATATTTCAAAATGAAGTATAAAATCTACTTGGCAAAAATATTAAATCACTTCGATCAGAACATGGTGGAGAATATTTAAGCCAAGAATTTGACAATAATCTTAAATATTGTGGAATTTTTTCAAAATTAACTCCGCTTGGAACACCACAATGGAAAGGTGTGTCTGAGCGGAGAATATGACTTTATTGGATATGGTCTGCTCCATGATGAGTCAAGTTGATCTTCCTTTATCCTTTTGGGAACATGCACTAGAAACTGCTACACTTACACTAAATAGAGTTCCAACTAAATCGGTTCAAAAGACTCCATATGAGATGTGGACTGGAAAGAAGCATTGTCTTACTTTCATGAGAATGTGGGGTTGTGAGGCCTAAGTTAAGAGACTTGTCTCTGAAAAACTTGCACCAAAATCTGACAAATGTATTTTTCATGGGTTACCCTAAGGAAACTAAGGGATATTATTTTTACAACCGCACGGACAACAGGTGTTTGTTGCTCGAGATTGTACTTTTCTAGATAAAGAGTTTCTCTCCAAAAGAACTAGTGGGAGTAAAAGTAATCTCGAAGAGGTTCGAGAACCCGAAAATAATATGGAAGCGATGGTTGGATCTGAACAAGTTTCATAAGGTGTTGTGGAACCTATTCAGAATACTCAAGTTCCTCGCAGAACTGGCAAGGTGCGATACGAACCTGAGAGATATGGATTTCTCATGACGGATAGTAATGAAATAGAAGTCATTGTTGATGACGAACCTACTTTCTATCAAGAAGCGATGTCCGCTCCTGATTCAGATAAATGGCTTGGAGCCATGGAATCTGAAATCAAGTCAATGTATGATAATCAAGTTTGGAACTTGATTGATGCACCCGAAGGTGTAAAAACCATAAGATGCAAGTGGGTTTTCAAAAAGAAAACAGACATGGATGAAAAGGTGCATACTTATAAAGCTAGACTTGTACGAAAGGCTATAGGCAGATTCATGGTATTGACTATGATGAAACCTTTTCGCCTGTAGCAATGATCAAGTCTATAAGAATTTTACTTGCCATAGCTGCATATTTTGTCTATGAGATATGGCAAATGGATGTCAAAATAGCGTTCCTTAATGGGAACTTACATGAGGATGTGTATATAACACAACCTGAAGGTTTTGTAAGTCCAGAAAATTCTAACAAAGTATGCAAGTTGCAAAGATCCATTTATGGATTGAAGCAAGCCTCTAGGAGTTAGAATCTTCGATTTGATGAATCGGTCAAAGAGTTTGGATTCATCAAAAACGAAGATGAGCCTTGTGTATACAAGAAGATTAGTGGGAGCGTAGTATTATTTCTGGTGTTGTATGTTGATGACTTATTGCTTATTGGAAATGACATTCCTGTACTTCTGTCTGTAAAGACTTAGTTAGGAAAGTGTTTCTCAATTAAAGATATGGGAGAATCCGTCTACATCCTTGGCATAAGGATCTATCGTGATAGATCTAAGAAGTTGATTGGTTTGAGTCAAAGTACGTATATTGACAAAGTTCTTAAGAGATTTCGCATGAAAAAATCTAAGAGAGGAAATTTTCCAGTTGCACATGGCATAACTCTAAGCAAGAATCATTGTCTTAAGACAACTGATGAGCGTGAGAGAATGAATGGAATCCCATATGCTTCTCCAATTGGATCCATCATGTATGCCATGATATGTACTAGACCCGATGTCTCTTATGCTTTGAGCATGACGAGTAGATATCAATCGGATCCTGGTGAGAGTCACTGGATTGCAGTCAAGACGATTCTTAAGTACTTGCGAAGGACTAAAGATTCGTTTTTGGTATATGGAGGTATGGAAGATGATATTGTTGTAAATGGTTATACAGATGCAAGCTTCCAAACCGACAAGGATGATTCAAGATCGCAATCTGGATTTGTGTTTATGCGTAATGGTGGTGCTGTTAGCTGGAAGAGTTCTAAGCAAAGTATCATAGCTGATTCTACAACTGTAGCTGAGTATATAGCTTCATCCGATGGTGCTATAGAGGCTGTTTGGATTAAGAAGTTCATTGGTGAACTAGAGGTGGTTCCTAGCATTGCTAATCCAATAGACCTTTATTGTGATAATAATGGTGCTATTGCTCAAGCAAAGGAACCTAGATCGCATCAGAAATCCAAATACATACTTAGACGTTTTCACATCATTCGAGAGATCGTTGAAAGAGGAGACGTGAATATATGCAGAGTACCAACTGAGGATAACATTGCTGACCCAATAACAAAGAGTCTTCCGCAAGCGAAGCATGATGGTCATGTTAGGTCTATGGGTATTCGATACATTAATTAGGCCTTGTGCAAGTGGGAGATTGTTGGTGTGTATGCCCTAGGCACGTTATTTGAAGGATTAATGTTATCATTTGCTTTATGCTTTAATAAAGATATTGCATGTTTGATTATTATATCTTTTGCATGTTTATTATAATAATCTCTGTCCCTGATAATTATGATTAATTATTAGTATAAGTTTAATAGATAATCATATGATGATTATGTGTATGGGATACAATTAGACTTATGGGTATTTGTTGGTGAACAAATACTGACTGACCCCTGTGAGATTTATGTCATGGTCACAATGTCATAATTAAGTCTCATATATTTATATAACTGGAATCTCTAGACCTGAGGTTATTACAGTCTTCCACATGATGAACATTATGTTTGACATATTCAAATGTTACCCTTAACCGGGAAGCTATAAAGAATGTGATTAGCATAATCGGAATCATGTAGGGAAGGGTAATAATCCAAGAAGGGATTTGTTCCTCGTCAAGAGATATGTCAAGCTTTGGCCACTCAATGAATGGTATTGATGAAATACATGGCCATACACGAATGAATTGATTGGATCAATGTCATTTGTATTATTAATACATTCGGGATCGAGAAACTATTGAACAAGGTAAGTTGACGATTGATCATGGCTTATGTTCAATAGACATCGTGTAACAAAGAGATTGTGTTATGTTCTATTTTAGGAAACTTTGGATTTCAAAGTTATACTAATTGGGTAGTCATAATGGCTTGCTAGATTCCACTTATGACTTACGAGGTTTGAATGGTTTGGACTCGTTGCCAACTTAGTATAATCCTATTGGGTCACACACGTAGAACGGATAATTAAAAGGAACAAAAAACGACAAAACTGGAAAGGGGAGCCGTACGGCTGCCCCACGACTTGCAGTTTAATTTTGGTCAATTTTTGTCGGACAAGAAGACCTTAGTCCTAAAGGGTTTTGGAAACCTCTTGTATATAATGTGGACAGCTGGGAAATGTTTTCATAACATTGATTTTGGAAATCAAAAACTCTTTCTTGGAGAGAGAGAATACTCATTATATTCTTAGGTTATTAAGTTTGATTATTTCCAATTATCAAACATGAATAATCGTTAGGAGAAATTGAAGAATTGTTCTTCACCATAGTTTTTCAATCTGAAGGACCTAGCAGTCAAGTTCAAGAATCGTTCTTGAATCCGTTTGAAGTGTGGATCACCGGTAGAGGGTGCTCATCTTAGCATCTTAATATTTCCAATATTTCCAACATCTCCCTCGCACATGACATGCACGATGTTTCGGGCATATTTCTCAACATCTAACTTTTTCCATCATGTTCACTTATGACCTGAACCATGCGATCGCTGAGTTCACCTTTAATATGGGCATTACTATATATTAGTTGGTTAAGAGTTAGGCATAATAATCTCAGCCCTTTCATAAACATAAACATTGGCTCTAATAAACTCAGTATACCCCAGACAAATTTGTAAACACCTATTAGTTAAATCACTCTAATCCCTCAAAGAGTCATTTTATATTAAGGTCTTCCTTAACTTAACCGCAAGGATCATTATATTATATTTAAGTTTTTACTCATTTACAATGTGACTGATACGTAATCACATGGTTGCTGCAATTTGCGTTTGTTAATGATCTATCTTCCCTTGCCCTTATGTCATTCGGTTTGTAATTGACCACTTTCCTAACAATGTACCATTACGCTGGATCATTGGAAAAGCTTTAGACATATCAGGTAAATTAACGAACATCAATTATTTACTTCATGTTGTCAAGTGACCCTTTTTAACCCTTCAACCCATTTTTACAACCTCACTCCCTTTTTGAGCCTTTCTGCATTCTCAATCTGCAGATCTAAATATTTGCATAATCCCCTGCAAATATTGTGCCCCTTGTGCACCCAGTTACAACCCACACCTAGCCTAAGCTATCAGCCAAGCTTAACCTTTTATTTAAATCTTTTGTATTTTTTCTTTTCTTTTTATAGCCTTAGTCAAAAGGCTTCCTTAACTGTAGTGACAGTTAAGAAGAGGGGGTTCGAGGAACTTGCCTTTATCATTCATTGTAAGCTTATTAAGTAAGTGGATATTATAGTAGATTGATCTCACTGTTGACTACAGTGGGGGTGGATGTAATAAAAGTGTTTGCCTCTGAACCACTTTAAAAACTCCTTGTGTATTTTCTTCTCTTATCTCTACACTTATACATACACTACACCTTGTCTATTTCATTTATTCTTTTAATTATTCTCCGCTGCTTAATTACTCTATCTCTCAACAGCTAACCACCCAAACTGTTAGCTGTTCATCTTTAACATTTCTATTCTTTAAGTAAAACAGGACCTTTCATAAATCGTTAAATCAAAGAACCTAGAACACGATTTTCTCTGACAAATTTAAGTTTCAAGTAAAAGTAATCTGTGTTTTGTGGACTTTTGATTTGAAGAAACCCTTTGACAATTTTATTTGAAAAATGAATTTAGGTTTCGATTAATCTAGCAAATTTAATTTTTATTCTTGAATTCTTGATATTTTATGTCCAGATAAGTTAGATTCAAGAGAATGGTGTTGTGGGTATCTCGAGTTTTGGGAACGCTCGAATATTTGTACCCGCGGACCTTTTATAGAGTTGCCACCATCATTTTTAAGAGGTTAAATAATAGAAAGCCTTTTCTTTAGAAATTCAGGTTCGGAGGTCTAGTTATGGATTGGGAAGGTGTTAGGCACCCAATTCGCCAGATCCGAGGATCGGTCTTTCTAAGTGTGTGTGTATGTATTGGTGATTTTTTAACTTTTATAAATTAAATAAAGAAGATAGCAATTATATCTTCTATGATATGCCGATCTTTGCTTGACGAACAACTTCTGGAAATTGGCTCGCTCCAAGTGCCGTTGTCTTCTTCAATGGTGATGGGTGGTGGTTCTTGAAGGGAGCGGTCTCTTTGAAGAGGGAAAGTGAGTTTATAAGGCTAATGGATTCAGGTTGAAGTTGGGAAATACTTCTCTTTTTGGAGAAAAGTTATTTGGGTTGAGTTTTGACTATTTTTGAATGAGTTTGTGAAGTGTGTTGGAATCTCACCTAGGAATCTCTCTGGTTCTCGTAATCCTACTTTTGTCCTGGGAATCTCTGGTTCGCGTGGGTAAAAATGGGAGTAATGGGCAGCCAATCTCGCGGGAGCATTCCCATGTTTCCACTTTACGATACTGGCTTACAAGGCCAATAAAAAGGATTTCCTGTCAATTAAAACGTGATAAAAAAAGGGGGAAAGACAAAAATGCCATTACAAACAGCGTGTGGCCGTCCGGCCAGCTAAGGGGCCGGCCGGCCACCTGGGCCTGGATGTGCCTCTCACTTGCCTGGTTAAATGGTGGGTGTGCTATGGTTAACGGGTGTTAGTCGTTTTCTTAACAGAGGTTGGTGCATTTAATAGGGGTGAGCCTTTTTCTTAGACCATGTACAATGCACTAGTTGAGGGGAGGGGGGGGGGTTGAGAAACCCTCAACTAGTTGAGGGCCATGCAATGGGGAGTTGAGAGTGGGGGGGGGGGGTTGAATTGGAAGGTTGAGAAACTCCAACCGGGTTGAGGAATATCTGTGGGGCCCGCGGAGAGACATATGTCGGCTTGGGATTGGCCAGAATAAGGAGAGTGCATCACACCTCCAAACAAGGCGTGTTTGCTACCTTTTTTTTTTTTTTTTCCTTTTTTCTGATTGGAACACTTGTCTCATACCCATTGGCTCCTTATATTTTCGGATTATTTTTTTATCCCTATTATTTGAGCTCAATTATTTCATAGTAAATTGATTTTTTTATAAAAAAAAATCACCAAAATTTATCATTTTTTTCCTCTATAAATTCACGTAAGTTTCATTTGATTTGGACACCGAAAAAAATCCTCTTTTCTCAATATAAATTTTTCAATTATACTTTATTAACTTATTTAAAAAAATTCAACATCTTTTTAAGTGTGAAGTATTTTTTAATAATAATTATCATCATTTTTCATATTTATTTAATTTCAATTAAAAAAATTAATTAAGTGTGATGTATTTTTTCAATTATAAATGATATAATAATTATTATTATTTTACTAATCATAAAAATAAAGATTATAAATAAAATAAAAGTGGTGGGGTATAGAATGATGAGTTGGGAGGAGTTGAATTTTAAACTAAACTAAACATTGTAGGGGGTATAGTTGAAAGGGTAGTTGAATGATTAAGTGGATAGAGAGAGAAGATGAGGTGGAGTGATATTAGGGTAGTTGAATAATTTGGGGTGGTTGAAGCATTGTAGATGGTCTTATGTGGTATGCTGACTAGGATGCCATGTCCGCGTTCTCGTTAAAAAAAAATTACGTCGTTTGTATGTAACCAATTAAAAAAGTTGTGTTCTAAAAATCGCTAGGCGGCGGACCCGGGCCTAGCGCCTAGAGCGCCTATGCGGGGCCGAGAAATTGCACAAAAAAAGTACTATTTTATGATCTGTTCAACAAAACCTGGATAATTTAAGAGTAACAATCGACACAGGCCAATGCATTTGAGAAATTGAGAGACCACGTCCAATTCAATTTCAAACAAATGAACCACATATTGTACAAAAACCACATTCTAGTTTGCTGACTAAAGCAATGACCATTAGTACTTACTACTAGGCTACTGGCAATTCCAAGTTTCCAACTAGGAGCACTCCCAAATCCAAATCAAAAAGTGATGAAATCATGAAACAGTACAAATAAGGAGATAAATCAACATCAAGAACAAATCCATAAAATCCAACCTTTTAAAGCCCTAGACGGAAGACCTAGTCAAGTCGAATTGTCGAAGAAGGAACATACCATGGAGCAGATAAGGCGGTGGAGACGACGGTGAACTGGCAACGGCAAGGAACGGATTTGGGGATTTCGATTTTCATCGTTAAAGCCCTAGACCTAGTCGAGTGGTCTCTCTCTGAGTCTTGAGTATAGCACGAATTTAAAATTTGAGGTGTGTTGTTTTAATTTTTAATCGATCAATAATAAAAAAAAAAAAAAAAGCCACCTAGTCGGGCCTTATCCGCCTAGCCCACCTAGGCGGCGCCTAGTTCCGCCTAACCCGCCTAGCGCCTAATCTAGCCGATTTGCTAAAAGTCACAACGGCACCACCCAGCGCCTAGGCGCCACCTAGGCAGCCTAGGCGCCCGTCTTTTAGAACACTGTAAAAAAAGACATTGCATTAGATATCACTAGCTAGTACCTTGCATTGATCGTAACAAGAATGAAAGTACGTTGCATATTTTGGTCATTCACCCGTTAGAAATGTGGTGAACTCCAACAAAGGCCTGTTTATGCATGCCCCGAATAAAATGAACGTCAAACACAATGTAACACTATGTGCATGAAGATGCGATTGTTGGACATATGAAATGCTAAGTTATTATGACACGAAAAAATATATGAGAGAAATGCCTAACTTCAAAAATATATATGGAAACTAGCGGATCTCAGGTACGGTGGACAGTTAGATTCTATATTTGATCTCAAACAACTCTAGGGTTACAAAAGAAATTACATAATTTTGATTAGGATATTGTTGGAAATAAATGATTGGATAATGAATAATTGAGTAGTGAGGTCTACAAACATAACATCCAATTATTCATTGCCAACAATATTTGTAACAAAAAAAAATTTTCAACTTCTTTTGTAACTTTAGTTTTTCCCTTTGATCTCACTACTATAGAGCCACTTTGTACTATCTAATGGCCATCCATGAAACTAGATTCTGATCTGTTAGAGCAATAAACAAGACTTGATGAGAAATGTAATCAAATACAAGACATAGATTTACGTGGTTCACCAACTTGGTTACGTCCAAGGGAAGATGAGAGAATATTATTATCAACTAGTGTAACACCCGTGCCTTAAAGGCATGTCAAATTTTTTTTATAAATAACAATTCATAGATAAAAAATTAACAAAAATTATATTAAAAAAATATTTATAATGTGACTAATATAAACAATTACAAATTTTGTAATATTTTCTTATAAAAAGTATTTGTTAATTGTTTCAAGTTTCAACAGTGTTATCCTCCATGTTTTTTTTAAAAAAAAATATTCAACTTTCTTTTAAAAACAATAATATCTATAACCACGAGATTAATACATTTATACTACACAAATAAATTATTCAACCAACTTATCCGGTCCACTAAGAAAGGCAGCCCACTTTCAAAAATGGCCCATAGTAAAAATCGACTAAATTGAACCCAATCAGCCCAAATAACAAAACCATAATTTGATAAATATTAAAAAAAAAAGAAAAAAAGAAAATGTAAATAAAAATAACAAAACGCACAAAAGCCCTAATTCTACCTAAACTCAAACGGTGGATCTCTCTCCTCTCACCGCCGCTTTGAGAAGTCTCTCTATCAACGACGATTGAATTCATCTTTCTAACATCAGCGTTCTCTCTTCCCTTCGTATATATCTTTATTCGTCAATTTGTCAATATGCACGCATAGATCGGATGAATCTCTATCAGTTGAGAGGATGATTTTTATTTTTGTTTGGATAAGTTTGCTTGCTTTGTAAAATCGACTAACTATGAAATTTGAATTTGAAGCGTAATCACGTTTTGATTTATGCTTACTACTTAGTAGTTTTTAGAATATCAACTTAGTACAATGTTATATATAAATTTTAAAAGTTTTCGATGAAATAGATGCTCGTAAGTGGCTTTGTTTTATTATTAAAGAACATATAATGACTCGTAAATTGTATAGATTTATAAAAGAATAGAATTTAAAAAACTAAGAAAAACCGACAGATATTTCAAATATGTGACTTTGAAATCAAAGTTGCTAAACATTTTAGATGGAAATGAATTCTATCAGACATGGCTTTTTGAATTGTATGGTTTAAGTTGAAATGAGAAAATTTTCTGTAATATGGTTGAATGGACTGCGAGGTTGGACTTCTGTCAATCCCTCCGTCCCAAATTTGTGTGCTCGAATTCTAAATTTTTGGATTGTAACTGGTGTATGACACGTAAGAATGGTTAACTCCATTTCATTTGTTGTCATGACAACGTGGTAATCACTTATCATAGCAAGTATTAACATAAGCCAATAAAATCAATTCAACTATATATTTGAAAAAGTCATAGAGAGACTGAATGGTATAAACCAAGCACAACACTCCACCTCCTCGTCATTCATACATGCCGACCAAGCTAATAGAAGACAAGGAGACCAAGTCCCAAGTACCATGACTGCCCTTCTAGGTCTCAACCATGACGAGACGAGGACTCCATGACGAGGACGAAGGAGTCTCAGGACGAGGTGTTATAAACTGAGGATGAGGTGTCCATGACGAGGACGAGACCAAGACCGCGACATCTTCACATGACAGTTGTCAAAAGACGAGGACCATGAAATAAAGGAACCATGTTCCCCTAATACCAACACCCCTCCTCAGACAAGACGAGGGCGAGATTACCAAGTCGAGATCACCAAACCGAGATGGGTCCATCGAGCCAACTTGCAACATCCACTCAGCACCAAGGCAAGACCACCTGGTTACATAACCGATTCATCCTAGACCCATCTAGGCATCATGACATGCCGAGATGAGGTCATCAAGCTAATATAGGTAAAACAAGGCCTAAACCCATGAACCAGGCCTCAAGCAATCATGGTTATAACCAACACACCTTGCTCGGCCTCTCCTATGAGCCGAGTTAGGATATACAAACCAACTTAGCTCATTATTCAGTGACTAAGTCTTGCTCTCCTTATGGCTAAAATACCAGCTGACGGGCAACAAGCAAGTGTTACGCCTGAAGCCGATCTCAATCTGCCACCACCTAACGTGGCCAATAACGCTGCTCTGACTCAAGGGCTCCCTCCCCCTCCACCTTAACCCCATGGGGGCGGTATGCATACACGTTCGAGGGGACCTCCCCCAGAGGTTACTCACACCAATTGTTGGAGTGTGTCTAAGTTTTGCTGGAGTAAGGTCCTTCTGTCGATGTGAGGAGGCCTAGATGGTCCAGCCCCATCATTCTGCGGTTTTTCCGTCGTGTTCTTTCCTTGCCTTCGAACCTTCTCCAGAGGTTACTCACACCTATGGTAGTCGAAGGCAAGGAAAGAACACGACAGCACAACTAAGGAATGATAAGGGTTGGACCATCTAGGCCTCCTCCCATCAACAGAAGGACCTTACTCCAGCAAAACATAGACACACTCCAACAATTGGCAGCAGCTCAAAGAGCTCTTTAGGAGTATGACCCATATCATTCCATGGCACATCTCCTCCAACCTTCCAGATCTAGGGTCAACGAGGATGATCGTAGGAATGACAACAGGGGAATCCCACGCGATGATCGCTGACGTGACCAGGATCAGCGTGATGCACCCCCCAAAAATAGAGGAAGCTGACTTGAAGGTAGGCTTGGGAGGGAGGCCGAGATGGTGAAGACTTGAGGAACCGTATCAATCAAAATAGAGAACAAGAGGCTGAGTCTTCAGAAGCAAGAATACTCGGCATAAGGCGGCCAAGGACTGATCCTTGACGAACTCCCCCAAGGCGTACACCGCCTCCTCCTAGGCGACCTCCCCCGGTGGGAAGCCATATTGCTGCAGTAAGCCGAGATGAGCATAGGAAACGAGGTCGAGATGACCAAGGGAGGCAAAACTGAGGTAGTGATAGACAAAGGAGCTCTTACCATAGTTCAGGCCTCGATGCTCGTGTATTGTTAGATCTCAAAGAGAGAATTCATAATGTGGAGATGAATCAAGGACGAAGAGGGCCTAGAAATGAATATGATGCAATGCGTCCATTCGCCGAATGGATCAAGGACTTACCACCTAATCCTAATCTGAAGCTTCCCAACTTAGATAAGTACTCCGGCAACTCTGACGCACGAGACTACCTCCAATCCTTTGATGGTATGATGGCCCTGATCTCTAATCAAGATGACATCCTTTGCAAAGCATTTGCTAGCACATTAACCGAAGCTCCTAGGTCATGGTTCATGGATTTAGAGAAGAGAAGTATTAACTCCTTCTCTAAATTGAAGAAAAAGTTCTTAGAATACTTCACCACAGCTGGAGCGAGAAAGAAAAGGCTTTCAGATTTGGCAAACATGGTTCAAGGGAAAAACGAGTCGACTATGAGTCTCTATAATAGGTTCAGAGACTTAGCCGACTCCATTGAAGAGCGACTCACTGACAGGGAGATTATAGTATGCTTCACTAACGGGGCAAAGATCAGACGAGCTAACTTATGAGTTATCGGTTAGAGAGCCTAGAACAAAGGCCGACTTGTACCACTTGGCCCATGCAATGGGGATTGCAAGAGAAAAGAAGAAGCAATGATCAAAAAGGGAAGATTGAGATCCCAAAAGCATGACTACTATTGACCGCGGCTCAACGAAGGAAGTTAGAGGAAAGAACAAGACGAGGTCTAATGAGAAGGACGAGTTCTTCACTCCCCTTACTAAGTCCATCTCTGAGATATTGAATCTGGTAGACCTACCAGATCCAAAACCATTACTTGAGAAATCAAAACACACCTGAGATCCCACTAAGCATTGTGCCTACCACAAGGACCATGGGCACAAGACAGAGGATTGCATCTCATTGAAAAAAATAATCCAACGATGGGTTGATGAAGGGAAGCTTGATCGCTACGTAATGAGGAAGGATAAGAAGAGAGGAAGAGATGAAGACCATGAAGAAATGGAAGACCGACTGTAGACACCCCGCCTTGGACCTCTCATGTCCCGATTGCATACATAGTATTCTTATTTAACTTTTTTTTTTTAATTTCTATTACTTCGGTTAAGTTCCTAACTGATTCCGTTAGTTTTGGACTAAACTGTATAACAGAGTTAACTTTAAAGTCATTTCTGTCATTTTATCCTTCTCATATGCGGGCGCTTCCGACCATGTCAACGGGTCGCGCGCTCGTTTCGCCCCAAAAGCGGGACTCGCGCGCCTCCCAGTTTGGCAGTTACGAACTGCAGTCTTTTCCCTCCATTTTCTTGATCACAAAAATCCCTTTTCACCACATGTTTTATTCTAACATTAAACCCTTTTTATTTGTAACCTCCCAATCTAATATTTCTAGCCCTTTTCATAAAAAACAAAATATTTCCTTTTTATGTTATTTGATTTTATTTGATTTATTTTATTTATCTTATTTTTGATTGGTCAATTCTATTTCACATGGATTGATCATCCTTTTCCTCCTAATTTCACCTATAAAAACCTCTCATTTCTACCTTAGAAAGGACCCAACTTCATCTTCTCTACAAAAACTATACACAAGTTCTTGGACTTGAATTTTCATCACAACTACACTATACGCATTTCTCTCAAGAATTCTCTCTACAAGAATTCTCCCAACAACAATTCAAGCATCAAAGCTCTATTCTTTTCAAGTAAAAGTTTAAAGTCTTCTTTCTTAAGATACAACTTTACTTTTTTCTTCTTCTCCTTTATTCATGTCTAGTCAATGTATGCAATCTCCATAAAAGGGAACATGACCTAAAAGGCCACTTCACTATTGAAGTTTGGTCAAGGTTATCTTCTGACATTCCAACTCTACTTTAATTTCCCCATTTCATATTAATGTAATTGTTAGAATAGTTTGACATGTAATTGTTGGTATTAAATCAATAAAACAAGTTTCTTTTTATTTCTCTTTTGTAACTCCCCTTTTCTTTACCTTATAATTGTTAGCACTTTTCACATATTAAAATAAGAACATTTAGCATTAGAACACCAATAGTAGCAAGACCCGCGTAAGCGGGGCGGAGTGGGTGTTTAAGTACTTCCCACTCCGTCACCTAACCCCGGAACCCTTCTCTTCCCGAATCTCTGGTTTTGTACATAAATTAGGGTAATTCTTTAGGTTTTTCTTATGTTTCCTCAATAACATAGGTGGCGACTCTAACAATTAAAATCAATTAGACATCCTAGGATAATTCACCGCTCTAGCCAAGTTGTGGTTTCCCGGGGTATCTACAGTGGCGACTCCGCTGGGGAGTATTTAGAGGGTTAAACTTGCGTTTTCATCATTTGGTGTTCTTTTATTCTGTTTTCTGGGCATTCTGGTAAAAAAGGGTTGGAAGCACGCGCCTCTGGCCTTCTTGGCCTAAAGCGCGCGCGTCTGACCCCAATTACCAGAATCGCCCGTCTTCCTTCTTGTCCTTCCATTTCATGTTTCTGTGCTAACAAATTCGGCAGGGGAAAGAATTTTTATTTAGGGTAAAGGCAATCCCTTGAACCCACTGATTTGCAGGTACTGCCCAGAATCGGGCGCCTCGGCCTCTCTCGCTCGGAGGCGCGCGCCTCTCACTCTCACTGCCCAATGCACGCGCTTCTGGGCAATTTTCCCAGAAACAGAACAGTGTACAGAACAGAATGATTGACGGTGTGTGGGCACCGGGCCTGCACAGAACAATTTTTATTTCCTGTTTATTTTATTGGTCACACGGGTGATTCGAACGTTGTAATTATGTGCTTATTTGTTTTTATTTTCTTTCTTTGAAAAAAATATATATATTTTGTCACTTGGCTTGACCTCACACTACATGCACATATTTCTATGAATTGCTCACTATCGAGTCGCACAAGTCCATAACCCCAAACCCGTCGAGGCCCGTCCTAGAAAGTTTCAAGCTCCACCCGACCTTGACTCTTTCGAAGCGGTAAACTTCAACCCGTGGCGTAGTTCATGACTACATTCCGGGGGTGACCTTAAGCCTATCTTTAGCCGAGCACAAGACAACACAATTCTAGTTAGGGTCTAACACTCCGTGACCAAGTCGGTTTTCGTGTGTCGATATTTCCCTAAACTAATGTCATCAAATCATACATGCCGTTTCCAAAAGAAACAAGTGGTTACTATGGACGAAATAAAACTCCATCCCCAAGTGGTTATTATGGACGAAATAAAACTCCGTCCCCACATGTATGCTTTATGACATTAATGTAGTTTAACCCCGTCACATGTAGGTATCACAAGCGTGGTGGAATCCGATGAGTATATGGGACCGCGAGAAGGTCTATATACTAGTGTGACGATTCCACTATTTTTCTAGAAACCCCAAAAAGGACTACGTCCTTCCGACTTTTGTAAATAAATAAATAAATAATCATTTTCTTGTGTGGTCGAGTCTTTTCTTGTTTGTGGGTGAAATTATTTTATTCAAAAGGTGTTTGTGGGCCAATCTAAGATCAACCATGTTCTTCCAATAGGTTCAATGGCTTCCAACGGCAACAACTGGATAGACTTGTCGAGGATGCCCGCCGCAAGGACAATTTATGGCAAGCCCGTTTTGATCTCGAGAGGAGAATTCACGAGGAGGAGGTTTCCAAACTCAAAGCCCGCCTGCAAGAGTTCACCGAAAACAAAGCAAAGGTCAACGGTAAAAGATGCTCAAGTGGCCCGTCACAAATATTGTGGCTATCATCAACACAGTGGCCATCTTACCGAGGAATTCTTCCTTCTCCGAAACATCATCCAAGATTTGATCGACAATGGTGAATTTACCTTGGGTGAAGAGAAACTTATCAATGAAGAGGATCAGATTTGAAACGGGGCTTCAACAAGAGATCATGCCACAAGGAGACTACAAAGGCAAAGACGACGACAACAATCTCCGTTTCTCTTTCTCTACCTAGTAATAGGAATTAAAAAAAAAAAGAGTCAAAAGTCCTCTTTTGTGTGCATTAAGTTTTCTTCCTTCTCGTCCCATGTTAAATTTTGAGTCAATTATCAAATAAAAAGTCGTTGTTGTCCTCATACACTCTTCCAAGTTGTTCAATTTAATTCTTGGCAAAATGATGAAAAGATGTCTAACCATGTTTTGGAACGAAGGCCATCACTTGAACGCCTAGGGGCTAAACATCGTGACAAAGGCGACAACATCAACGACAAAGCCAAGAAGCAAAACAAGGTGGAGCAACATCAAGCAAAGTTTTCAAAGGGGGATTAAAAAAAAAAAAAAAAAAAAAAAGCTCGCTAGGTTGACTCTTCAAAACAACCTAGGCAAAAGTTAGAGCATAAAAAAAAATAAAAAATCCCCCTCATTCAAAGAAGTTCACATCAAGATCATCATCATCATTCTCCAACGAAGGATGAAGCAAAATCAACGATCATCACGGCGAATGGAGTATTCACAAGAACTACGGTGACCTGAGCCTCTACACTGGAGGAACGTAGGCAACCTGCGGGTCCGGTCTCATGCAAGAAAGAAGATATGTTTAGCCCTAGCGCGTTATGGTGATCGGCCTTCATCTCTAACTTGTCAAGACATATTTGTACGAGTCATTTGCCAATGAATTAATCACCACAAGATTGAACAACTTTCTTAGAATTGGAATCGCTTTGCGTTCCTTATCGAGTCTAGGGGCTTCTTATCCTTCAGCGATACTCCCAGTTTCTTGCAATCAAATTGGGGCTTTCTTTCTCTTCTCTCTTAATGACTTACCTACCTTCGTGAGTCATTCAATAAATAAAAATACATGTCAATACTAGGGACCACTTCCCTAGTCAAGTCAATGTCACTCATCATTAGTGACAAAAGGTCTCCACCGCAAAATCACATGTCTCTCATCCTCAGCTAGAGTCAATGCACACTTCCTCATTAATCGAGTCAAAATGAAGACGCAAAAGAGATGCCCGCTAGATTGAAAACCCGAAAGGGCGGTCTAGGCAAAAAACAGGGTGCGTCATAAAAAAAATGAGAGAGAGAGTGAGAGAGAGAAAGGAAAGATAAATGGAGATCCCCATCCTCTAAAGAAGACAAGTTCTACATTGAATCTCCCAAGCAAGTCAATTCCCTACCGAGTCAACTTCGTAATTTCAAAGGGCTCGAAAAGATATGGCACAATCAAATGTCGTCTTGGGTTATTGGCATAAGAGAGATTGTTCTTGCAATGTGCATTATTGGGTTCATGAGAAACAAGGCCCGCGGTAACCAAGATCCATCCGAGAATGAGCTCATCATTAAGGGGTACAAGGTTGCACAAATGGTGACTCAATAGGTTTGGGCAGCGAGTAACAACAACATGTAATTCAATTTTCAAGCTTCTACGAGCATGTGCCCCTACAGTATGTCAAAAGGCTTCCCGAGAATGGAGTAGCTCTTGCCATGTCCTCTTATACTTGTTCCCCCACACGACGACGAGTCTCTTGCTCTACAAATAATGATGCCCTAGGGGCTATGTGACTTAAGAACGAGAGCTTCTTTTGCTACTCTCGACAATTAATAAGCCCTAGGGGCTATGCTTAAGAAAGATGTGTGAGACTACCCTCAAAAGAGGAATGTCAAAAAGCCTTCTTGTCATTTGTGCTTGTTCCCCGATCAAGGATAGGCCTTTCTTGCTCTACTTGCAATCAGTGATGGCACTCTAGGGGCTACACTCAAGTTTGAAAGGCTCCTTTGGCAAGAAGCAATTCACTTCACCTCCCAACAATGGCCCTAGCAAAGCTATATGCAACGTTGGAAGCATCCTCAATTAGTTTGCCACCGAAGGTCTCAAGGGGCTTCGCAACCTACAATCTTTTGGGCTACGGCATTACAGTAATCCGAGCAAAGGGAAATATTGGGGCTTCGCAATTGGCAATATTTTTGGGGAATGATACCCGAGCAATTCAACGTGGGGAATAGTCCTCATGGAACCAAGCGGGCTTCAAAGGGTCTCTCAGCAATTCACGTCAAAGGTCTTCTGGTTTGAAAGGAGGGCTCCGATGTTATGAATGAATTTGATGATTCTTATGTTGTGATTTACGATGAGGTTATGAAGAAAGTCTTAGAGAAAAGGAAAAATATTCAATATGCTAAACTATATCAAAACAGGGTTTTTATGGGAAATGCCATCGCCAATCCCAATGTTTCTGCAATTCAGCACCCCCTTTCTCCGAGATCAAAAGCACAAGTTGCATCTGCACAAGTTGCATCCACACGAGTTGCATCCGAAGATCCGTTATTAGTTTAACACAAGAAGACTCAAGCAAGCATATCCATTTGGGACCTTATCACACCAAGACCTTACCGTCCGCGATCTCGACGGCACCACAAGGCATTACTGTATCTTTTGAAATAAGCCCTCCGCCATTTGGGTACCGACCACAATGAGGCCATTCATCTCCCCAGTAAGAGTAACAAGGAGATCTCTATTATCCGCTCTCAATATAATGCCAAGCCGATTCCAAGATAATTTGGGGCTTTACATCTAAAGGTCTTCACATTCCACCGTCTTGTAGCTCGCAAACAACAAGTACATGACATTTGGGGCTTAGCAATCTCTCGAAGCTTGGGGCTTGCTCACATCGACAAAGGGCAATTTATTCAAATGGGGCAAATGCTGATTTATCTTGGGGCTACGAAAGCCACTCAAAGTTTGGCATCAAAAGCATTCTAGGGGCTTTACAATCAGCAACCCCTTGGTATCTCGACATCAAAAGTCTATTGGAGCCCCACAATCGGAAAATCTCTCGGGGCTAGATATCAATCTTCATTGGGCACAACGGCGATAATGACAGAATTCAACAAGGCAATCCGGACTTCGATCGAACAAGACTTGATCTTGGGTTGGCTTAACAAACACACAATGCTTAAAATGGTTCACCCACGAACTAAAAAAAAAAAAACGACAAAAAGATTTTTTTTCTTCTCCTTACTTGCGTAAAAGTATGTGTTTCAATTTGCTCCTAGCTTCTTCCCCAGCGTCCTCCATCATCCTTGAACTACGCTGGTCTGATTCTCTTTAAGGGATACGTAGGCAGCCTTTTGGCACGACGAACCCGTCATCCAGAATATCATCTCACCGACACTCCATCAAAGTACAAGCGACTCATCTTCATCAAAGGTGTCGGCATCCTTCATCAAAGCCACGGCATCAGAAATCCATCCCAAATCAAACGGCCATGGTAAGTGAAGGTATGAACATCATTCATCAAAGCTCCTTTCAAATCACATCACACACAAAAGCAATTTCTCCATCTCTGCAAAATCTCTCTCTCAAGCAATCTCTGCTTTTCAAATCACATTTCACACTACAAGCACAATTTCACACTTCACACATCTCACACAAGTACATATATCTGTAAAGCATACGCATAACAAGTATAGGCAGAATTTCAATTCCCTCCAAATCAGCAGGCAGAATTTCGATTCCCTCCAAATTAGCAGGCAGAATTTCAATTCCCTCCAAATCAGCAGGTAGAATTTTGATTCCCTCTACATCGGCAGGCAGACTCTCCAGTCCCTCCGGTCCCCTATACGGACTCTAAATTTTGGCCACTGTGGGCCGATTTCTATCAGTGCACCCATTTTATCAGCAAAAGTCGCTCACACAGGGAGCGCATTCCTATCCCTTGCAATTTCAATAATTCCTGCTTTTATTTAGTCTTTATTTTCCCTTGTCGATGTCCTCGTCGGTTGTTTTGTTCTTTCATCGACGCGTTTTGCTTTGCAATCCACGTCGCCGAGGGGCTCTGTAAACATCCCGCCTTGGACCTCTCATGTCCCGATTGCATACATAGTATTTTTATTTAACTTGTTTTTTTTTTAATTTCTGTTACTTCGGTTAAGTTCCTAACTGATTCCGTTAGTTTTGGACTAAACTGCATAACAGAGTTAACTTTAGAGTCATTTCTGTCATTCTGTCCTTCTCAGATGCGGGCGCTTCCGACACTGTCAACGGGTCGCGCGCGCGTTTTGCCCCAAAAGCGGGACTCGCGCGCCTCCCAATTTGGTAGTTACGGACTGCATTCTTTTCCCTCCATTTTCTTGATCACAAAAATCCCTTTTCACCACATTTCTCTCAAGCATCAAAGCTCTACTCTTTTCAAGTAAAAGTTTAAAGTCTTCTTTCTTAAGGTACAACTTTACTTTTTTTCTTCTTCTCCTTTTATTCATGTCTTGTCAATGTATGCAATCCCCATAAAAGGGAACATGACCTAAAAGGCCACTTCACTATTGAAGTTTGGTCAAGGTTATCTTCTGACATTCCAACTGTACTTTAATTTCCCCATTTCATATTAATGTAATTGTTAGAATAGTTTGCCATGTAATTGTTGGCATTAAATCAATAAGACAAGTTTCTTTTTATTTCTCTTTTGTAACTCCCCTTTTCTTTACATTATAGATGTTAGCACTTTTCTCATATTAAAATAAGGACATTTAGCATTAGAACACCAATAGTAGCAAGACCCGCGTAAGCGGGGCGGAGTGGGTGTTTAAGCACTTCCCACTCCGTCACCTAACCCCGGAACCCTTCTCTTCCCGAATCTCTGGTTTTGTACATAAATTAGGGTAATTCTTTGGGTTTTTCTTATGTTTCCTCAATAACATAGGTGGCGACTCTAACAAATAAAATCAATTAGACATCCTAGGATAATTCACCGCTCTAGCCAAGTTGTGGTTTTCCCGGGGTATCTACACCGACCTCCCCGAATATGCATCAGAGTTATAAGGGAGTAAGTCCCCTCCAACAAGAAGCTTAAGGAACAAACCCATGAGCTGAATAAAGATTACCACATTCCAACATGGATCCATAAGGCTGAGGAGGAAACTAACCAAGTACATGAAGACGAAGAGATAAGACTCTAAGGCTTTGAGTCTATCACTCAAAAGGATTCAACTTTGCCCGAGCCTACCAACCTACAGCTCGTCATCAGCTAAAGCTCGGGGGCCACCCGGAACCTGAACCCAGTTGATGGGATCTACATGCTCATGACCTAGAAGGCAAAGAGTTTAAGCGCCCATGACAATCTGACCACATGAGGAAATACTACTAGTAACTCCACCCTTTTTATTTAGTTTTTCTAAAACTTTTTACTTTAGTATTTTACTTAGTGATTTCAAAAGCATTTTTCCCTTTTCTAGTTGATGAATTCCTTTTCATTTGATGGTAATTGTTCAATAAAACTTTTACACTAAAGACAAAGTGCTACTACAGCAACACATCCTACATCTAAGACAAGCTCCTTGCTCGCACCAAAGACGACCTCAAATGTCGCACACCAAAGACGACTTCCAAGGTCGCACCAATGACGACCTCCAAGGTCGCACACAAAGATGGCCTCCAAGGTCGCACACTCAAGACGGCCTCCAAGGTCGCACCAAAGACGGCCTCCAAGGTTGCACCAAAGACGGCTTCCAAAGTCGCACCAAAGATGGCCTCCAAGGTCGCACGCTCAAGACGGCGTCTTAGGTCGCACACATAAGAGGACCTCCAAGGTCGCACAAAATACGAATTCCAAAGTCACAATCAAAAGACGACTTCCAAGAACACATTAAAGATGACCACCTAGGTCGCACATACAAGCTCCAAGGTCGCACTCGAAATGAGCGCCTTGCTCGCAAACATTCAAGAGGAGCGCTTTTCTCATATTCACCTAAGACGACCACCTAGGTCTCACTCACTAAAGACGAATACCATAGCTCATACGAAAAAGGGTGAACGATCCACAACAAGACTCAAGTAGATATCGAGCATATAATGATGAGCATACCTCTACTTTACTTTCTACTTGATGAAATCAAGATAGAAACTAGGGGGCCACTGAACAGTATAAACCTAGCACAACACTCCACCTCCTCGGCATTCATACATGCCGAACAAGCTAATAGAAGACAAGGAGACCATGTCCCAAGTACCATGACGGTCCTCCTAGGTCTCAACCATGACGAGATGAGGAGTCCATGACGAGGACGAAAGAGTCTCAGGACGAGGTGTTATAAACTGAGGACGAGGTGTCCATGACAAGGACGAGACCAAGACCTCGACATCTTCACATGACAGTCGTCAGAAGATGTGGACCATGAAATAAAGGAACCATGTTCCCCTAATACTAACACCCTTCCTCAAACAAGACGAGGACGAGATTACCAATTCGAGATCACCAAACCGAGATGGGTCCATCGAGCCGACTTGCGCCATCCACTCAGCACCAAGACAAGACCACCTGGTTACATAACCAATTCATCCTAGACCCATCTAGGCATCATGACATGCCGAGATGAGGTCATCAGGCTGACATAGGTACAACAAGGCCTGAACCCATGAACTAGGCCTCAAGCAATCGTGGTTATAACCAACACACCTAGCTCGGCCTCTCCCACGAGCCGAGTTAGGATATACAAACCGACTTAGCTCATTCTTCATTGACTAATTCTTGCTCTCCTAATATGAAATGGAGTCTACAAGCAGAGTCCAAATTATGTACAAATAAGGAGATCCTTTCCTAACAAGGAGACCTCCTCTACAAGGAAACAAGTCTACAATCCTTATCAGGATTCCACTTTCCTATTACACGAGTCCTATACCAAAACGGATTCCTTGACTTTCTCCATAAGTCAGGAGTATTCTACTCATGCCTATATATACATGGGTCCTCACCCATAAAACGGAATGAATTCTCTTGGCTCTTACTCTAGTCAATTGATTTTTATTTGTTTTATCTCATACAAAACATATTCTTACTCTCACGCCGGAGGGCCTTCGCCGTTGAAGCCCCGGCTAGTTCACGTTTATTATTTCGTGTGTGTAGGTCCGATTGAAGAGTTTTCTTTGCTGGGATTATCCGAACCATTAGACGAAAGGGCTGATCCGGTACGTTTTTGGCATCATCAGAGACGTATAGCGTGCATTAATTTTCTCATATTTTAAATTTACATAATTATTTAAATAAGATATGAGAAACTAATATAGTCTTTTTATCCTTTGAAAAATCGGTAGCCTCTAAACTTTCTGGAAATTCTGTTTTGAGGGTGGTGAGTATGGAAACTTGTTATTATTTGGTATTTGGATAATCAAAGTGATATATGGTAGAAGGTTATTATGCTATATGCTAATTGAACTCATGTCTTGCCAATTGACAGGTGCATCAATATCAAATTTTAAGAGCTGTGAACTAAAACAATGTAGTTGGATATCATGAAGTACTTCTAGAAAAAAGGCAGTGTATGCAAAAGCTTGATATGCAAGACGCAAAGGATAAACCAAAAAACATGGATACATAGGTAATGAGGTATAATATCATTAACATAAGCTTTCATATTAATAGATTTCAAAAACTTCTCATCATTGATACACAATTAGATGACTTAAATACAGTTTAAATGCATCTTGATCTACATACATGTTTTTTTTTTTTTTTTTTTTTTTTTTTAAATATTCATAAGAATTTTATTTGACAACAAAAAATAAATTATGAAGGACTATTTTTCTGAGTAGTTATTTGTCAATTTAGTAGTACCTCCGTCCCAAAATGAACGTTCAAGAAAATATCGATTTTGATTTTAATCAATCAAGAGCAAATATAAATCTTTGTTGAGATCATTTTGTGCCAAAGTCCTTGCTGCCTTGCTAACATTTTTTTCTCCTTTTCAGCTTGGAACATTTTGATGCTTTGACACTCCATATTAAGTCTCTTTTGTGACATGTAAGAAGGATGATTTTCTGAGTATTTATTTGTCAATTTGTTAGTACCTGCACCGCAAAATGAATTGACCAATATCAAGATAGCTGCTTACAGCCCACATATGAAACCATGGGAGACCATTACTTCTATATACGTTTTGACAGTATTGATGGTTATGTGATCTTCTTATGTTTCTGGTTTTGCTAATGAATTAATGTTGTGATTTCTGTTTGGACAAGCTGAAGGAATGCTCTTGTAGCTGACCTTCCAAAATTGTTGGAGGAGAATTCAAATGAAGTAGCAGCTCCCAAGACCTCCAATGTATGTGCTTGTTGTGACATGGGTATGTGAACAATATGCTATTTGTAACTAATTTCTTGATGCGTCAAGTACTTTGACAAAAGTTTATATTTTTTTTTCCAAATAAATCTGAAAAATTAGTACTTTTATCTTATTAGAAGAAGAACCAATGATTTTAATTTTTGTTTCTGTATTTACAATTGATACTAATATAGTGATAAAGTGTATATATATATATATATTAGTATCTATTACTTCTAGATTATAAAGGTAATCTTCGATACAAAAATAGTTAAAATTGTAGTAATAGATTTAGGAGTACCTATTAGTATCTATTTACTGATGCAACTTGACATTCCTTTGGGGACGCTACAGAAGAGGGAGAATAGAGAGTCTGCCATTGCCATTTTTTGCTTCTGTTGTATGCTCAGAATCAAAATGCTCAAAGGAAAGCAACGCTGAATGATGAAAGGTAATCAAGCTTTTATAGGTGAAACATGGAGCCTGTCCATATATCAATAATATTCAAAATATTGTAATTTGTTTGAAATTTATTATTGAGTTTAGTATTATTAAATTCGTTCAACAAATTCAAATTTATTTAATAGTTAATTTTACTATTGCTGTTAATGGGCGTGATTTCAGTTTGAATTGTATTAAATAATTATTTTTTAAAAAAATAATTGTATTAAATAATTAGGAAAATATTATTATCTGAAACATATTAATTGTAAGCAATTTTTATCATATTATGTGATAAGAGTTAATGAGTTGTTTGTATAACAACTAATACTCCATAGAAAACAGATATTCCATTAACTCATTCATAATGCATCTTTTCGTATGCCGAAGTTAACAGAATGATCAATTGCAGCTGAATAATTAATTCAATTCCATTAATTCAGTCACACGTTCTTTAATGGTCAAAATGTATATATACAGAAGGGTCCATTTCTAAGCCCTTATCAATAAGGGCAGTATGGTCATTTGCCAGGCATGATTTTAGGCGGTAAAACTGAAATTTTTTATACACTTCAGTTTTTATATATTATAAGATATGGAGAAACTCTAGACCTAGAATTATTGATATTATTGAGGAGTTCAATACAATACTGAGGTCATTTTACTGTTAGAATGACTTCTCTATTTATACTAATAAAGTCCTAATCATTAAGACAAAAGGAGAATGGAATATAAATCCCTAAAGGGCTCTTTTTATTCCACGTGTGTCCTGATCTGGCGTCGGGAACGACTCGGACTCCATGGTCCGAGTCCTTCTATGATCATTCACTCGGACTGATGTGGTTTGCGTGACTGCCACTAGTTCTTCAAAGGCCAGTCCGACTCAAACCACGGAGTTTGAGTCGTTCGGGTCTGTTTTTCACTTTTCTTTGTCTTCTTTTCAGCTCTGTCTAGGAATTAATAAATCTATGTGTTGTATAATTAGTTCAAGTAATATAACATAAACCTATCAAGATGATCATTAATGGTCATAGCTTCTGTCATACGGAGATAAAACAACTTCTTTTTCAGGTATAACTTGTTGGTCAATGAACATGTCATATACACATCTTCCAAATTTAACTCATTATCGGTTTGAAGGATATTTATGAGGATTTGCGCAAGGAATGGAAGAATGAGAACAAAATGGTTAAAATTTAACCAAGATGAACGATAGACTCAAGGTCTACTTGACTCATTTGGAAGTTCAAGCATCCAAGAGGGATGCCGAGCTAGAGAAAGTCAAGGCCAAATTGACTTTAGTCGAAACCACCTTGAAGAAACTCAACACTGGGTCATCCAAACTGGATTAGATTCTCAAATTGGGTAAGCCTCTCAAAGCAGGTATTGGTTTTCGAGAATCATTAGATAAAATTACTTCTTCTTTGAGTTGTGATGAACATGAAATATGTTTTGTGAAAGAACGTACTTTTGATCAAAATTCTTTCTCTAATGACTCTTCTGAGAAATGAAAAGTGTGTAAATACTGTCACACCTCTAGATATTTTAAAAATAAGTGTGATACTCTTTCAAAGAAATAGTCCAGTTATTCCATGTTACCTGAAGTGTTACCCAGCACTCCAGATAACACATTATGTCAGAAGGTCAAAAACACAAAAAAGAAGACTTGGAAACCTAAATCTAAATTGAGATGTGATGTTGTTTACACTACTCTTAAGATAAATATTGAAGGATCATGGTACTTTGATAGTGGATGTTCACGTCACATGATGGGTAAAAAATTGTTTTTGAAAGACTATGAATCTTTTCAAGGAGATAGTGTAACTTATGGTGGTGGAAGTAAAAGCAATATAATAGGAAAAGGGACACTAAATGTGACTGGTTTTCCTACCTTAAAAAATGTCTTACATGTAGATGACATTGTTGCTAATTTAATTAGTATTAGCCAACTTTGTGATGACAATTTAGCGTTGAAATTTAACAAGGACACTTGTGAAATTTTTGATGATACTAACAATTGTTTTATGACAGGAACTAGATCAATTGATAATTGTTATCGTGTGGAAGATAAAATTGTGTACAACACGGCAATGATTGATGTCACAACCTTGTGGCACCAAAAGTTGGGACATGTTCATTTTAAGAACATTGATAAAATTGTTAAGCCATATGCTGTAAAGGGTATTCCTAAATTGGATCTTTAAAATAATATCATATGTGAAGCTTGTCTTAAGGGTAAACAAACTCGTACTGCCCAACAAAATGCATTTATGTTTAGTTAGGTGTCAAGAATGATGATTGCCAAGATGATGTAATTACCTTGCCATTGATCACGAGAAGTTCGCCGTCAACTTTACTGCCTCAACATACTCAAAGAACTCATCATTCTTTCTCCAGTTACCATACTTGCGCTTCAACTGCAAAACCTCAGTCCCATATGGACCGAATGCACCAACATATAGGCCTACAAAAAGCAATATGAATAACTAAATTTTATTTTGGCACAGAGGGACACATAAACAAGAGAATAAATTATTAAAAAACAAAAAAAAACTTTTGCAAGTATACTTTTGCTGCAGTAGCAAAAAAACATAGAGAGAGAGAGAGAGAAAGAGAGAGTTACCATCGAATGGATCCAAATCCCCTCTGGATGTGGAAATCCGACTAAAATTTGTATACTCAGATAATTTTCTCCCTTCTTTGCCTTATTAATTGCAAGCTTGACGATTTCACGCACGTTTCTCGAGACCTACAAAACAAGAACAAGAGACTTTTATCGTGCAACAAAAGCAAAAATAAGTTTGTGGGCCATTCACAACAAACGGATGGGAAACAGTTGCTTTTCTAACAGAAGGACGCCCCAAAAGTTTAAGTTTAGAATTGTGGTAAAGTAAATGAAACAAATAATTTCAATCAACACTTCTTTACTTACAGAAGCATTCTCACGGGAGATGAATATTACTACAACAAGGACAGACAAAGTTCATGAATAGAAGATTATTATTACAGATGTTCCATTTGTGGTGACATCAATTTTAATTAGTGAGCATAACATATGCAGAACATTTCAACACTCCCTCTTTATTTCTAACAAGTAACAAATGCAGACGCATATGCATTTGCATCTTTATTTCTTAGACTTTTATATTTGTGTACACTATATATAATCATTGTGAAGATAGTGGGTAGCTGTGGAGTAGTTTCTAATTTTTATTTAAAATAAGGGGTACTATCAGCAATTTGAAAAAAACATGACAAAGGCTTCAATTTAAAGCCCCCGTGCTTTATTATTGTAGAGACAAGGGGTAAGAATAGATAAAAGAGAATCATGATCCTAGGTACTTCAATTACAATTTCAAGCCACAATATAATACCCCAAAAATTAAAGTACTTTATTTTGGATTTATGTTGTATTTTTGGATCAAAATATGACTATTGGGAAAAATATATATTACTTAGGTTGGGCCTTAGTGCAAATCAAGTTAATTGGGTTATTGTAATTCATTATATGGACTCGGGCCATTTAGATATTAACTAGGTAAATTGTTGAAGAGAGTATAAATATTTCTACCCTAAACATAGCACGTTGATTAAACACTAAAAAAATTGATTCTTTACCGCAAAGAAAGTCGAGTGGCGACGGCAAAGTAGGGCTATGGCACAGAGAACGGCAGCAACCTTTTTCCTACTTTAGGTATGATCTTAATTTTGTTTGTGTTATTGTATTTAAATAGAATCATTTGGAGTATGCTTGAGAAGTTCAAAAAGTAGAGAAATCATGGACAAGAGATTGGGAGGCAGTGACTTTGTGAGTGTGTGAATTAGTGTGTGCGTGGATCACATATAGTGGGTGTGTTTGTATTTTTTTTATTGGTTCATAGAATAGTAATGATGTCATTGGTAAGACATTTAAAAATTTACAAAGAGAATGAGAGTGATTATTGGTTGCAATGGTGTTAAAAATTAGTCTGTTAAGTGGTTAGTAGGATCAATTGCAATTTAAGAGTAGGAGTGCTCTAAGTGATTGACAGTTTTATTATTTGAATAGGGTAAAGGAAGAATTATCAGTATTTGATTCTACTTAATTTTTATTGTTATTAGATTTTGGCAAGCGGGATTTAAATGTGTTTGTACGCTTTTGGATCGGAGATAATCATTTAAGCGTGTACGAGGTAAGAGAGATTATTCAGTGTCGATTCCGTGTCAGTTTAATCACGTGATTATTTCTTTGATATTCGTCCTATCGTTGTGTTCTATTTTATTGATACGTATTCGATTGTTCAGTCCAGTTTGATATTGATTTGTTATTGATATTATTTCGAAAAGTATTGATTTTATTGAAAGCATGCTATGTGTGTTTTGATTCTCAGAGAAATGAGATTTGTTATATGGAATTGTTCTAATGTGACTAATTATGTGACGGTCGCAGTGGATTTTGATTTAGTTATTGTGTTTGTGTTGGTAGGCTACGAGTGTGGGCGCCAACAATTGATTTGATTAGTATTGTTAATGTTAGAGACATTATCCCACATCGGGAATTAACAAGCCATGCCTTGACTATATAGAGATCCTGGGCTACTCCTCCCATTGCCAATTGGTTTTGGGATGGAACCTCAGATTTTATCATGGTATCAGAGCTGGCCCGTTACATGTGCAGGCCCAAACGGCCCACGATGTTGCTCTTCGCCACCCGTAACAAGTCCACGTTGTAAGCCATGGCAAAACCCGGCTACACGTGAGGGGGCGTGTTAGAGACAATTATCCCTCATCGAGAATTTACTAGCCAAGCATTGACTATATAAAGATCTAGGGCCATTCCTCCCATTGCCAATTGGTTTTGGGATGGAACCTCAGCCTTTATCATACATTATCCCACATCGGAAATTAAGAAGCCATGCCTTGACTATATAGAGATCCTGGGCTACTCCTCCTATTGCCAATTGGTTTTGGGATGGAACCTCAGACTTTATCATGGTATCAGAGCTGGCCCTTTACACGTGCGAGCCCAAAGTTTGGCCCACGATGATCTAGCCCCACGTCACCCAATTATATGTCCACGCGTAAGCCCAAAGTTTGGCTATGTGTGAGGGGGCGTGTTGGAGCAATTATCCCACATTGGGAATTAACAAGCAAAGTAATGACCACATAAAGATCCAGGGTCACTCCTCCTATTGCCAATTGATTTTGGGATGGAACCTCAGACTTTATCATGGTATCAAAGCTATCCCGTTACACATGATAGCCCAACGGCCCACGATGTTTCTCCACGTCACCCGTTACAAATCCATGTTGTAAGCCTTTGGCAAAGCCCGGATACATGTGAGGGGGCGTGTTAGAGACATTATCCCACATCGGGAATTAACAAGCCATGCTTTGACTATATAGGGATCCTGGGCTACTGCTCCCATTGCCAATTGGTTTTGGGATGGAACCTCAGACTTTATCAGTTAAGCCACTAGACCCGAACATAATTAATGCATTAGACTGTGAAGAATGATCGACTGGTATTCGATTTATGAAATTTGAGTCTTTTGTTGTACGTTCATATTTATAATTTCCTGGACTGTGTTATTTGATAATTGTGTTTCTTTGGCTTCTGTGATACTGTATATCCCCTTTCTTACTGAGCCCCCAGCTCACCCCCTCCAGTTTTAGTTTTGCAGTTTGATGTTTGATCGGAGTAGATAGCAAGGGCTTGGATCGAATCAAGTTTATTGACATTTCGGGGTGATTAGCGAGATTTTGTACATTGTTTCAAAGTTGTAAAATGTACTACATTTGATATATATGGAAATTAAGTTTGTGAAATTTGAGGACGTCACTTAACTAAATTACATGCATTTTGCTCCATTGATTATTGTTGGATATTATGCCCTACATGAGATGGATCATTAATAGAAATCCAAATATCTAACCCCATATGCTACAAGCTGACATCTTCACCTAAAATAACCCGATTCATCTTCATGACCACTTGCATTAGCAATCAGGATCCCGTAATAAAGGGGACACATTAACACTAGGCGCGGGGCCAGGAGTACGACTCGGGGCCTCCCCAGCAAAAATCAGAAGATCATCATCGTTAATAATGACTTGGACGTCGAAAACCTGAGGAACCTCAATTACTGACTGATCGTCCCTGGTGACCCTCCTTGTAAATCGGGCAAGATAAGCCTCAATAGCAGTGCTGAGTTCGCAGGCCTCTTCTGGCTCGTGGAAATTCTTCCGAGAGACTGAAATTGGTGTTATATTATCAGGATAAGGAAAAGGCCAGCCTAGTCGATTCTGGACCACAAGCGGGTACCTTTGCCATTGATCAAATTTATTTGAAGCAGCGGAAAATATTGTTTCAGATCAAGGCTTAGTCTTTAAACTCAAACAACTCGCAGTCACTTGGTGGGTAAAACAAATATGAAGTGCGGACAGAGAGGGTTCATATCCTATAACACGACTCACAACAACAAAGGACACTAGATAACGAATGGCGTTCGGAGTCAGATCCATGGGAAGACATTGGGTGAATTCGAGGAACTCACAAATAAAGGGGTCCAGAGGAAGATGAAGCCCATTCTCGAACTCAATAGGGAAAAAGACGCAAGCGAGGTTTTCTGCCCGGATGAGAGACAGAGTCATCGAAGTACCTCCCATAGGAGACACATACTCTCCAAGACCACTGATAAGATATACTTTGGTATCGATGTTGAACTGCGAGAAAAATTCATCATCATAGTCTTGCTCATCCTCGTCCCTTAACCCCGCACCGGAACTAGACGCTCTTGCATGACTGGTTATTCTATTGTCCGGGCCCTCGGGAAAAGAGTCAACTATCCTAACCGGAGAGCGCAGTTGCCTAAGTTTACGAGCAGTGTCTGGGGCCAGTCTCTCCAAATGCCCGCGTGCATCCGTAGGGGTCTCAGAGGATTCATCTTCATCAACTAGCTCGCGCTTCGGGTGGTTTTCTTCCTCGGCATCTCGGGCAGACTCATCTAATAAAAAAATTTCGCCTTCCCCAGCTTGTTCTGAAGCATCAGCGCAACTGGTCACCTCTATTATGCCCGCGGCCATTTGGGGATTTTGATCCTGTTCGTAGACAGGCATGACATCATCTAAAGGGGTGTTTAACCAAGACAGGGGATCAAGTCGGCTTGATGATAGAAGGTCGCCACCCAGTCTTACCAACCTTCTGTCATTACTCGCCATATCTACATTATTTGGGAATCAGGTTAAGACAGCATTCGCAAAAACCCCTAACTGTTCCTCACCCCCCAACACCCTCATTCTTTCATAATCAAAGTGGATCGAGGGACCTGTTTCCCATAATAGGGGTAGAATCCAGGGTTCCCAATCATAAACTATCCCAAGTGTCTTGAAGCATCCAAGGAAAGCCATTTCCAGCAATTTATAAGATATCTATAAATTCCCCCTGTCCTCCGACAACAGCCGAAGAGGTCGAGACAAAGCATGAGCCCCAAGTCCAATTCGTCTATGGTTAAAATTAGAAGCTTTAGAAATCCGGGATCAGACCCAAAATTCCTTAAAGAAAGGCGATTCAATCGGTTAAAAGCTTGGAAACTTTGTTCGAGAGTTTAAAATTCTGAGAAAGCGACAATTAGGGTTTATCCCAAAAAAGTTGCGGAGAAAAATTTAAAATAATCAGAGTTAGTAGTTAAAATCCGAGAGATAGAGGCGGAAAACAAAGCACTACCTGTTAATCGATTGAGTGAAGGGAAGCAGAAAATTTGAAGCGGAGTTCATGAAAACGATTATCTCTTCAAAAGCAATGGCAGAAAAATAAGGATGATGAAAGTTTCAAATGACTCGGAGTAGGGTTATTTATAGAGCCTGAAATGGGTCGGGTTCACCCATATCCTTGTGAATATTTTGAATTTTTAAAGTCACGTTAACTCTAGGCGCGGGGCCCAATCTAGTTATTATGTCTTTACTTGCTGTTGTTTTGTCATGAAGCCTTGGTGACTTGAAATTGTAACTGTAGCACCTAGGATCATGATTCTCTTTTATTGATGGTCATGTTAGGTCTATGGGTATTGGATACATTAAACGGGAGAGGAAATGCTAACTCTCTTGCTTGGTTACACGGAGATAGGATTTAAATACCTACGAGAAATGTTATCAATAGATGTCGTTTTGGAGTGTTTCACACATATTAAGAAATGCCATTAATGCATGTGAACAAGCTCAAAATGCCCCTAAAGTAATTCAACTACCTAGGTAATTAAATGGTTAGGTAAGAGATAGTTCACTATCATTATTAAGGGTATAATTCGTATAGAGCAATAAAAAAGCTTTGAAAATAGTGAAAAGACAAGTATTTTGAGACAAAATTTAACTCTAAAAACGACATCTCTTTTGAGCGGAGGGAGTAGTGTTGGTTGAATAAATTGAGTGGTGGAAAATGAAGAGAGAGAATAAGTGGTGGGTAGAGTGAATATAAAATTATAAAAAAGTATGTTATTTTGGGAAGTTGTTGGGTATGCCCACTTATATCTCAGTATTCAATGTATATGATTGATTAGATTTGATTGATCCATCATCTAAGTTTTATTTCATGGACTTTAAACCCATATGTAAGAAGTATTTATACTCCATTTTTTAGGTAGTCCATTGGAATAGAATAGGCTTAGCAATAAGGCAAGAATATCAAGATTCAAGAAAATCACAAGCAAGAGCCAAGACACGCGCCTATGCGCCTCTGCATTGCGCCCATGCGCCTATCAAGCGCGCGCATTTGTTATGCGCCCCTTTGGCTTTCGCACCTCATTGATAGTGTTTTAACACTTAGTGATTTATTGAAGACATGAAGACTTGAAGAGATTCAAACTATGGTAAAGATCCAATGGTTGATAAATAACACGTGTGCACTAAGATTTGAGGACACATGTCCACAACAGTCATATTTGTGTTATGTGTCTAACGGCTATAAAAGGACACGTGGTCCACTTAATGAGCTCCAACACATTTGTCCTTTGATCTTATCCACAAGGGATTTCCAACGGCTAGGTTTTGGGGTGCTACTATAAATACCCCATAACTTCAACCATTTGAAGTTGCTAAGCTATTCTAAATTTCTCTCTCAAACATTTGTTGAAGATTTGAAGATTGATCATATATTTTCTAGATTTCTTAACAACACCTTCATACCTTCATACTTAGCCCAGATCCTCAAGCAAAAACTCTTTTTTTTTTATTGTGCTCTCAATCTCATAGATATAAAGAGCCTTGATACTAAAAACACACACGCAGCTCTTTAAGTTTGATCACTTAGATATTTCTTTAAGAGATACACCGGTTTGGTCTAGGATTTGTTCTTTCATAGATTATAGATCTTGAGTTAGTGTAAAGCTCAAACGTTGTAATTTGTAACACTCACTCATATTATAAGATCTCCATTAGAAATCCAAGACAAACCATATTGGTAGAGGACGTAGATCATTTCCCGATCGAACCTTTCCAAATAGCGCGTATTCATTCCTTGTCATTTACTTTCAAGTTACTATCTTATCTTACTATTTGCTTGTTTATTCATTGTAGATTGATTGGATTGAATTGTGTTGTGTTTGTTGATCATTTGCCTTAGTTCAATCTTTCACTCACTTTGAACCAAAATACTTAGAGTGTGTGTGCGCCCACTTTATCATATCTTGCGCCTATTTACTTACTAAATTCCGTTGTGCATTTCACTCACTCACTTAGGTGTATTTTATAACGTTTATTTGATAAAGTGCGAATTTGCAATTGAGTTTTTTCAAGGGTACGAAAAGAATTTTAAAACAGCTATTCACCCCCCCTATATCTATTTTTCATACCCTTGTTGCCCTTTGGGACCAACAAGTGGTATCAGATCAAACACATTTATAAAACATTTTTGTTTTTCAAGTTTAACAGCTTGGGTTCCGATTCGAAATGGCAAACTCAAAACCTATGGCAACTGTAAACTACACTCACGTTCCAGTCTTTAATGAAGATCATTTTGACGAGTGGAAATTCTGCATCTTGACCCATCTCAGCTCAATCGATGAAAGGCGTCATGACCGTGGTTTATGGACCTTATATCCCAATGAAAAAGAATCCAAATCCGCGCACCAACGCTGCTCAACCAACAGTTCTGAAACCAAAGGAAGAATGGACTGAAGAAGAAATTAGAAGAGTTGCAAATGATGGGAAAGCAAGAAACATTCTCCTCAGCACTCTAAGCACGGCTATGAAACAACAAGTCATGCATTGTGCTACCGCCAATGAATTATGGGTGCTATTGAAGATCATATTGAAGGAGACACTGTTTGCAAAGAAAACAAGAGATACGAAGTTCAAAAGAGATTCAATAATTTCTCTCAACTCCCCGGTGAAACCTTAGACAGACTTATGAACGTTACTGTGAAATCACCAATCTCTATATTTCACATGAAAAGAAGTTTCTAATAATGAATTAAATGTCAATTTCCTTGCTGCTTTTGGATCTAGATACCTCCATAAATCTAGCGCCCTTGAAGACGCTGAAACTTTGGATGATTGGACCTTAAGGAACCTTTATGCTAATCTAAAAGTTTATGAGGTCAAACCTCAGCGCATCAGTGAAACTGAAGGAAAATCAAAATCTATAGCAATGGTGGCGCATAGAGAGGAAGCGCCCGTGCCAGTGGAGAAAAGTTCCGATCCCAAAATTTCTACTTCTGAGTTATTGGATATGGATGACGAAGACTTTGCTTTATTTCTGAGGAGATTCCAAAAGTTCAGAAAATTCTCAAAACCCGGCTCAACCAGCAAAGCTAAAGGATCTACAAGCAGAGCTCCTCCAAAATTCATAGGGAGCAGTGATTCAAAAAGGAAAAAAAATCTTGTTTGTTTTAATTGCAGGAAACCAGGACATTTTGCATCGAGCTGCCTAATTCCCAAGTTCGAGTACATGCAGAAAAAGAGCATCCATACTCCTAAATTCAATCGTCACAAAGGAATGGTTGCTGAAGAAGAATCTCCATCAAATGATCGTAATACGTGAATTGAAACAGACTCAGAAGAGAGCGATGAAGATTCAGATGATGGACCCATGTGTTTGGTGGCAAAAGATGACGATGATTCTGATTCTGATGATGACTTCTCAAAAGATGTTCCTGATATGAAAACTTTAAACAAACCAATTAGAAAATCTGTAGGTCATCAAGAAGTGATGAAGAAGAAAGGACCAACCATCAGCGAGCTCGTTGAACAAGGATTTCTTACTCCGGCTCAAAGCGATGGTGGATTGTTATTCTCCAGATGTGATCTGAGTGCAAGAAGCAAACTCAGAAAGTGTAATTATATCAGACCTCAAGTTGTATCCATTCCTACAATCAATCATGATGAGGACATTCTAAAGCAAGAAACGTTATTCAAAGAGTCTGAAAAGGTAATCAGTCTATTTAGTGATATGAAGGAAGCTTTGGCACTATCATGTGATGAAATTTCCCAAATTAAGATCGAGAAATGTCTATTAAAATCTGAACTCACCCTCCTTAAGGAGCAGATAAAGAGCATGACTCCTCTTACTGTTAAAACACTTATCTAACAGAACTCATTACTTAAAGTTTAAAACGATGAATTGGTCACTCAAATTACTGATCTTAAAAAGATTACAAATGAGTGGTCCAACTCTCGTGTCACTATGGACAGCATCTTTGAGTCCCAAAAAGCCAGTGGTGATAAAGGAGGCTTGGGATTCACATCAACCTATGACAACTTTAAGTATGATGTCTGTGCTGAAAGAGACAGTGAATTTACACATCAGCAAACTCGTGAAATTCCCAAGGAGAAACATTCTAATTCAATGGGTAGAGGACAGGGAAAAGTCAATAGACAAACATTCCATTATGTCTACCCAACGAATCAATTTGGGAAAGCTAAAGGGAAGGAAGTAGCTACAGATGAATCATCCTCTAGAAAAAGCATTCTTGAAACAAGGCGCGCTCCTTCTACGAGTAAACATTATGCGCCTAGGAGCCACGTGCCTCATCGCGCGTGCCTCCTATCCCTATGCGCCCTCCTAGAAAAAGCGCTCCAAAATTTCAAAAGAAAGATTTTGTTAAGGCTAGTTCATCTGACCCAAAGAAGAATGCTATCCCAAAAAAAAGTAAGGAGTTTGTGAAAACTCACGTGATTGGTGGCTTTCATCATTGTTCTATTTGTGATTGTTCTGGACATAAGGCCGTGGAATACCTTTTACGATTCACTCCCAATGCTAAAGGAGTAAAAATCCTAAGGTCAAGCAAGAGTGGGTTGTCAAGAGTTGCTAACTCTAGGACCCAAAAAGGAATAAAGGGGACCTGTTTAAATATTTCAGGTTCTTTGCTTCATGCCTGGATCTTCTAAAGCTAGAACGTATGAATGGATTCTCGATAGTGGTTATTCATGACACATGAATGGAGATGAATCTTTACTTGAAGATGTTCATGAAGAAAGAGGTCCCTCAGTAACATTTGGTGATAATAACAAAGGACAGGTTGTAGCATATGGAAAGCTCAAAAAGGACAAAGTGTGCATTGAAAGGGTCTCTATTGTTGAAGGAATCAAGCACAATTTATTATCCATATCTCAATTCTGCGACAAAGGATTAGAATGTCATTTTACTTCAAAGAAATGTCTTATCAAGGATGGAAAATCTGGAGCTACATTACTCATGGGATATCGTAAGACAAATATTTATATTATTGATTTCCAAAATATGAACTCTAGTACTAATCTTTGTTTTGTAGCTAAAAGTGTGAGCGAAAATAGTTGGCTGTGGCACAAGCGCTTAAGTCACTTGAACTTCAAGTATCTATCTAAACTCAGCAGGAATAATCTTGTTAAAGGACTTCCCAAAGTTGCTGATCATTATGACAAGAAGTGCGCCGCGTGTCAACTTAGCAAACAACCGAAGCAGTCTTTCTCCAACAAGACAAATCCTTCAACTACTAGATGTTTGCAACTGCTACACATTGATCTATTTGGACCAGTTACCACTGCAAGTATTAGAGGAAACAAATATACTCTAGTTGTGGTGGATGATTATTCAAGATATACGTGGGTGGAAATGATGATTACAAAAGACAATTGTTAAGACATTCTAACCACCTTATTCAGACTGCTCCAAACCCAAAAAGAAGATGACATCATTAGTGTTCGATCCGATAATGGAACAGAATTCAAGAACAACGGTGTTTCTCGATACTGCAACGACCATGGGATAGATCATAACTTCTCAACTGCTGGTGTTCCTCAACAAAATGGCATTGTGGAAAAAAACAATAGGATGTTGATTGAAGCGGGAAAGACGATGATAGCTGAAGCCAAACTACCTAAGTGCTTTTGGGAAGAAGCTATCAACACTGCATGTTTTACTAAGAATCGTTCCCTCATCAACAAACTTCACAACAAGACTCCGTATGAACTATGGCGTGGTAGAACTCCCAACATTGCATTCTTCAAGATCTTTGGTTGCAGATGTTATATCCTCTACAACGGAAACGAACATAGAGGTAAATTCGATGCAAAAGCCAACGAAGGTATTTTTGTTGGGTATGCCAAACATTCTAAAGCTTTTCGTGTTTTTAATAGATCTACATTAGTGATAGTTGAATCTGTACATGTTACATTTGATGAACATTCTCTCCTTGAGCCACATTTGGCTCCAAATATTGCTGAAGATTCTGTTGAGTTTATTGAGACATGTGCTCCCATTCAAGTTGCGCCTACACAAGATCAGAATGCATCAACTCAAGGAAATCCATCTACATCAGTTGCGCCGAATTTTGATAAGAGCGCACCGAGTGAAGATTCAGCTGCACCGTACAATGCGCCTAATGCTTTCACTCACGCGCCTAATTCTAATGCTACACCTGGTGTCACTCCCATTTTTAATTCTGAACCAGTTCAACCCCCTATCTTTGATGATTTTGAAGCTGGTGAAGATGTGCCAATTGAATACCTTCAAGTTATTACAACCCAACTTAACTTACCTCCTAAAATTTGTGATGTTAGAGGTCACCCAATCAATAACATCATTGGTGATCTACATGTTGGTGTTCGTACAAGGAGAGCTACAAACTTTGATGCTTACACTGCATTTATCTCTCAAATTGAACCGAAGAAGGCAGATGAAGCGCTCCAAGATCCAAATTGGGTTGTTGCAATGCAAGAAGAACTCAATCAATTTGAACGATGTAAGGTTTGGACTCTTGTTCCAAGACCTCATGATCAAGGAGTAATTGGTACGAAATGGGTGTTCAGAAACAAGATGGATGAGAATGGAACCATCACGTGAAACAAAGCAAGATTGGTTTCACAAGGCTATAGGCAAGAAGAAGGAATTGACTACGATGAAACTTTTGCGCCCGTAGCAAGACTTGAAGCTATCAGAATCTTTCTAGCTTACGTCGCTCACAAGAACTTCAAGTTATATCAAATGGATGTGAAGAGAGCGTTTCTAAATGGTCCAAGAACAAGTCTACGTAGCTCAACCACCTGGGTTTGAAGATTCACAATTTCCAAATCATGACTACAAACTCCAGAAAGCTTTGTATGTGCTCAAGAAGACCATGGTATGATACACTATCCAAGTTTCTCATTGAGAATGGATCAGGGACTTACCACCTAATCCTAATCTGAAGCTTCCCAACTTAGATAAGTACTCCGGAAACTCTGACGCACGAGACTACCTCCTATCCTTTGATGGTATGATGGCCCTGATATCCAATCAAGATGACATCCTTTGCAAAGCATTTGCTAGCACATTAACCGGAGCTCCTAGGTCATGGTTCATGGATTTAGAGAAGAGAAGTATTAACTCCTTCTCCAAATTGAAGAAAAAGTTCTTAGAATACTTTACCACAGCTGGAGGGAGAAAGAAAAGGCTTTCAGATTTGGCAAACATGGTTCAAGGGAAAAACGAGTCGACTATGAGTTTCTATAATAGGTTCAGAGACTTAGCCGACTCCATTGAAGAGCGACTCACTGACAGGGAGATTATATTATGCTTCACTAACGGGCAAAGATCAGACGATCTCACTTATGAGTTATCGGTTAGAGAGCCTAGAACAAAGGCCGACTTGTACCACTTGGCCCATGTAATGGGGATTGTAGAAGAAAAGAAGAAGCAACGATCAAAAAGGGAAGATTGAGATCCCAAAAGCACGACTACTATTGACCGCGGCTCAACGAAGGAAGTTAGAGGAAAAAACAAGACGAGGTCTAATGAGAAGGACGAGTTCTTCACTCCCCTTACTAAGTCCATCTCTGAGATATTGAATCTGGTAGACCTACCAGATCCAAACCCATTACTTGAGAAATCAAAACACACCCGAGATCCCACTAAGCATTGTGCCTACCACAAGGACCATAGGCACGAGACAGAGGATTGCATCTCATTGAAAAAAATAATCCAACGATGGGTTGATGAAGGGAAGCTTGATCGCTACGTAATGAGGAAGGATGAGAAGAGAGGAAGAGATGAAGACCATGAAGAAATGGAAGACCGACTGTAGCCACCCCTCCTTGGACCTCTCATGTCCCGATTGCATACATAGTATTTTTATTTAACGTTTTTTTTTAATTTCTATTACTTCGGTTAAGTTCCTAACTGATTCCGTTAGTTTTGGACTAAACTGCATAATAGAGTTAACTTTAGAGTCATTTCTGTCATTTTGTCCTTCTCATATGCGGGCACTTCCGACCATGTCAACGGGTCGCGCGCGCGTTTCGTCCCAAAAGCTCGCGCGCCTCCCAGTTTGGCAGTTACGGACTGCAGTCTTTTCCCTCCATTTTCTTGATCACAAAAACCCCTTTTCACCACATGTATTATTCTAACATTAAACCCTTTTTATTTGTAACCTCTCAATCCCATATTTCTAGCCCTTTTCATAAAAAACAAAATATTTCATTTTATGTTATTTGATTTTATTTTATTTATTTTATTTATCTTATTTTTGATTGGTCAATTCTATTTCACGTGGATTGATCATCCTTTCCCTCCTAATTTCACCTATAAAAACCTCTCATTTCTACCTTAGAAAGGACCCAACTTCATCTTCTCTACAAAAACTATACACAAGTTCTTGGACTTGAATTTTCATCACAACTACACTATACACATTTCTCTCAAGAATTCTCTCTACAAGAATTCTCCCAACAACAATTCAAGCATCAAAGCTCTACTCTTTTCAAGTAAAAGTTTAAAGTCTTCTTTCTTAAGGTACAACTTTACTTTTTTCTTCTTCTCCTTTTATTCATGTCTAGTCAATGTATGCAATCCCCATAAAAGGGAACATGACCTAAAAGCCCACTTCACTATTGAAGTTTTGTCAAGGTTATCTTCCGACATTCCAACTCTACTTTAATTTCCCCATTTCATATTAATGTAATTGTTAGAATAGTTTGACATGTAATTGTTGGCATTAAATCAATAAAACAAGTTTCTTTTTATTTCTCTTTTGTAACTCCCCTTTTCTTTACATTATAATTGTTTGCACTTTTCTCATATTAAAATAAGAACATTTAGCCATTAGAACACCAATAGTAGCAAGACCCGCGTAAGCGGGGCGGAGTGGGTGTTTAAGTACTTCCCACTCCGTCACCTAACCCCCGAACCCTTCTCTTCCCGAATCTCTGGTTTTGTACATAAATTAGGGTAATTCTTTTGGTTTTTCTTATGTTTCCTCAATAACATAGGTGGCGACTCTAAAGTGCGCGCGTCTGATCTTCTTTTATTCTGTTTTCTGGGCATTCTGGTAAAAAAGGGTTGGAAGCGCGCGCCTCTGGCCTTCTTGGCCTAAAGCGCGCGCGTCTGACCTTAATTATCAGAATCGCCCGTCTTCCTTCTTGTCCTTCCATTTCATGCTTCTGTGCTAACAAATTCTGCAGGGGAAAGAATTTTTATTTAGGGTCAAGGCAATCCCTTGAACCCACTGATTTGCAGGTACTGCCCAGAATCGGGCGCCTCGGCCTCTCTCGCTCGGAGGCACGCGCCTCCCACTCTCACTGCCCAATGCGCGTGCTTCTAGGCAATTTTTATTTCCTATTTATTTTATTGGTCACACAGGTGATTCGAACGTTGTAATTATGTGCTTATTTGTTTTTCTTTTCTTTCTTTGAAAAAAAATATATATATTTTGTCACTTGGCTTGACCTCACACTACATGCACATATTTCTATGAACTGCTCACTATCGAGTCGCACAAGTCCATAACCCCAAACCCGTCGAGGCCCGTCCTAGAAAGTTTTAAGCTCCACCCGACCTTGACTCTTTCGAAGCGGTAAACCTCAACCCGTGGCGTAGTTCATGACTACATTCCGAGGGTGACCTTAGCCTCTCTTTAGCCGAGCACAAGCCAACACAATTCTAGTTAGGGTCTAACACTCCGTGACCAAGTCGGTTTTCGTGTGTCAAGATTTCCCTAAACTAATGTCATCAAATCATAGATTCTGTTTCCAAAAGAAGCAAGTGGTTACTATGGAAGAAATAAAACTCCGTCCCCAAGTGGTTATTATGGACGAAATAAAACTCTGTCCCCACATGTATGCTTTATGACATTAATTTAGTTTAATCCCGTCACATGTAGGTATCCCAAGCGTGGTGGAATCCGATGAGTATATGGGACCGCGAGAAGGTCTATATACTAGTGTGAAGATTCCACAATTTTTCTAGAAACCCCAAAAAGGACTACGTCCTTCCGACTTTTGTAAATAAATAAAAAAAAGTCATTTTCTTGTGTGGTCGAGTCTTTTCTTGTTTGTGGGTGAAATTATTTTATTCAAAAGGTGTTTATGGACCAATCTAAGATCAACCGTGTTCTTCCAATAGGTTCAATGGCTTCCAACGGCAACAACAACAATGGTGGATATTTTTCCGTGTCCAACGAAAGGCTTTTCAACATAATAAGATCCATGGGGGAACAAATGGATAGACTTGTCGAGGATGCCCGCCGCAAGGACAATTTATGGCAAGCCCGTTTTGATCTCGAGAGGATAATTCACAAGGAGGAGGTTCCAAACTCAAAGCCCGCCTGCAAGAGTTCACCGACAACAAAGCAAAGGTCAACGGTAAAACATGCTCAAGTGGCCCGTCACAAATATTGTGGCTATCATCAACACAGTGGCCATCTTACCGAGGAATTCTTCCTTCTCCGAAACATCATCCAAGATTTGATCGACAATGGTGAATTTACCTTGGGTGAAGAGAAACTTATCAATGAAGAGGATCAGATTTGAAATGGGGCTTCAATAAGAGATCGTGCCACAAGGAGACTACAACGGCAAAGATGACGACAACAATCTCCGTTTCTCTTTCTCTACCTAGTAATAGGAATGAAAAAAAAAAGAGTCTAAAGTTCTCTTTTGTGTGCATTAAGTTTTCTTCCTTCTCATCCCATGTTAAATTTTGAGTCAATTATCAAATAAAAAGTCGTTCTTGTCCTCATACACTCTTCCAAGTTGTTCAATTTAATTCTTGGCAAAATGATGAAAAGATGTCTAACCATGTTTTGGAACAAAGGCTATCACTTGAATGCCTAGGTGCTAAACATCGTGACAAAGGCGACAACATCAACGATAAAGCCAAGAAGCAAAACAAGGTGGAGCAACATCAAGCAAAGTTTTCAAAGGGGGATTAAAAAAAAAAAAAAAAAAAAAAAAAGCTCGCTAGGTTGACTCTTCAAAACAACCTAGTTAAAAGTTAGAGCATAAAAAAAAAAAATCCCCCTCATTCAAAGAAGTTCACATCAAGATCAAGATCATCATCATCATTCTCCAACGAAGGACAAAGCAAAATCAACAATCATCACGGCGAATGGAGTATTCACAAGAACTACGGTGACCTGAACCTCTACACTAGAGGAACGTAGGCAACCTGCGGGTCCGGTCTCATGGAAGAAAGAAGATATGTTTAGCCCTAGCGCGTTATGGTGATCGGCCTTCATCTCGAACTTGTCAAGACATATTTGTACGAGTCATTTGCCAATGAATTAATCACCACAAGATTGAACAACTTTCTTAGAATTGGAATCGCTTTGCGTTCCTTATCGAGTTTAGGGGCTTCTTATCCTTCAGCGATACTCCCAGTTTCTTGCAATCAAATTGGGGCTTTCTTTCTCTTTTCTCTTAATGACTTACCTACCTTCGTGAGTCATTCAATAAATAAAAATACATGTCAATACTAGGGACCACTTCCCTAGTCAAGTCAATGTCACTCATCATTAGTGACAAAAGGTCTCCACCGCAAAATCACATGTCTCTCATCCTCAGCTATAGTCAATGCACACTTCCTCATTAATCGAGTCAAAATGATGACACAAAAAAGATGTCCGCTAGATTGAGAACCAGAATGGGCGGTCTAGGCAAAAAACAGGGTGCGTCATAAAAAAATGAGAGAGTGAGAGAGAGAAGGGAAAGAGAAATGGAGATCCCCAGCCTCTAAAGAAGACAAGTTCTACCTTGAATCTCCCACGCAAGTCAATTCCCTACCGAGTCAACTTCGTAATTGCAAAGGGCTCGACAAGATATGGCACAATCAAATGTCGTCTTGGGTTATTGGCATAAGAGAGATTGTTCTTGCAATGTGCATTATTGGGTTTTTGAGAAACAAGGCCCGCGGTAACCAAGATCCATCCGAGAATGAGCTTATCATTAAGGGGTACGAGGTTGCAAAAATGGTCCCCAGTGAGTCAATAGGTTTGGGCAGCGAGTAGCAACAACATGTAATTCAATTTTCAAGCTTCTACGAGCATGTGCCCCTACAGTATGTCAAAAGTCTTCCCGAGAATGGAGTAGCTCTTGCCATGTCCTTTTATGCTTGTTCCCCCACACGAGGACGAGTCTCTTGCTCTACAAATAATGACGCCCTAGGGGATATGTGACTCAAGAACGAGAGCTTCTTTTGCTACTCTCGACAATTAATAAGCCCTAGGGGCTATGCTTAAGAAAGATGTGTGAGACTACCCTCAAAAGAGGAATGTCAAAAAGCCTTCTTGTCATTTGTGCTTGTTCCCCGATCAAGGATAGGCCTTTCTTGCTCTATTTGCAATCAGTGATGGCACTCTAGGGGCTACACTCAAGTTTGAAAGGCTCCTTTGGCATGAAGCAATTCACTTCACCTCCCAACAATGGCCCTAGCAAAGCTATATGCAACGTTGGAGGCATCCTCAATTAGTTTGGCACCGAAGGTCTCAAGGGGCTTCGCAACCTACAATCTTTTGGGCTACGGCATTACAGTAATCCGAGCAAAGGGAAATATTGGGGCTTCGCAATTGCCAATCTTTTTGGGGAATGATACCCGAGCAATTCAACGTGGGGAATAGTCCTCAGGGAACCAAGCAGGCTTCAAAGGGTCTGTCAGCAATTCACATCAAAGGTCTTCTGGTTGAAAGGAGGGCTCCGATGTTATGAATGAATTTGATGATTCTTATTTTGTGACTTACGACGAGGTTATGAACAAAGTCTTAGAGAAAAGGAAAATATTCAATATGCTAAACTATATCAAAACAGTGGTTATTGCGGGAAATGCCATGGCCAATCCCAATGTTTCTGCAATTCAGCACCCCCTTTCTCCGAGATCAAAAGCACAAGTTGCATCCGCACATGTTTCATCCGCACGAGTTGCATCTGAAGATCCGTTATTAGTTTAACACAAGAAGACTCAAGCAAGCATATCCATTTGGGACCTTATCACACCAAGACCTTACCGTCCGCGATCTCGACGGCACCACAAGGCATTACTATATCTTTTGAAATAAGCCCTCCGCCATTTCGGTACCGACCACAATGAGGCCATTCATCTCCCCAGTAAGAGTAAGAAGGATATCTCTATCATCCGCTCTTAATATAATGCCGAGCCGATTCCAAGATAATTTGGGGCTTTACATCGAAAGGTCTTCACATTCCACCGTCGTGAAGCTCGCAAACAACAAGTACATGACATTTGGGGCTTAGCAATCTCTCGAAGCTTGGGGCTTGCTCACATCGACAAAGGGAAATTTATTCAAATGGGCCAAACGCTGATTTATCTTGGGGCTACGAAAGCCACTCAAAGTTTGGCATCAAAAGCATTCTAGGGGCTTTATCAATCTTCGTTGGGCACAACGGCGACAACGACATAATTCAACAAGGAAATCCGGACTTCGATCAAACAAGACTTGATCTTGGGTTGGCTTAACAAACACACAATGCTTAAAATGGTTCACCCACAAACTAAAAAAAAAAAGAAAAACGACAAAAAGATTTTTTTCTTTCCTTTTTTTTTTCTTCTCATTACTTGCGTAAAAGTATGTGTTTCAATTTGCTCCTAACTTCTTCCCCAGCGTCCTCCATCATCTTTGAACTACGCTGGTCTGATTCTCTTTAAAGGATACGTAGGCAGCCTTTTGGCACGACCAATCCGTCATCCAGAATATCATCTCACCGACACTCCATCAAAGTACAAGCGACTCATCTTCATCAAAGGTGTCGGCATCCTTCATCAAAGCCACGGCATCAGAAATCCATCCCAAATAAGAGGCCATGGTAAGTGAAGGTATGAACATCATTCATCAAAGCTCCTTTCAAATCACATCACACACAAAAGCAATTTCTCCATCTCTGCAAAATCTCTCTCTCAAGCAATCTCTGCTTTTCAAATCACATTTCACACTACAAGCACAATTTCACACTTCACACATCTCACACAAGCACATATATCTGTAAAGCATACGCATAACAAGTATAGGCAGAATTTCGATTCCCTCCAAATCAGCAGGCAGAATTTCGATTCCCTCTACATCGGCAGGCAGACTCTCCAGTCCCTCGGTCCCCTATACGGACTCTAAATTTTGGCCACTGTGGGCCAATTTCTATCACCGCACCCATTTTATCAGCAAAAGTCGCTCACACAGGGAGCGCAGTCCTATCCTTTGCAATTTCAATAAATCCTGCTTTTATTTAGTCTTTATTTTCCCTTGTCGATGTCCTCGGCGGTTGTTTTGTTCTTTTGTCGATGCGTTTTGCTTTGAAATCCACATCACCGAGGGGCTCTGTAACACCCCGCCTTGGACCTCTCATGTCCCAATTGCATACATAGTATTTTTATTTAACTTTTTTTTTAATTTCTGTTACTTCGGTTAAGGTCCTAACTGATTCCGTTAGTTTTGGACTAAACTGCATAACAGAGTTAACTTTAGAGTCATTTCTGTCATTCTGTCCTTCTCAGATGCGGGCGCTTCCGACGCTGTTAACGGGTCACGCGCGCGTTTCGCCCCAAAAGCGCGACTCGCGCGCCTCCCAGTTTGGCCATTACGGACTGCATTCTTTTCCCTCCATTTTCTTGATCACAAAAACCCCTTTTCACCACATGTTTTATTCTAACAGTAAACCCTTTTTATTTGTAACCTCCCAATCCCATATTTCTAGCCCTTTTCATAAAAAACAAAATATTTCCTTTTTATGTTATGTTATTTGATTTGATTTTATTTATTTTATTTACATTATTTTTGATTGGTCAATTCCATTTCACATGGATTGATCTTCCTTTCCCTCCTAATTTCACCTATAAAAACCTCTCATTTCTACCTTAGAAAGGACCCAACTTCATCTTCTCTACAAAAACTATACACAAGTTCTTGGACTTGAATTCTCTTCACAACTACACTATACACATTTCTCTCAAGAATTCTCTCTAGAAGAATTCTCCCAACAACAATTCAAGCATCAAAGCTCTACTCTTTTCAAGTAAAAGTTTAAAGTCTTATTTCTTAAGGTACAACTTTACTTTTTTCTTCTTCTCCTTTTATTCATGTCTAGTCAATGTATGCAATCCCCATAAAAGGGAACATGACCTAAAAGCCCACTTCACTATTGAAGTTTGGTCAAGGTTATCTTCCAACATTCCAACTCTACTTTAATTTCCCCATTTCATATTAATGTAATTGTTAGAATAGTTTGCCATGTAATTGTTGGCATTAAATCAATAAGACAAGTTTCTTTTTATTTCTCTTTTGTAACTCCCCTTTTCTTTACATTATAATTGTTAGCACTTTTCTCATATTAAAATAAGGACATTTAGCATTAGAACACCAATAGTAGCAAGACCCGCGTAAGCGGGACGGAGTGGGTGTTTAAGTACTTCCCACTCCGTCACCTAACCCCCGAACCCTTCTCTTCCCGAATCTCTAGTTTTGTACATAAATTAGGCTAATTCTTTAAGTTTTTCTTATGTTTCCTCAATAACATAGGTGGCGACTCTAACAAATAAAATCAATTAGACACCCTAGGATAATTCGCCGCTCTAGCCAAGTTGTGGTTTTCCCGGGGTATCTACACCGACCTCCCCGAATATGCATCAGAGTTATAAGGGAGGAAGTCCCCTCCAACAAGAAGCTTAAGGAACAAATCCATGAGCTGAATAAAGAATACCACATTCCAACATGGATCCATAAGGCTGAGGAGGAAACTAACCAAGTAAATGAAGACGAAGAGATAAGACTCCAAGGCTTTGAGTCTATCGCTCAAAAGGATTCAACTTTGTCCGAGCCTAGCAACTTACAGCTCGTCATCAGCTAAAGCTCGGGGGCCACCCGGAACCTGAACCCAGTTGATGGGACCTACATGTTCATGACCTAGAAGGTAAAGAGTTGAAGCGCCCATGACAATCTGACCACATGAGGAAATACTACTAGTAACTCCACCCTTTTTATTTAGTTTTTCTAAAACTTTTTACTTTAGTATTTTACTTAGTGATTTCAAAAGCATTTTTCCCTTTACTAGTTTATGAATTCCTTTCCATTTGATGGTAATCGTTCAATAAAACTTTTACACTAAAGACAAAGTGCTACTACAGCAACACATCCTACATCTAAGACAAGCTCCTTGCTCGCACCAAAGACGACCTCAAATGTCGCACACCAAAGACGACTTCCAAGGTCGCACCAATGACGACCTCCAAGGTCGTACACAAAGACGGCCTCCAAGGTCGCACACTCAAGACGGCCTCCAAGGTCGCACCAAAGACGTCCTCCAAGGTTGCACCAAAGACGGCTTCCAAAGTCGAACCAAAGATGGCCTCCAAGGTCGCACGCTCAAGACGGCCTCCAAGGTCGCACCTTAAAGAGGGCCTCTAAGGTCGCACACCAAAGACGTCGTCTTAGGTCGCACACGTAAGAGGACTTCTAAGGTCGCACAAAATATGAATTCCAAAGTCACAATCAAAAGACGACTTCCAAGATCGCATTAAAGATGACCACCTAGGTCGCACATACAAGCTCCAAGGTCGCACTCAAAATGAGCGCCTTGCTCGCAAACATTCAAGAGGAGCGCTTTTCTCATATTCACCTAAGACGACCACCTAGGTCTCACTCACTGAAGACGAGCACCATAGCTCATACCAAAAAGGGTGAACGATCCACAACAAGACTCAAGTAAATATCGAGCATATAATGATGAGCATACCTCTACTTTACTTTTTACTTGATGAAATCAAGATAGAAACTCGGGGGCCACTGAACAGTATAAACCTAGCACAACACTCCACCTCCTCGGCATACATGCCGACCAAGCTAATAGAAGACAAGCAGACCAAGTCCCAAGTACCATGACGATCCTCCTAGGTCTCAACCATGACGAGACGAGGAGTCCATGACGAGGACGAAAGAGTCTCAGAATGAGGTGTTATAAACTGAGGACGAGGTGTCCATGATGAGGACGAGACCAAGACCTCGACATCTTCACATGACAGTCATCAGAAGATGAGGACCATGAAATAAAGGAACCATGTTCCCCTAATATGAACACCCTTCCTCAAACAAGACGAGCACGAGATTACCAATTCGAGATCACCAAACCGATATGGGTCCATCGATCCGACTTGCGCCATCCACTCAAAACCAAGACAAGACCACCTGGTTACATAACCAATTCATCCTAGACCCATCTAGGCATCATGACATGCCGAGATGAGGTCATCAGGATGACATAGGTACAACAAGGCCTGAACCCATGAACTAGGCCTCAAGCAATCGTGGTTATAACCAACACACCTAGCTCGGCCTCTCCCACGAGCCGAGTTAGGATATACAAACCGACTTAGCTCATTCTTCATTGACTAATTCTTGATCTCCTAATACAAAACGGAGTCTACAAACAGAGTCCAAATTATGTACAAATAAGGAGATCCTTTCCTAACAAGGAGACCTCCTCTACAAGGAAACAAGTCTACAATCCTTATCAGGAATCCACTTTCCTATTACACGAGTCCTATACCAAAACGGATTCCTTGACTTTCTCCATAACTCAGGAGTATTCTACTCATGCCTATATATACATGGGTCCTCACCCATAAAACGGAATGAATTCTCTTGGCTCTTACTCTAGTCAATTGATTTGTATTTCTTTTATCTCATACAAAACATATTCTTACTCTCACGCCGGAGGGCCTTCGGCGTTGAAGCCCCGGATAGTTCACGTTTATTAGTGTAGGTCCGATTGAGGAGTTCTCTTTGCTGGGATTATCCGAACCGTTAGACGAAAGGGCTGATCCGGTACGTTTTTGGCATCATCAGAGACGTATAGCGTGCATTAATTTTCTCATATTTTAAATTTACATAATTATTTAAATAAGATATGAGAAACTAATATAGTCTTTTTATCCTTTGAAAATCGGTAGCCTCTAAACTTTCTGGAAATTCTGTTTTGAGGGTGGTGAGTATGGAAACTTGTTATGATTTGGTATTTGGATAATCAAAGTGATATATGGTAGAAGGTTATTATGCTATGCTAATTGAACTCATGTCTTTCCAATTGACAGGTGCATCAATATCAAATTTTAAGAGCTGTAAACTAAAACAATGTAGTTGGATATCATGAAGTACTTCTAGAAAAAAGGCAGTGTATGCAAAAGCTTGATATGCAAGACGCAAAGGATAAACCAAAAAACATGGATACATAGGTAATGAGGTATAATATCATTAACATAAGCTTTCATATTAATAGATTTCAAAAACTTCTCATCATTGATACACAATTATATAACTTAAATACAGTTTAAATGCATCTTGATCTACATACATGTTTTTTTTTTTTTTTTTAAATATTCATAAGAATTTTATTTGACAGCAAAAAATAAATTATGAAGGACTATTTTTCTGAGTATTTATTTGTCAATTTAGTAGTACCTCCGTCCCAAAATGAACGTTCAAGAAAATATCGATTTTGATTTTGATCAATCAAGAGCAAATATAAATCTTTGTTGAGATCATTTTGTGCCAAAGTCCTTGCTGCCTTGCTAACATTTTTTTTTCCTGTTCAGCTTGGAACATTTTGATGCTTTGACACTCCATATTAAGTCTCTTTTGAGACATGTAAGAAGGATGATTTTCTGAGTATTTATTTGTCAATTTGTTAGTACCTGCACCGCAAAATGAATTAACCAATATCAAGATAGCTGCTTACAGCCCACATATGAAACCATGGGAGACCATTACTTCTATATACGTTTTGACAGTAGAGATGGTTATGTGATCTTCTTATATTTCTGGTTTTGCTAATGAATTAATGTTGTGATTTCTGTTTGGACAAGCTGAAGGAATGCTCTTGTAGCTGACCTTCCAAAATTGTTGGAGGAGAATTCAAATGAAGTAGCAGCTCCCAAGACCTCCAATGTATGTGCTTGTTGTGACATGGGTATGTGAACAATATGATATTTGTAACTAATTTCTTGATGCGTCAAGTACTTTGACAAAAGTTTATATTTTTTTTTCCAAATAAACCTGAAAAAATTGTACTTTTATCTTATTAGAAGAAGAACCAATGATTTTAATTTTTGTTTCTGTATTTACAATTGATACTAATATAGTGATAAAGTGTATATATATATATATATATATATATATATATTTATATATATATATATATTTATATATATATATATAGGGTCATGCTCTTATGAGAACTCAATTACATGAGAACCATGAGGACCAATGATAGCCATTGGATTAGACACAAATCAAGGGTTTAGATTACTTTTTTAGTTTAAAACTTCAGTGGCATTCTTGTAATTAGGTTGATAAACAAAGGGAAGGGAAAACTACCATGTGTGTTCCAGAATTTGCCACGTCATCACCCAAAATTTCTCTAAATTTTCAAAATTAAATATCTCATTAATTATAAATCGAAAAAATAATCCGAGAACACTGATTTTTTTGTCTCGACGAGACGAATGAAACTACATTCCTGAAAATAGGGTTTTGAAAAAATAATATTGAACAATGTCAAATTTTTAAAATACGCTTAGATACAATAGGTGTTTGCCTATTGTATCTAACTGGATTGTTATGAACATTGTATTGGATACAAATGACTATTTAGCTATTGTATCTAACAGCAATGTGTCAACATTGATGTTGGATACAATAGGTGTTTGCCTATTGTGTCTAACTGAATTGTTATGAACATTGTTATTGGATACAAATAGCTATTTAGCTATTGTATCTAACAGCAATGTGTCAATATTTCTGTTGGATACAATAGGCGTTTGCCTATCGTATCTAACTGAATTGTTATGAACAATGTATTGGATACGATAGCTATTTAGCTATTGTATCTATATAGCAATGTGTCAACATTGATGTTGGATACAATAGGTGTTTGCTATTGTATCTAACTGTATTGATATGAATATCGCATTGCATACAACAGGGGAGTAGCTAGTGTATCCAATAACAATGTGTATGAAAATTGCTGTTAGATACAAATAGTTATTTAGCTATTGTATCTAACAGCAATGTGTCAACATTGTTGTTGGTTACAATAGGTGTTTGCCTATTGTATCTAACGGAATTGTTATGAAAATTGTATTGGATACAAATGGATATTTAGCTATTGTATCTAACAGCAATGTGTCAACATTGCTGTTGGATACATTAGGTGTTTGCCTATTGTATCTAACTAAATTGTTATGAACATTGTATTGGATACAAATAGCTATTTAGCTATTGTATTTAACAACAATGTGTCAACATTGCTGTTGGATACAATAGGTGTTTGCCTATTGTATCTAACTGAATTGTTATGAACATTTTTGTTGGATTCAAATAGCTATTTAGCTATTGTATCTAACAGCAATGTGTCAACATTGCTGTTGGATACAATAGGTGTTTGCCTATTTTATCTAATTGAATTGTTATGAACATTGATGTTGGATACAAATAGCTATTTAGCTATCGTATCTAACAGCAATGTGTCAACATTGCTATTGAATACAATAGGTGTTTGCCTATTTTATCTAACTGAATTGTTATGAACATTGTATTTGATACAAATAGCCATTTAGCTATTGTATCTAACAGCAATGTGTCAACATTGTATTGGATACAATAGGTGTTTGCCTATTGTATCCAACAACAATGTTGATACATTGCTGTTAGATACAATAGCTAAATAGCTATTGTATCCAATACAATATTCATAACAATTCAGTTAGATATAATAGACAAACACCTATTGTATCCAACAACAATGTTGACACATTGCTGTTAGATACAATAGCTAAATAGCTATTTGTATCCAACAACAATGTTCATAATAATTCAGTTAGATACAATAGGCAAACACATATTGTATCCAACAGCAATGTTGACACATTGCTTTTAGATATAATAGCTAAATAGTCATTTGTATCAAATACAATGTTCATAATAATGCAGTTAGATACAATAGGCAAACACATATTGTATCTAACCGTATTTTAAAAATTAGACGTTGTTCAATATTATTTTTTCAAAACCATATCTTCAGGGATGTAGTTTGATTCGTCTCGTCGAGACAAAAAAATCAGTGTTCTCGGATTATTTTTTCGATTTGTAGTTAATGAGATATTTAATTTTGAAAATTTAGGGAAATTTTGGGTGATGACATGGCAAATTCTAGAACACACATGGTATTTTGCCCTTCCCTTTGTCTGTCAACCTAATTACAAGAATGCCACCGAATTTTTAAACTAAAAAGGTAATCTAAACCCTTTATTTGTGTCTAATCCAATGGCTATCCTTGGTTCTCATGGTTCTCATGATATTTAGGTTCTCATTTGAGCACCTACCTATATATATATATATATATATATATATATATACTTCTAGATTATAAAGGTAATCTTTGATACAAAAATAGTTAAAATTGTAGTAATAGATTTAGGATTACCTATTAGTATCTAGGACATTCCTTTGTGGCTTTGTGGACGTTACTGATTCAACTTGATATTCCTTTGGGGACGCCACAGAAGAGGGAGAATAGAGAGTCTGCCATTGCCATTTTTTGCTTCTGTTGTATGCTCAGAATCAAAATGCTCAAAGGAAATCAACACTGAATGATGAAAGGTAATCAAGCTTTTATAGGTGAAACATGGAGCCTGTCCATATATCAATAATATTCAAAATATTGTATTTTGTTTGAAATTTATTATTGAGTTTAGTATTATTAAATTCGTTCAACAAATTCAAATTTATGTAATAGTTAATTTTACTATTGCTGTTAATGGGCGTGATTTCAGTTTGAATTGTATTAAATAATTATTATTTTTAAAATAATTGAATTAAATAAGGGCAGTATGGTCATTTGCCATGCATGATTTTAGGCGGTAAAACTGAAATTTTTTATTCACTTCAGTTTTTATATATTATAAGATATGGAGAAACTCTAGACCTAGAATTATTGATATTATTGAGGAGTTCAATACAATACTGAGGTCATTTTACTGTTAGGATGACTTCTCTATTTATACTAATAAAGTCCTAATCATTAAGACAAAAGGAGAATGGAATATAAATACCTAAAGGGCTCTTTTTATTCCACGTGTGTCCTGATCTGGCGTCGGGAACGACTCGGACTCCATGGTCCGAGTCCTTCTATGATCATTCACTCGGACTGATGTGGTTTGCGCGACGGCCACTAGTTCTTCAAAGGCCAGTCCGACTCAAACCATGGAGTTTGAGTCGTTCGGGTCTGTTTTTTACATTTCTTCGTCTTCTTTTCAGCTCTGTCTAGGAATTAATAAATCTATGTGTTGTATAATTAGTTCAAGTAATATAACATAAACCTATCAAGATGATCATTAATGGGCATAGCTTCTGTCATACGGAGATAAAACAACTTCTTTTCAGGCATAACTTGTTGGTCAATGAACATGTCATATACACATCTTCCAAATTTAACTCATTATCGGTTTGAAGGACATTTATGAGGATTTGAGCAAGGAATGGAAGAATGAGAACAAAATGGTTAAAAATTTAACCAAGATGAACGATGGACTCAAGTTCTACTTGACTCATTTGGAAGTTCAAGCATCCAAGAGGGATGCCGAGCTAGAGAAAGTCAAGGCTAAATTGACTTTAGCCGAAACCACCTTGAAGAAACTCAACACTGGGTCATCCAAACTGGATTAGATTCTCAACTTGGGTAAGCCTCTCAAAGCAGGTATTGGTTTTTGAGAATCATTAGATAAAATTACTTCTTCTTTGAGTTGTGATAAACATGAAATATGTTTTGTGAAAGAACGTACTTTTGATCAAAATTCTTTCTCTAATGACTCTTCTGACAAATGAAAAGTGTGTGAATACTGTCACACCTCTAGATATTTTAAAAATAAGTGTGATACTCTTTCAAAGAAATAGTCCAGTTATTCCGTGTTACCTGAAGTGTTACCCAGCACTTCAGATAACACATTATGTCAGAAGGTCAAAAACACAAAAAAGAAGACTTGGAAACCTAAATCTAAATTGAGATGTGAAGTTGTTTACACTACTCTTAAGATAAATATTGAAGGATCATGGTACTTTAATAGTGGATGTTCACGTCACATGATGGGTAAAAAATTATTTTTGAAAGACTATGAATCTTTTCAAGGAGGTAGTGTAACTTATGGTGGTGGAAGTAAAAGCAATATAATAGGAAAAGGGACACTAAATGTGACTGGTTTTCCTACCTTAAAAAATGTCTTACATGTAGATGGCCTTGTTGCTAATTTAATTAGTATTAGCCAACTTTGTGATAACAATTTAGAGGTGAAATTTAACAAGGACACTTGTGAAGTTTTTGATGATGCTAACAATTGTTTTATAACAGGAACTAGATCAATTGATAATTCTTATCGTGTGGAAGATAAAATTGTGTGCAACACGGCAATGATTGATGTCACAACCTTGTGGCACCAAAAGTTGGGACATGTTCATTTTAGGAACATTGATAAAATTGTTAAGCCATATGCTGTAAAGGGTATTCCTAAATTGGATCTTTAAAATAATATCATATGTGAAGCTTGTCTTAAGGGTAAACAAACTCGTACTGCCCAACAAAATGCGTTTATGTTTAGTTAGGTGTCAAGAATGATGATTGCCAAGATGATGTAATTACCTTGCCATTGAGCACGAGAAGTTCGCCGTCAACTTTACTGCCTCAACATACTCAAAGAACTCATCATTGTTTCTCCAGTTACCATACTTGCGCTTCAACTGCACAACCTCAGTCCCATATGGACCAAATGCACCAACATATAGGCCTACAAAAAGCAATATGAATAACTAAATTTTACTTTGGCACAGAGGGACACATAAACAAAAGAATAAATTATTAAAAAACAAAAAAAAACTTTTGCACGTATACTTTTGCTGCAGTAGCAAAAAAACATAGAGAGAGAGAGAGAGTTACCATCGAATGGATCCAAATCCCCTCTGGATGTGGAAATCCGACTAAAATTTGTATACTCAGATAATTTTTCTCCCTTCTTTGCCTGATTAATTGCAAGCTTGAAGAATTCACACACGTTTCTCGAGACCTACAAAACAATAACAAGAGACATTTATCGCGCAACAAAAGCAAAAATAAGTTTTTGGGCCATTCACAACAAACGGATGGGAAACAGTTGCTTTTCTAATAGAAGGACGCCCCAAAAGTTTAAGTTTAGAATTGTGGTAATGTAAATGAAACAAATAATTTCAATCAACACTTCTTTACTTACAGAAGCATTCTCACGGGAGATGAATATTACTACAACAAGGACAGACAAAGTTCATGAATAGAAGATTATTATTACAGATGTTCCATTTGTGGTGACATCAATTTCAATTAGTGAGCATAACATATGCAGAACATTTCAACACTCCCTCTTTATTTCTAACAAGTAACAAATGCAGACGCATATGCATTTGCATCTTTATTTCTTAGACTTTTATATTTGTGTACACTATATATAATCATTGTGAAGATAGTGGGTAGCTGTGGAGTAGTTTCTAATTTTTATTTAAAATAAGGGGTACTATCAGCAATTTGAAAAAAACATGACAAAGGCTTCAATTTAAAGCCCCCGTGCTTTATTACAGTAGAGACAAGGGGTAAGAATAGATAAAAGAGAATCATGATCCTAGGTACTTCAATTACAATTTAAAGCCACAATATAATACCCCAAAAATTAAAGTATTTTATTTTAGATTTATGTTGTATTTTTGGATCAAAATATGACTATTGGGAAAAATATATATTACTTAGGTTGGGCCTTAGTGCAAATCATGTTAATTGGGTTATTGTAATTCATTATATGGACTCGGGCCATTTAGATATTAACTAGGTAAATTGTTGAAGAGAGTATAAATATTTCTACCCTAAATATAGCACGTTAATTAAACACTAAAAAAATTGATTCTTTACCGCAAAGAAAGTTGAGTGGCGACGGCAAAGTAGGGCTATGGCACAGAGAACGGCAGCAACCTTTTTCCTACTTTAGGTATGATCTTAATTTTGTTTGTGTTATTGTATTTAAATAGAATCATTTGGAGTATGCTTGAGAAGTTCAAAAAGTAGAGAAATCATGGACAAGAGATTGGGAGGCAGTGAGTTTGTGAGTGTGTGAATTAGTGTGTGCGTGGATCACATATAGTGGGTGTGTTTGTATTTTTTTTATTGGTTCATAGAATAGTAATGATGTCATTGGTAAGACATTTAAAAATTTACAAAGAGAATGAGAGTGATTATTGGTTGCAATGGTGTTAAAAATTAGTCTGTTAAGTGGTTAGTAGGATCAATTGCAATTTAAGAGTAGGAGTGCTCTAAGTGATTGACAGTTTTATTATTTGAATAGGGTAAAGGAAGAATTATCAGTATTTGATTCTACATAATTTTTATTGTTATTAGATTTTGGCAAGCGGGATTTAAATGTGTTTGTACGCTTTTGGATCGGAGATAATCATTTAAGTGTGTACGAGGTAAGAGAGATTATTCAGTGTCGACTCCGTGTCAGTTTAATCACGTGATTATTTCTTTGATATTCGTCCTATCGTTGTGTTCTATTTTATTGATACGTATTCGATTGTTCAGTCCAGTTTGATATTGATTTGTTATTGATATTATTTTGAAAAGTATTGATTTTATTGAAAGCATGCTATGTGTGTTTTGATTCTCAAAGAAATGAGATTTGTTATATGGAATTGTTCTAATGTGACTAATTATGTGACGGTCGCAGTGGATTTTGATTTAGTTATTGTGTTTGTGTTGGTCGGCTACGAGAGTGGGCGCCAACAATTGATTTGATTAGTATTGTTAATGTTAGAGACATTATCCCAAATCGGGAATTAACAAGCCATTTCTTGACTACATAGAAATCATGGGCTACTCCTCCCATTGCCAATTGGTTTTGGGATGGAACCTCAGATTTTATCATGGTATCAGAGCTGGCCCGTTACACGTGCAGGCCCAAACGGCCCACGATGTTTCTCCTCGCCACCCGTAACAAGCCCACGTTGTAAGCCATGGCAAAGCCCGGCTACACGTGATGGGGCGTGTTAGAGACAATTATCCCTCATCGAGAATTTACTAGCCAAGCATTGACTATATAAAGATCTAGGGCCATTCCTCCCATTGCCAATTGGTTTTGGGATGGAACCTCAGACTTTATCATACATTATCCCACATCGGGAATTAACAAGCCATGCCTTGACTATATAGAGATCCTGGGCTACTCCTCCCATTGCCAATTGGTTTTGGGATGGAACCTCAGACTTTATCATGGTATCAGAGCTGGCCCTTTACACGTGCGAGCCCAAAGTTTGGCCCACGATGATCTAGCCCCACGTCACCCAATTATATGTCCACGCGTAAGTTCAAAGTTTGGCTATGCGTGAGGGGGCGTGTTGGAGCAATTATCCCACATTGGGAATTAACATGCAAAGTAATGACCACATAAAGATCCAGGGTCACTCCTCCTATTGCCAATTGGTTTTGGGATGGAACCTCAGACTTTATCATGGTATCAAAGCTATCCCGTTACACATGCTAGCCCAACGGCCCACGATGTTGCTCCACGTCACCCGTAACAAATCCATGTTGTAAGCCTTTGGCAAAGCCCGGATACACGTGAGGGGGCGTGTTAGAGACATTATCTCACATCGGGAATTAACAAGCCATGCCTTGACTATATAGGGATCCTGGGCTACTGCTCCCATTGCCAATTGGTTTTGGGATGGAACCTCAGACTTTATCAGTTAAGCCACTGGACCCGAACATAATTAATGCATTAGACTGTGAAGAATGATCGACTGGTATTCGATTTATGAAATTTGAGTCTTTTGTTGTACGTTCATATTTATAATTTCCTGGACTGTGTTATTTGATAATTGTGTTTCTTTGGCTTCTGTGATACTGTATATCCCCTTTCTTACTGAGCGCCCAGCTCACCCCCCTCCAGTTTTAGTTTTGCAGTTTGATGTTTGATCGGAGTAGACAGCAAGGGCTTGGATCGAATCAAGTTTATTGACATTTCGGGGTGATTAGCGAGATTTTGTACATTGTTTCAGAGTTGTAAAATTTACTACATTTGATATATATGGAAATTAAGTTTGTGAAATTTGAGGACTTTACTTAACTAAATTACATGCATTTTGCTCCATTGATTATTGTTGGATATTGTGCCCTACATGAGATGGATCATTAATAGAAATCCAAATATCTAACCCCATATGCTACAAGCTGACATCTTCACCTAAAATAACCCGATTCATCTTCATGACCACTTACATTAGTAATCAGGATCCCGCAATAAAGGGGACACATTAACACTAGGTGCGGGGCCAGGAGTACGACTCGGAGCCACCCCAGCAAAAATCAGAAGATCCTCATCGTTAATAATGACTTGGAAGTCGAAAACCTGAGGAACCTCAATTACTGACTGATCGTCCCAGGTGACCCTCCTTGTAAATCGGGCAAGATAAGCGTCAATAGCGGTGCTGAGTTCGCAGCCCTCTTCTGGCTCGCGGATATTCTTCCGAGAGATTGAAATTGGTGTTATATTATCAGGATAAGGAAAAGGCCAGCCTAGTCGATTCTGGACCACAAGCGGGTACCTTTGCCATTGATCAAATTTATTTGAAGCAGCGGAAAATATTTTTTCAGATCAAGGCTTAGTCTTTAAACTCAAACAACTCGCAGTCACTTGGTGGGTAAAATAAATATGAAGTGCGGACAGAGAGGGTTCATATCTTATAACACGACTCACAACAATAAAGGACACTAGATAACGAATGGCGTTCGGAGTCGGATCCATGGGAAGACATTGGGTGAATTCGAGGAACTCACAAATAAAGGGGTCCAGAGGAAGATGAAGCCCATTCTCAAACTGAATAGGGAAAAAGACGCAAGCGAGGTTTTCTGCCTGGATGAGAGATAGAGTCATCGAAGTACCTCCCATAGGAGACACATACTCTCCAAGACCGCTGATAAGATATACTTTGGTATCGATGTTGAAATGCGAGAAAGATTCATCATAATAGTCCTGCTCATCCTCGTCCGCATCGGAACTAGACACTCTTGCATGACTGGTTATTCTATTGTCCGGGCCCTCGGGAAAAGAGTCAACTATCCTAACCGGAGAGCGCAGTTGCCTAAGTTTGCGAGCAGTGTTTGGGGCCAGTCTCTCCAAATGCCCGCGTGCATCCGTAGGGGTCTCAGAGGATTCATCTTCATCAACTAGCTCGCGCCTCGGGTGGTTTTCTTCCTCGGCATCTCGGGCAGGCTCATCTAATAAAAAATTGTCACCTTCCCCAGCTTGTTCTGAAGCATCAGCGCTACTGGTCACCTCTATTATGCCCGCGGCCATTAAGGGATTTTGATCCTGTTCGTAGATAGGCATGACATCATCTAAAGGGGCGTTTAACCAAGACAGGGGATCAGGTCGGCTTGATGATACAAGGTCGCCACCTAGTCTTACCAACCTTCTGGCATTACTCGCCATATCTACATTATTTGGGAATCGGGTTAAGACAGCCTTCGCAAAAACCCCTAACTGTTCTTCACCCCCCAAAACCCTCATTCTTTCATAATCAAAGTGGACTGAGGGACCTGTTTCCCATAACAGGGGTAGAATCCAGGGTTCCAATCATAAACTATCCCTAGTGTCTTGAAGCGTCCAAGGAAAGCCATTTCCAGCAATTTATAAAATATCTATAAATTCCCCCTATCCTCCGACAACAGCCGAAGAGGTCGGGACAAAGCATGCGCCCTAGGTCCAATTCGTCCATGGTTAAAATTAGAAGCTTTAGAAATCCGGGAGCAGACCTGAAATTCCTTAAAGAAAGGCGATTCAATCGGTTAAAAGCTTGGAAACTTTGTTCAAGAGTTTAAAATTCTGAGAAAGCGGCAATTAGGGTTTATCCCAAAAAAGTTGCGGAGAAAAATTTAAAATAATCAGAGTTAGTAGTTAAAATCCGAGAGATAGAGGCGGAAAACAAAGCACTACCTGTTAATTGATTGAGTGAAGGGAAGCAGAAAATTCGAAGCAGAGTTCATGAAAACGATTATCTCTTCAAAAGCAATGGCAGAAAATTAAGGATGATGAAAGTTTCAAATGACTCGGAGTAGGGTTATTTATAGAGCCTGAAATGGGTCGGGTTCACCCATATCCTTGTGAATATTTTGAATTTTTAAAGTCACGTTAACTCTAGGCGCGGGGCCCAATCTAGTTATTATGTCTTTACTTGCTGTTGTTTTGTCATGAAGCCTTGGTGACTTGAAATTGTAAATGGAGCACCTAGGATCATGATTCTTTTTTTATTGATGGTGATGTTAGGTCTATGGGTATTAGATACATTAAACGGGAGAGGAAATGCTAACTCTCTTTCTTGGTCAGATGGAGATAGGATTTAAATACCTACGAGAAATGTTATCAATAGATGTCGTTTTGGAGTGTTTCAGACATAAATGCCATTAATGCATGTGAACAAGCTCAAAATTCCCCTAAAGTAATTCAACTACCTAGGTAATTAAATGGTTAGGTAAGAGATAGTTCACTATCATTATTAAGGGTATAATTCGTATAGAGCAATAAAAAAGCTTTGAAAATAGTGAAACGAAAAGTATTTTGAGACAAAATTTAACTCTAAAAACGACATCTCTTTTGAGACGGAGGGAGTAGTGTTGGTTGAATAAATTGAGTGGTGGAAAATGAAGAGAGAGAATAAGTGGTGGGTAGAGTGAATATAAAATTATAAAAAAGTATGTTATTTTGGGAAGTTGTTGGGTATGCCCACTTATATCTCAGTATTCAATGTATATGATTGATTAGATTTGATTGATCCATCATCTAAATTTTATTTCATGGACTTTAGACCCATATGTAAGAAGTATTTATACTTCATTTTTTAGGTAGTCCATTGGAATAGAATAGGCTTAGCAATAAGGCAAGAATATCAAGATTCAAGAAAATCACAAGCAAGAGCCAAGACACGCGCCTATGTGCCTCTGCATTGCGCCCATGCGCCTATCAAGCGCGCGCATTTGTTATGCGCCCCTTTGGCTTTCGCACCTCATTGATAGTGTTTAAACACTTAGTGATTTATTGAAGACATGAAGACTTGAAGAGATTCCAACTATGGTAAAGATCCAATGGTTGATAAATAACACGTGTGCACTAAGATTTAAGGACACATGTCCACAACAGTCATATTTGTGTTATGTGTCTAACGGCTATAAAAGGACACGTGGTCCACTCAATGAGCTCCAACACATTTGTCTTTTGATCTTATCCACAAGGGATTTCCAACGGCTAGTTTTTGGGGTGCTACTATAAATACCCCATAACTTCAACCATTTGAAGTTGCTAAGCTATTCTGAATTTCTCTGTCAAACATTTGTTGAAGATTTGAAGATTGATCATAGATTTTCTAGATTTCTCAACAACACCTTCATACCTAAATACTTAGCCCAGATCCTCAAGCAAAAACTCTTTTTTTTTCTTGTGCTCTCAATCTCATAGATCTAAAGAGCCTTGATACTAAAAACACACACGCATCTCTTTAAGTTTGATCACTTAGATATTTCTTTAAGAGATACGCCGGTTTGGTCTAGGATTTGTTCTTTCATAGATTATAGATCTTAAGTTAGTGTAAAGCTCAAACGTTGTAATTTGTAACACTCACTCATATTATAAGATCTCCATTAGAAATCCAAGACTAACCATCTTGGTAGAGGACGTAGATCATTTCCCGATCGAACCTCTCCAAATAGCGCGTATTCATTCCTTGTCATTTACTTTCAAGTTACTATCTTATCTTACTATTTGCTTGTTTATTCATTGTATATTGATTGGATTGAATTGTGTTGTGTTTGTTGATCATTTGCCTTAGTTCCATCTTTCACTCACTTTGAGTCAAAATACTTAAAGTGTGTGTGCGCCCCCTTTATCATATCTTGCGCCTATTTACTTACTAAATTCCATTGTGCATTTCACTCACTCACTTAGGCGTATTTCATAACGTTTATTTGATAAAGTGCGCATTTTCAATTGAGTTTTTTCAAGGGTACGAAAATAATTTTAAAATAGCTATTCACCCCCCCCCTTTAGCTATTTTTCATACCCTTGTTTCCCTTTGGGACCAACAAGTGGTATCAGATCAAACACATTCATAAAACGTTTTTGTTTTTCAAGCTTAACAGCTTGGGTGTCGATTCGAAATGGCAAACTCAAAACCTATGGCAACTGCAAACTACACTCACGTTCCAGTCTTTGATGAAGATCATTTTGACGAGTGGAAATTCAGCATCTTGACCCATCTCAGCTCAATCGATGAAAGGCTTCATGACACCGTGGTTTATGGACTTTACATCCCAATGAAAGAGGATCCAAATCTGCGCACCAACGCTGCTCAACCAACAGTTCTAAAACCAAAGGAAAAATGGACTGAAGAAGAAATTAGAAGAGTTGCAAATGATGGGAAAGCAAGAAACATTCTCCTCAGCACTCTAAGCACGGCTATGAAACAACAAGTCATGCATTGTGCTACCGCCAATGAATTATGGGTGCTATTGAAGATCATATTGAAGGAGACACGGTTTCAAAGAAAACAAGAGATACGAAGTTCAAAAGAGATTCAATAATTTCTCTCAACTCCCCGGTGAAACCTTAAGACAGACTTATGAACGTTACTGGAAATCACCAATCTCTTTATTTCACATGAAAAGAAGTTTCTAATAATGAATTAAATGTCAATTTCCTTCCTGCTTTTGGATCTAGATACCTCCATAAATCTAGCTCCCTTGAAGACGCTGAAACTTTGGATGATTGGACCTTAAGGAACCTTTATGCTAATCTCAAATAGTGAGTGAAGATAATAACTTGAAAGTAAATGACAAGATAATAACACAAGCTATTTGGAGAGGTTCGATCAATGAAAGATCTATGTCCTCTACCAAGATGGTTAGTCTTGGATTTCTAATGGAGATCTTATATAATGAGAGAGTGTTACAAATTACAACTTTTGAGATTCTACACTAACTCAAGATCTAATATTCTATGAATGAACAAATCCAAAACAATAACCGGTATATCTCTAAAAGAACGATCTAAGTGATCAAACTTAAAGAGGTGCGTGTGTGATTTTAGTATCAAGGCTCTTTAGATCTTTATGATTTAGAGCACAATGAAACTAAAGTGTTATAGCTTGAAGATCTGGGCTAAGGATGAAGGTATGAAGATGTTCTTGAGGAATTCTGGAAAAACAAAGGCAATCTTCAAATCTTCAACAAATGCTTTGAGAGAGAAATTCTTGAAATTCTTAGCAAAACTCAGCAACTTCAAAATGTTGAAGTTATGGGGTATTTATAGTGAACTTCAAAAAACTAGCCGTTAGAGATCCTTGTGGATAAGATGTGCTGTCGCTCGTTGATTGGAGCATGCATATATTATGGCCATTTTGACACTCAACATAAATGTGACCGTTGTGGACACGTGTCAACAGATTGGGCGCATATGCATCTTTTAACCACCGTTGGATCATTGGCGTAATTTGAATTCTCTTCAAGTCTTTGAATCTTCAATAAATCACTGAGTGTTGAATAAACACTTTGAGGCGCGTTGAGCCAAGAGGCGCGCAGTATGTGTGCGCTAAACCAAGGGGCGCAGAGGCGCGTAACATAGCTAGGAAGAAATTCTTCTGCGCGCGCTCTGAAAGTATAAATACTTCTTACATCTGGGTCTAAAGTCCATGAAATAAAACTTAGGTGATGGATCAATCAAATCTAATAAAACCTATTACATTAAAACTGAGATATATGTGGGCATACCCAACAATCTCCCCCTATATGATTGATGCCATTACCTACTATATCAAGGACAAACATTATACTTGATAAAAACATGTTCAAAAAAAATAACTTTGATAAATCATGTCTCAAGTTAATGCACACACTAGTCCAAGATATAGATTTCTAATCTATTCCAAAAAGGATAAAGCATTACATATGGAAAGATAGAAATAACAGTTTAACACATTCAAAATGATATATGAATTTTAGTTTTGAAATGTGTTTAAATAAAAGTTTAAACTCAATGCATGAAAGTATGAAACAATTCAATATGATGCATATGAATTTAAACAATATTCATTGTTCTACAAACAAGGAGTTTGAGTGAACAAGGTTTGATAATAAGTGATGCATTGTTCTCATTAAAACTTGGGGTGTAGGAGTTACAGATTACAAGTTTTGAATAGAACAAAGATAAAAGGTGCTAAAACAAGTAAGCACTAAATTACTAACACAAAAGAGTAGTTTCTATCACAAAAGATTCTAATAACTTACAATCAAAAATAGAAACTAAGGGTTGGGAGGCGCGTCATCGTCCTTCAATCCTTCAACGATCTCTGAAACGGAGCGCTGAATCTGTTTAGCGAGCTGATGACTACGGTTCGCTAAGCCCTGAGTGTCAGTGACACTAGAGTGAGTGGCAGTGACACCGTCTCTGATGTAACTCAAGTGATTCACATTGATGTTTTGATACTCATCAATGGAGCGCTGAGTAATTTGCTGCTGCTAAGAAATATTTTCTTCTAAGATTTGAAGATGAGCTTCAATGGCATTCTGAGCCGTTATAATGTTAGAAGAAATGTGTTCAGCGCGTCTGTCTGAGCTTGAGTGGGCAGCAGTGAAGTGAGTAACGACCAATTCTTTCAAAACATCCAACTTTGATACTAACACGTTCATGTTGGATTGAGACGCAGCAGACTGAGGTATGAAAGTAGGCGCAGAAGATGTGGTTTGTGCCTGATCAGAATGAGGTTGTACCTGAGTCTGCGCCGGAGGAGGAGGAGCAGAAAGTTTGTCCTTGAATGAATTCATCTCCCCCTTAATGGCAGCGATCTCTTCAGATTGATCAGTAAGCATTGAAGTAAGAAGCTCAAATTGAGACTTTATCTGCGTCTGACCTTGCTCTAAATTTGCTTGCCCCTGCTGCAAAGATTGAAGAATAGAAAGTACCTCGCTCAAATCTGGAGCAGATGGAGGAGGCGCAGGGGTTGACTGGGGCGCATCAGATTGTAGAGGCGCAATAGGAGGTTGAGGCGGAGGTGAAAGAGTAGGAGGCGCGTAGTCATCTTCAGTTTCATCATCAACTGTTTCCGTTGTGATTATATCTGGTCCAGAAGGAGGTGGAGGTGCAACTGGAGAAGGAGTGCGCTCAGGAATGGTCTCTTGCTCTCCCTGAAATGGTTCATCTATGTCTGAAATATCATCGCCAAAAAGATCAGAATCGAGTTGTTCCCTTAACACTTTGGTCTTTTGAACTTTGACAGGAGGCGCACGGGGAGCGGGGGCGCGTTGAGTAGGCACGCGCTGGGTAGGCGCAGGAATATAAGGGCCTTTCTCAACATCAACGCTTGAACCAGCGCCTTTCATGCGCTCTAGCTTCTCTGACTCAGCAGCTTGCTTGGCTTGAAAATCTTCATCTCTTTTCCTTTGAGCCTCAAGTCTGCTGGCTTCCTGCGCTAGCCTTTAGATCACAATCTTCATCAGATTCAAATCTGGTGCGTTTGATAGGCGCACGAGGAGTGTCATCAACCACCCGTTTTCCTTTGCTTTTCTCTGCTCCTGGCAAGGGATCAGCGCGTTGACTTGCGCTTGCCGTTACTGCGCTTTTCTTTAATGGTGCGCCTTTAAGAACTGGCGCATCATCTGATTCAGTGTCTTCATCGACTAAGCCTTCAACAGTTTTGATTTGAATTCCCTTGGCGCGCTTTGCAGGCTTCTTTCTGCGCTTTTTGAGATCCAAGTTCGCTTTTCCAAAAGTTGGAACATCATCAATTTTATACTCAGGATTCTCATTCAAAAATTTGACTAACTCTGGATAAGTTAGAAAAAGTTTTGTGAGAAGAAGGCAATGAGAGCGGAACTTGGTCTTTCCATCATTTTTGTTCTTCACATACTTGTCAATCTGCTCACGCAACGTTTTGAACAAAATGTGAGACCAGTGAAGCTTCTCCTTGGCCATGATGGTAGCGGTGTACTCCCATTGTTCCACCGTGAATCGGTTCACGTTCCCGGTTTTGAATACAATAGAAGTTCCCACTAAGTGCGCTATATGAGTCAAGAGTTCTCCACCATCTCGAATTTCAGTGGTTTTTATATTATTTTGAAGTGTGGGAATATTCAGAAGTGAAGCAGCCATCCTGTTCTGATCGTCAATAGAATAAGTCATCGGACGCCCAATAATGCGATCGTCACCCGTAGACGGAAAACTGAGTAAGTGTCGAATCACAGATGAGGAGATATGGACGTCTATATTTTGCACACCGGCCTCAATTCTGTAGTGAGTGCATCCATTTACATCAATTTCCACTAGAACAGCGATGGAAAAGAACTCATCCACGAGGAGCGGAGAATAAAAAGTCTGATCCATAGTGAATAAGGGGAGCAGACCAGCAACGCGCAATGTTTCAATGATCTCTCTTCCAATAACTTCACCAGATAACTCTAACAGATCAAGAGTTTCTTCGAGTTTGAAATTTGCAAGGTCCAAAAAAAAATAAACATTGATTGATTTTAGAAGTGACAGAGGCGCATAGAAACATAAGATGATCAAAGTAACATAGGCGCGTAAAGAATTGAGAGGCGCATAATACAATCAGACGCACAAAAACATAGAGAAACAAGGCGCATGATTGGATTAGGCGCATGAAATTTTAAAGGCGCATAGGGTTACAAGGCTCATATTATGGTTCTATGTAGATACTAAGGAAAAATTAAAACAACGAAATTTGACTAAGTAGAAAGTTAGGCGCATAAGGTTTTAGGCGCAGAATGATTTAGGCGCAAATACAAGTAGAGGCGCAGAAAGCATTCAGGCGCATAAAAGAAATTAGGCGCATAATGATGTATATAGGCGCATATCGTGTGAAAATTTTGACTTAGCAAAAAAAACGCAAGAGCACACAAACACATGCAAACATACATATGCAAGCAATGAGAATCAAAAAGTGCAAATTTTCGAAAACAAGTTAAAAAAAATTTAGAGACCAAAACATGCAAGAATGACGAAGAACACGAAGAACGACCCTTGAATGCTCGAAGAACACCAAGAACACGAAAATCATGAAACTTCACCAAAACAAACAAATAATATATCAAAATGACCGCATGACAACGAGGAATCTAAATACGTAAACAAAAACATGAACAAATCAACAATAAAAGCACAATGAACAAAAGAAGAACCGAAAATTTGAAAAGTTTAGAAAACTAAAAATTCAGATTCGCAAAGATGAAAGCATTGATCGTAAAAATGTTGGTTACAAAAGATTTGAAATCATAAGATGAACACGACCCAACAAACGATATAGAAAACGGATCCCCGAAACAAGATAAATCAAAGAAAAAAGGGCATCCGGGTTTATGAAAAAAAAACGAAGAACACAGAATAACGAAAAACGAAAAAAAAATTCAGAAATTTAGGAGTTTAAGGGTCAAGAGATCATACCATTTCGTCTTGTGTAGATGTTGATGCTTTCTTAGGACCCATAAATTTATATATATATATATAGCGAAAATGAAGAAGAAAATGAGAGGAAGTGACGAAGGTAGAGCGAGAGTCGTGGAGAGAGAGACGAGAGAGAGAAGAGAGATAGAGTTGGTAAGGGAGTGTAGGTGATGATGAATATATAGGTTAGGTTTTTAAAAATTTGCACTGATATGGAAAAAAATAGGGTCAAAAATTTAAAAGGATGGGAAGTTGAAAAGATGTGCATTAATGAGGGATTTTGAAAGACGGCTTATCATTACCGGCGCATTTATGAGGGTTTTGTGATTTGAAGAGCATTAAATGCAGAAGGACACAAAGTACGATTGATGTGACATCTTGGTTTTTGAAAAACTGCTCCACTTTCCCTTTAAGTGTATGAGCAATTTTGACTAATTTTTACACAAACACCAAAAACATCTATTTTGGTGTAAGTTTGGGGTGCAAGAAATATATTCCCAGAAAATAAAATTTTTCGAAAAACGTAAAACGAGGGAAAAATTTAATTGCACAAGTACCCTTGAACAATTAAAGGAATGTCAAAAGACATAGATTCCTACAATAAATAAGAACAATCATACCTGGTACTTGTGAAACTTTAATGCGTTCAATCATTGAAATTAAATGTTTGAGCATTGAATGAGCCGCAATAGTTAATGCCCGCATGAAGGGGCGCATTACTCATCAAGGCGCATTACTCATCAAGGCGCGCAAAATGAATGATATAGATTGCATTACGTAATAGGTGCGCAGAGATGTTTGAGGGCGCATAAGCGTTTGGAGCGTATTAGATGCTAGGCGCGCATGAGATGCTTAGGCGCGTATGAGATGATAGGCGCGCATGAGGTGCTAGGCGCGCAGGAAGTTTCCTTGAAACTTTGAAATGATTTAACATTTGAACCTAGTTTACTCATAACTCAACAAAACATAAAATCATTAGTATTGACAAAACTATATTGAATTTAGTTGAGTTCAAGCATACCCATTTCACCTCTCAAAAACATGAACCGTTTCGCGTCGAGCGCTTTCGTTAGAATGTCGGCGATTTGATAGTCGGTTCCCACGTGTTCCAAATGAATTTTGCCCTTCTCCACGTGGTCTTTGAGGAAGTGATATTTGATGTCGATGTGTTTGGTCTTGGAGTGCATGACAGGATTTTCAAAAACCGCAATTATTGATGTATTGTCGCAGTAGATGGGACAATTTTCTTCGATGATATCATAGTCCACCAATTGCTGCTTCATCCAAAGTATTTGACAACAACAACTTCCCACAGCGATATATTCGGCTTCGGTTGTTGAGACAGATACAGAAGCTTGTTTTTTACTTGCCCATGACACAAGTCGATATCCGAGGAAATGACAAGTGCCACTGGTGCTTTTCCTATCAATGGTGCACGCTGCGTAATCCGCATCTGAATAACCTACAAGTTTAAAGTTCGAATCTTTGGTGTACCAAAGTCCAAGGTTAACAGTACCGGAGAGATATCTTATAATACGTTTCACAGCAATTAAGTGTGCTTCTCTAGGGTCGGATTGATAACGAGCACAAACACAAACACTAAACATAATATCGGGCCTACTAGCAGTAAGATAAAGGAGTGAGCCAATCATACCTCGATAGAGCGTTTGATCAACACGTTTACCTTTTAGATCTTTGTCGAGTTTGTTGCCGATGGCCATTGGAGTATCGTATGCTTTGGCGTTCTCAAGTCCAAACTTCTTGATTAAGTCCTTTGTGTATTTGTCTTGATTGATAAATATGCCTTCACTCATTTGCTTGATTTGAAGCCCGAGGAAGAATGTGAGTTCTCCCATCATGCTCATTTCAAACTTGCTCTTCATTAGTTTCTCAAAGCGCTTGCACAACAATTCATTAGTAGAACCAAATATAATATCATCAACATAAATTTGAACAAGTAATTTATGACCATTATGTTTGGCAATGAAAAGAGTTGTATCGATTTTACCGCGAGTGAAGCCTTTTTCGATGAGAAACTTGGATAGTGTATCATACCATGCTCTTGGTTATTGCTTGAGTCCATACAAAGCTTTCTGGAGTTTGTACACATGATTTAGAAATTGTGAATCTTCAAATCCAGGTGGTTGAGCTACATAGACTTGTTCTTGGAGTTCACCATTTAGAAACGCGCTCTTCACATCCATTTGATATAACTTGAAGTTCTTGTGAGCGGCGTAAGCTAGAAATAATCTGATAGCTTCAAGTCTTGCTACGGGCGCAAAAGTTTCATCGTAGTCAATTCCTTCTTCTTGCCTATAGCCTTGTGCAACCAATCTTGCTTTGTTTCTTGTGATGGTTCCATTCTCATCCATCTTGTTCCTGAACACCCATTTCGTACCAATCACTCCATGATCATTTGGTCTTGGAACTAGAGTCCAAACCTTACATCGTTCAAATTGATTGAGTTCTTCTTGCATTGCAACAACCCAATTAGGATCTTGGAGCGCTTTATCTGCCTTCTTCGGTTCAATTTGAGAGATAAAAGCAGTGTAAGCATCAAAGTTTGTAGCTCTCCTTGTACGAACACCAACTTGTAGATCACCGATGATATTAGCAATTGGGTGACCTCTAACTTCACGAATTTCAGGAGGTAAGTTAGGTTGAGTCGTAGTAACTTGAAGGTCTTCAATTGGTACATCTTCACCAGATTCTAAATCATCAAAATTTGGGGGTTGAATTGGTGTAGAGTTGAAACTTGGGTTTACACCAAATGCAGCAGTAGAAATAGGCGCGTGAGAGGAATCATTAGGCGCATCATTGGAATGAGGCGCAATAGAGGATTCACCAGGCGCACCATTCAATGAATTAGGCGCATTTGATGTAGATGGATTTCCTTGAGTTGATAAATTTTGATGTTGAGTAGGCGCAATATGAATAGGAGCACCTGTATCATTTAGCTCAACAGAATCATCAGCAACATTTGGAGCCAAATGTGGCTCAAGGAGAGAATGTTCATCAAATGTAACATGTAAAGATTCAACTATCACTAATGTAGTTCTATTAAAAACGCGAAAAGCTTTAGAGTGTTTGGCATACCCAACAAAAATACCTTCGTCGGCTTTGGCATCGAATTTACCTCTATGTTCGTTTCCGTTGTAGAGGATATAACATTTGCAACCAAAGATCTTGAAGAATGCAATGTTGGGAGTTCTACCACGCCAAAGTTCATACGGAGTCTTGTTGTGAAGTTTGTTGATGAGGGAACGATTTTGAGTAAAACATGCAGTGTTTATAGCTTCTTCCCAAAAGTACTTAGGCAATTTTGCTTCAGCTATCATCGTCTTTCCCGCTTCAATCAACGTCCTATTCTTTCTTTCAACAACGCCATTTTGTTGAGGGACTCTGGCGGTTGAAAAGTTGTGATCTATCCCATGATCTTCACAATATCGAGCAACACCGTTGTTCTTGAATTCTGTTCCATTGTCGGATCGAACACTAACGATGTCATCTTCTTTTTGGGTTTGGAGCAGTCGAAATAAGGTAGTGAGAATATCATAACAATCATCTTTTGTAATCATCATCTCCACCCATGTATATCTTGAATAATCATCCACCACAACTAGAGTATACTTGTTTCTTCTAATACTTGCAGTGGAAACTGGTCCAAATAGATCAATGTGAAGAAGTTGCAAACATCTAGTAGTTGAAGGATTTGACTTGCTTGAAAATGACCGCTTCGGTTGTTTGCCAAGTTGACACGCGGCACACTTTTTGTCATGATGATCAGCAACCTTGGGAAGTCCTTTGACAAGATTATTCCTGCTGAGTTTAGATAGATACTTGAAGATCAAGTGACTTAAGCGCTTGTGCCACAGCCAACTATTTTCGCTCACACTTTTTGCTACAAAACAAAGATTAGTACTAGAGTTCATACTATGGAAATCAATAATGTAAATATTTGTCTTACGATATCCCGTGAGTAAGATAGCTCCAGTTTTGCCATTCTTGATAAGACATTGCGTTGAAGTAAAATGGCATTCTAATCCTTTGTCGCAGAATTGAGATATGTATAATAAGTTGTGCTTGAGCCCTTCGACGAGTGAGACTCTTTCAATGCACACTTTGTCTTTCTTGAGCTTTCCATATGCAACAACTTGACCTTTGTTATTATCACCGAATGTTACGGAGGGACCTCTTTCTTCATGGACATCTTCTAATAGGGATTCATCTCCAGTCATGTGTCTTGAACACCCACTATCGAGAATCCATTCATAATTTCTAGCTTTTGAAGATCCAGCCATGAAACAAAGAACCTAAAATATAGACATTTAAGTAGGTCCCATTTATTCCTTTTGGGTCCTAGGGTTAGCAACTTTTGACAACCCACTCTTGCTTGACCTTAGGATTTTTACGTCCTTTGGCATTGGGAGTGAATCGCAAAAGGCATTCCACGGCCTTGTGTCCTGAACAATCACAAATGGAACAATGATGAAAGCCACCAATCACGTGAGTTTTCACAAACTCTTTACTTTTCTTGGGGATGGCATTCTTCTTTGGGTCAGATGAACTAGCCTTAACAAAATCTTTCTTTTGAAATTTTGAAGCGCTTTTTCTTGGAGGGCGCATAGGGCTAGGAGGCGCACGGCGATGAGGCGCGTGACTCTTAGGCGCATAATGAGCATTCGGAGAAGGAGCGCGCCTATTTTCAAGAATGATTTTGCTAGGAGATGGTTCATCTGTAGCTATATCTTTCCCATTAGCTTTCCCAAATTGCTTCGTTGGGTAGACATAATGGAATGTTTGTCTCTTGACTTTTTCCTGTCCTTTACCCATTGAATTAGAATGTTTTTCCTTGGGAATTTCAAAAGTTTGTTGGCTAGTAAATTCACTATCTCTTTCAGCACATACATCACATTTAAAATTGTCACTAGTTGATGAGAATCCCAAGCCACTTTTATCACCACTGACTTTTTGGGACTCAAATATATTCTCCATAGTGATACGAGAATTGGACCACTCATTTGTAATCTTTTTAAGATCAGAAATTTGAGCAACCAATTCATCGTTTTGAACTTTAAGAAGTGAGTTCTGTTCTGTTAGAAAAGTGTTTTTAACAGTAAGAGGAGTCATGCTCTTTATATGCTCCTTAAGGAGGGTGAGTTCAGATTTAAGTAGAGATTTCTCGGTCTTAAGCTGGGAAATTTCATCACATGATAGTGCTAAAGCTTCCTTCATACTATCAAATCTAGTGATTACCTTTTCAGCCTTTTTGAACAATTTTTCTTGTTCAGCAATCACTTCATCATCATTGATTTTGGAGATTGGAGCAGTTGGTTCAACTTGAGGTCTAATGTATGCTCCTTTTCTCAACTTGTTCCTTGCACTAAGATCACATCGTGAGAATAACAATCCACCATCGCTTTGAGCCGGAGTGAGAAATCCTTGTTCAACGAGCTCGCTGATGGTTGGTCCTTTCTTCCTTTTCACTTCTTGAAAACCTGTATATTTCTTGATAGGTTTATTCAAGGCATTCATATCAGGAACATCCTTGGAAAATTCATCATCAGAATCATAAGTATCAACTTCATCATCATTTTCCATCAAACAAACGAGTCCATCATCAGAATCTTCATCGCTCTCATCAGAGTCTGTTTCAATCCAAGTGTTGTGCTCATTTGCGGGTGCTTCTTCTTCCGCAACCATTCCCTTGTGTCGAGTGAATTTGGAAGTGAACTTGGGAGTATGGCTGCTCTTCTTCTGCATATATTCAAATTTTGGAGTTGGGCAGCTTGAAGCAAAGTGTCCTGGTTTCCTGCAATTAAAACAAACAAGGTCTTCTTTTCTTTTTGAGTCACTGCTCCTCGTGAACTTTGGAGGAGCTCTGCTGGTAGATCCTTGAAATTTCCTGGTTGAGCCGGGCTTGGTAAATTTTCTAAACTTCTGGAATCTCTTCACAAATAAAGCGAAGTCTTCATCGTCTATGTCCAATAGCTCAGAAGTAGAAATTTTGGGATCGGAACTTTTCTCATCATGAGTAGGCGTAGGGGCAGGCGCAGGTGTAGGCGTAGGCGCAGCTTCTCTATGCGCCACCATAGCCATAGATTTTGGCTTTCCTTCAGTTTCGCTGATTCGTTGGAGTTTGAGCTCATAAACTTTGAGATTTGCACAAAGGTTCCTTAAAGTCCAAACGTCTAAGGTTCCGGCGTCTTCAAGAGCGCTAGATTTATGTAGGTATCTTGATCCAAAGGCTTGGAGAAAATTGACATTCAAATCTTTGTTAGAAAACTTCATGCCAAGTGAAATACATAGATTGATGATTTCACAATAGCGTTCATAAGTTTGTCTTAAAGTTTCACCGGGGAGTTGGGAGAAATTGTTGAATCTCTTTTGAACTTCATATTTCTTGTTTTCCTTGCATACGGTGTCTCCTTCAATATGCTCTTCAATAGCATCCCATAGCTCATTGGCGGTAGCACAATGCATGACTTGTTGTTTCATAGCCGTGCTTAGAGTGCTTAGAAGAATGTTTCTTGATTTGCCATCATTTGCGACTCTTCTTGTTTCTTCCTCAGTCCATTCCTCTTTTGGTTTCTTGATGGTTGGTTGAACAGCATTTGTGCGCGGATTTGGATTCGCTTTCATAGGAATGTAAGGTCCATAAACCACAGTGTCATGAAGTCTTTCATCGATTGAGTTGAGATGAGTTAAGATGCTGAATTTCCACAAGTCAAAATGATCTTCATCAAAGACCGGAACGTGAGTGTAGTTTGCAGTTGCCATAGGTTTTGAGTTTGCCATTTAGAATCGGCACCCAAGCTGTTAAGCTTGAAAAACGAAAATGTTTTATAAAGGTGTTTTCTCTGATACCACTTGTTGGTCCCAAAGGGCAACAAGGGTATGAAAAATAGCTAGAGGGGGGGGGGTGAATAGCTGTTTTAAAATTCTTTTCGTACCCTTGATAAACTCAATTGCAAATGCGCACTTTATCAAGTAAGCGTTATGATATGCGCCTAAGTGAGTGAGAGAAATGCACAGCGGAATTTAGTAATGTAAATAGGCGCAAAGTATGATAAAGGGGGCGCACACATACTCTAAGTATTTTGGCTCAAAGTGGGTGAAATAAGAAACTAAGGCAAATAAGTTAACAACACAACACAATTCAGATCAATCAATCTACAATGAGTAAACAAGCAAATAGTGAGTGAAGATAATAACTTGAAAGTAAATGACAAGATAATAACACAAGCTATTTGGAGAGGTTCGATCAATAAAAGATCTACGTCCTCTACCAAGATGGTTAGTCTTGGATTTCTAATGGAGATCTTATATAATGAGAGAGTGTTACAAATTACAACTTTTGAGCTTCTACACTAACTCAAGATCTAATATTCTATGAATGAACAAATCCAAAACAATAACCGGTGTATCTCTAAAAGAACGATCTAAGTGATCAAAGTTAAAGAGGTGCGTGTGTGATTTTAGTATCAAGGCTCTTTAGATCTTTATGATTTAGAGCACAATGAAACTAAAGTGTTATAGCTTGAAGATCTGGGCTAAGGATGAAGGTATGAAGATGTTCTTGAGGAATTCTGGAAAAACAAAGGAAATCTTCAAATCGTCAACAAAAGCTTTGAGAGAGAAATTCTTAAAATTCTTAGCAAAACTCAGCAACTTCAAAATGTTGAAGTTATGGGGTATTTATAGTGAACTTAAAAAAACTAGCCGTTGGAGATCCTTGTGGATAAGATGTGCTGTCGCTCGTTGATTGGAGCATGCATATATTATGGCCATTTTGACACTCAACATAAATGTGACCGTTGTGGATACGTGTCAACAGATTAGGCGCATATGCATCTTTTAACCACCGTTGGATCATTGGCGTAATTTGAATTCTCTTCAAGTCTTTGAATCTTTAATAAATCACTGAGTGTTGAATAAACACTTTGAGGCGCGTTGAGCCAAGAGGCGCATTGAGCCAAGAGGCGCGCAGTATGTGTGCGCTAAACCAAGGGGCACAGAGGCGCGTAACATAGCTAGGAAGAAATTCTTCTGCGCGCGCTCTGAAAGGCGCATGGCGTGAATAAAGAAAGGCGCATGGCGCGAATAAAGGAAGGCGCATGGCGCGTGGCGCAGGAGGCGCATAGGCGCGGCTCAAACTCACTGAGTGATTTTTCTTGAATCTTGATCTTCTTTCCCTATTTCTAAGCCTATTCTATAACAATGGACAACCTAAAAAATTAAGTATAAATACTTCTTACATGTGGGTCTAAAGTCCATGAAATAAAACTTAGGTGATGGATCAATCAAATCTAATAAAACCTATTACATTAAAACTGAGATAAATGTGGGCATACCCAACAGAGTTATTGGATATGGATGACGAAGACTTTGCTTTATTTGTGAGGAGATTCCAAAAGTTCAGAAAATTCTCAAAACCCGGCTCAACCAGCAAAGCTCAAGGATCTACAAGTAGAGCTCCTCTAAAATTCACAGGGAGCAGTGATTCAAAAAGGAAAGAAAACCTTGTTTGTTTTAATTGCAGGAAACCAGGACATTTTGCATCGAGCTGCCTAATTCCCAAGTTCGAGTACATGAAGAAAAAGAGCATCTACACTCCTAAAATCAATCGTCACAAAGGAATGGTTGCTGAAGAAGAATTTCCTTCAAATGATCGTAATACGTGGATTGAAACAGACTCAAAAAAGAGCGATGAAGATTCAGATGATGGACTCGTGTGTTTGGTGGTAAAAGATGACGATGATTCTGATGATGACTTCTCAAAAGATGTTCCTGATATGAAAAATTTCAACAAACCAATTAGAAAATCTGTAGGTCATCAAGAAGTGATAAAGAAGAAAGGACCAACCATTAGCGAGCTCGTTGAACAAGGATTTCTTACTCCAGCTCAAAGCGATGGTGGATTGTTATTCTCCAATGTGATCTGAGTGCAAGAAGCAAACTCAGAAAGAGAAATTATATCAGACCTCAAGTTGTATCCATTACTAAAATCAATCATAACGAGGACATTGTAAAGCAAGAAAAGTTATTCAAAGAGGCTGAAAAGGTAATCAGTCGATTTAGTGATATGAAGGAAGCTTTGGCACTATCATGTGATGAAATTTCCCAGATTAAGATCGAGAAATCTCTATTAAAATCTGAACTCACCCTCCTTAAGGAGAAGATAAAGAGCATGACTCCTCTTACTGTTAAAAACACTTATCTAACAGAACAGAACTCATTACTTAAAGTTCAAAACGATGAATTGGTCACTCAAATTACTGATCTTAAAAAGATTACAAATGAGTGATCCAACTCTCGTGCCACTATGGACAGCATCTTTGAGTTCCAAAAAGCCAGTGGTGATAAAGGAGGCTTGGGATTCACATCAACCAGTGACAACTTTAGGTGTGATGTTTGTGCTAAAAGAGACAGAGAATTTACACATCAGCAAACTCATGAAATTCCCAAGGAAAAACATTCTAATTCAATGGGTAGAGGACAGGGAAAAGTCAAAAGACAAACATTCCATTATGTCTACCCAACGAATCAATTTGGGAAAGCTAAAGGGAAGGAAGTAGCTACTGATGAATCATCCTCTAGCAAAATCATTCTTGAAACAAGGCGCGCTCCTTCTACGAGTAAACATTATGCGCCTAGGAGCCACGTGCCTCATCGCGTGTGCCTCCTATCCCTATGCGCCCTCCTAGAAAAAGCGCTCCAAAATTTTAAAAGAAAGATTTTGTTAAGGCTAGTTCATCTGACCCAAAGAAGAATGCTATCCCAAAGAAAAGTAAGGAGTTTGTGAAAACTCACGTGATTGGTGGCTTTCATCATTGTTCTATTTGTGATTGTTCTGGACATAAGGTCGTGGAATACCTTTTACGATTCACTCCCAATGCTAAAGGACGTAAAAATCCTAAGGTCAAGCAAGAGTGGGTTGTGAAGAGTTTCTAACTATAGGACCCAAAAAGGAATAAAGGGGACCTGCTTAAATATTTCAGGTTCTTTGCTTCATGCCTGGATCTTCTAAATCTAGAACATATGAATGGATTCTCGATAGTGGGTATTCATGACACATGAATGGAGATGAATCTTTACTTGAAGATGTTCATGAAGAAAGAGGTCCCTCAGTAACATTTGGTGATAATAACAAAGGACAGGTTGTAGCATATGGAAAGCTCAAAAATGACAAAGTGTGCATTGAATGAGTCTCTCTTGTTGAAGGACTCAAGCACAATTTATTATCCATATCTCAATTCTGCGACAAAGGATTAGAATGCCATTTTACTTCAAAGAAATGTCTTATCAAGGATGGCAAATCTGGAGCTACATTACTCACGGGATATCGTAAGACAAATATTTATATTATTGATTTCCAAAATATGAAGTCTAGTACTAATCTTTGTTTTGTAGCTAAAAGTGTGAGTGAAAATAGTTGGCTATGGCACAAGCACTTAAGTCACTTGAACTTCAAGTATCTATCTAAACTCAGCAGGAATAATCTTGTTAAAGGACTTCCCAAAGTTGCTGATCATTATGACAAGAAGTGCGCCGCGTGTCAACTTAGCAAACAACCGAAGCAGTCTTTCTCCAACAAGACAAATCCTTCAACTACTAGATGTTTGCAACTGCTACACATTGATCTATTTGGACCAGTTACCACTGCAAGTATTAGAGGAAACAAATATACTCTAGTTGTGGTGGATGATTATTCAAGATATACGTGGGTGGAAATGATGATTACAAAAGACAATTGTTATGACATTCTAACCACCTTATTCAGACTGCTCCAAACCCAAAAAGAAGATGACATCATTAGTGTTCGATCCGATAATGGAACAGAATTCAAGAACAATGGTGTTTCTCGATACTGCAACGACCATGGGATATATCATAACTTCTCAACTGCTGGTGTTCCTCAACAAAATGGAATTGCGGAAAGAAAGAATAGGACGTTGATTGAAGCGGGAAAGACAATGATAGCTGAAGACAAACTACCTAAGTACTTTTGGGAAGAAGCTATCAACACTACATGTTTTACTCAGAATCGTTCCCTGATCAACAATCTTCACAACAAGACTCCGTATGAACTATGGCGTGGTCGAACTCCCAACATTGCATTCTTCAAGATCTTTGGTTACAGATGTTATATCTTTTACAACGGAAACGAACATAGAGGTAAATTCAATGCAAAAGCCGACGAAGGTATTTTTGTTGGGTATGCCAAACATTCTAAAGCTTTTCGTGTTTTTAATAGATATACATTAGTGATAGTTGAATCTGTACATGTTACATTTGATGAACATTCTCTCCTTGAGCCACATTTGGCTCTAAATGTTGCTGATGATTCTGTTGAGTTTATTGAGACAGGTGCTCCCATTCAAGTTGCGCCTACACAAGATCAGAATGCATCAACTCAAGGAAATCCATCTACATCAGTTGCGTTAAATTTTGATAAGAGCGCACCGAGTGAATATTCAGCTGCACCGTACAATGCGCCTAATGCTTTCACTCACGCCCCTAATTCTAATGCTACACCTGGTGCACTCCCATTTTTAATTCTGAACCAGTTTAACCCCTATCTTTGTTAATTTTGAAGCTGGTGAAGATGTGCTAATTGAAGACCTTCAAGTTACTACAACCCAACTTAACTTACCTCCTGAAATTTGTGAAGTTAGAGGTCACCCAATCAATAACATCATTGGTGATCTACATGTTGGTGTTTCGTACAAGGAGAGCTACAAACTTTGATGCTTACACTGAATTTATCTCTCAAATTGAACCGAAGAAGGCAGATGAAGCGCTCCAAGATCCAAATTGGGTTGTTGCAATGCAAGAAGAACTCAATCAATTTGAACGATGTAAGGTTTGGACTCTTGTTCCAAGACCTCATGATCAAGGAGTAATTGGTACGAAATGGGTGTTCAGAAACAAGATGGATGAGAATGGAACCATCACGAGAAACAAACAAAGACTGGTTGCACAAGACTATAGGCAAGAAGAAGGAATTGACTACGATGAAACTTTTGTGCCCGTAGCAAGACTTGAAGCTATCAGAATCTTTCTAGCTTACGCTGCTCACAAGAACTTCAAGTTATATCAAATGGATGTGAAGAGCGTGTTTCTAAATGGTCTAAGAACAAGTCTACGTAGCTCAACCACCTGGGTTTGAAGATTCACAATTTCCAAATCATGACTACAAACTCCAGAAAGCTTTGTATGGGCTCAAGCAAGCGCCAAGACCATGGTATTATACACTATCCATGTTTCTCATTGGAAAGGCTTCACTCGTGGTAAAATCGATACAACTCTTTTCATTGCCAAACATAATGGTCATAAATTACTTGTTCAAATTTATGTTGATGATATTATATTTTGCTCTACTAATGAATTATTGTGTAAGCCCTTTGAGAAACTAATGAAGAGCAAGTTTGAAATGAGCATGATAGCAGAACTTACATTCTTCCTCGGGCTTCAAATCAAGCAAATGAATGAAGGCATATTTATCAACCAAGCCAAGTTTACAAGGGATCTAATCAAGAAGTTTGGACTAGAAAATGCAAAAGCATACGACACTCCAATAGCTACCGGAAACAAACTCGTCAAAGACTTAAAAGATAAAAAGGTTGATCAAATGCTCTACCGAGGTATGATTGGCTCACTCCTTCATCTTACTACTAGTAGGCCTGATATAATGTTTAGTGTTTGTGTTTACGCTCGTTATCAATCTGACCCTAGAGAAGCGCACTTAATTGCTGTGAAACGTATTATACGATATCTCTCCGGCACTGTTAACCTTGGACTTTGGTACACCAAAGATTCGAATTTTAAACTTGTAGGTTATTCAGATGCGGATTATGCAGCGTGCACGATTGATAGGAAAAGTACAAGTGGCACTTGTCATTCCTCAGATATCGACTTGTGTCATGGGTGAGTAAGAAACAAGCTTCCGTATATGTCTCAACTACGGAAGCAGAATATATCGCTACTGGAAGTTGTTGCTGTCAGATATTATGGATGAAGCAGGAATTGGTGGACTATGACATCATTGAAAAAAATTGTCCCATCTACTGCGACAATACATCAACAATTGCGGTTTCTGAAAATTCTGTCATGCACTCCAAGACAAAGCACATAGACATCAAGTATCACTTTCTCAAAGACCACGTGGAGAAAGGCAACATTCATTTGGAACACGTGGGAATCGACTTTCAAATCACCGACATTCTTACAAAAGCATTAGATGCTAAAAGGTTCATATTTTTGAGAGGTGAAATGGGTATGCTTGAACTTAACTAGTCAATATAGTTTTGTCATTACTAATGATTTCTCTTGTCTTGTTAAGTTATACCAATTATAGATCAATTTCAAAGTTTTAAAGAAACTATGGTGCGCGCCAAAATCCTACGCTCCCCACTCACTCATAGCGCGCCTAAGGTTATTATGCGCCTTATTCATTTATGCGCGCCTATGAGCTAACGTGCCTCCCTAGCGCCCAAATTAATGATGCGGCTCAATAAATGCTCCACATTTAATATTTCAAATGATTGACCGTATTTAATTTTCACAAGTACCAGGTATGTATATTCTTATTTATTGCATATAGAATCTTTATCTTTTGACATTCCATGATTGTTCAAGGGTACTTGTGCAATTAATTTTTCCCTCGTTTTTCATTTTTCAAAATTTTGATGTTTGTGCAAAAATGAGTCAAAATTGTTCATACACTTTTTAGGGAAGTGGGACAATTTATCTACACTTGGTGTCACATCATTGTACCTTTGTGTCATTCACATTAAATGGCCCGTCCTTTTAATGACACCCCCATTTATTACCCATCTCTTCAAATTCCCATCTCTCTAAAACCCTACCCTATATATAGTTGACTTCCCGTCTCCATTTCCTCTTTCATGCTTAAAAAGATCTATATCTCTTCCTGCTATCTCTCTCTGCACCCCCTCTCTTTCTCTTAAAATATCCTACCAACTTTCCAGACACTCCCTTCCCAGTCTCTGCGCACCATCTAGCGCAGTTCCTGGCGCAGGTAAAGATAAAGGCAAAGGCATTGCAGATGAAGCCGTTTTAAGTGAGGTTGGACGTGCAGAATTAAGAAGTGTCCAACATGGCCATGCGCCTCATGACTTGTCGGGTGGAACAGTTGGGTTCATTGAACGTGGTGGCAGACCACCGAAGCATCCAAAAATGGACAAGGATTTAAAGCGCACACAGGAAGCAAGCTTGGCTGAAGCGCAGAAAAAGAGAGATGAAGACTACCAACAAAGACAACAACAACAAAAGAGTACCTGCAAAGAAGGTTACTACTACGCCTGCACCTCTTCCCAATCCAACACCAGTTACACTTATTATCCATCAACAACAACTTAGGGATAAACTATCCACTGAAATTTTTGGAGACCTAAGTGAGGAACCATTTCAAGGGGAGCCAAAACTGTTCAAGAGGCGCAAGTCTACTCCTGTGCCCCCGGCTCATGCGCCTCCTCTCACTACAGAAGATCCTAATTCTTGTGATGATTATATTCCATCTCCTAGACGCACTTCTGTTCCTTCACCAGTCAGGCGCCCTGATCCTTCTGCACCTCAATCTACTCCTGCGCCTACTCCTCCCAATCCTGATATGACTATGGTTATCTCTCTGCTTCAACAACTCCAGCAGGGTCAAACACGCATTGAATCTCAGTTTGAGCTTCATACTTCTATGCTCGCGAGTCAGGCAGATGAGATTGCTACCATTAAGGGGGAGATAACGCGCATTAGACGCGACATCAGGGACAAACACTTTCTCACTCCTCAGTAATGGAACGACGCCATTGATCAAATGAATGAATTGTTCAAGGCCACCCTTGCTTCTCTACATGAAAGAATTGGCGCTGGTATCAAGTTGACAGATGGTCAAGATTTCTTTGATGCTATAAAGCAAGTGGAGGCTAGTGTTGCTTTTGATATAAAGAAATTGCTTGAGTTAGTGACTGGTGATGGTGATAAGTTGATGAGTGTGATGGATAAACTCAAGGAAGTTAAGGATGATATAGAATCCTTAGGAACTACAACTGTTGGCGCAACAACTTCAAAGGCACATATGACTGCTGCGCCTACTACCAGCGCAGAATCTGGCGTGCCTGTTAACTTTCGCTCCTTAATTTCAAATTTAGATGTTTTGAAAGAGTTGATCGTAACCCATTTCAATGTTGTCCATTCCAGTGCTGAGAGGCGCACTGAGATAATTTCGGCTGATATTCTCTCCGCGCAAGCTGCTGTTGAAGCAAACCTTTAAGTGTTAGCTGAAACATTTCTCAACAGCCATTGATGAGTATCAGGCTATCAATGATGGGAACTTGCGCTATATCAGAGATGGCGTTTCTGATACATTCTCAAATGTCAACCGTTCTTATCAACTTACAAAGCAAATTCAGCGCTCTGTGAGTAACATCGAAGAAGGATTGAAGGAAGACGACGCGCCTTCCAACTCTTAGTTATTTATTTGTTTGTAAGTTGTTAAAAACTTTTTGATGTTAGAAATTTTAGTGCTTAAATGTTTTAGCACCTCTTTTGATTTTGTTCTGTTGAATACTTGTAATCACAACTCTTATATTTTAAGTATTAATAAGAACAATGCATCATCGTTTAACTCAAACCTTGTTCAGTCAAACTCCTTGTTTGTAGAACAATGAATGTTTTGTTTAAAATCATATGCATCATATTTGAACCGCTCATATTTTCATGCATATAGTTTAAACTTTCAGTTTAAACACATTTCAAACTAAAACTCATACATTTTAAATGGGGATAATTGGGATTTGTACCCCTGTACTTAGGGTTTACATGAAGATATGCCCTTAGACCAGTTAATTGGCAATTATGCCCCTATACTCAACTTTTGGACCCGGAAATACGACCTTCGTTACATTTTTGTTCAAAATGTAACAGAATTGTTAACTAGGCATCCAAAAATTTATAGCATTTTAAAGGGTAAATATAAAGTCATAAAATTTTACTCACAAAATGATGTGTCAAGATTTTATTGGTGGTTTTAATCATAAATTTATTGCATTTTAAAGGAATTATTAATTTATTTCACTTTAATTAGTAATGGCACACCATCATCACTTGATACGTAAACATATTAGCACGCCCTTTCTGCTTCCACTAACACGGTGTACTACATATTTAAATATAATGGGTTTTATAATATAAATTTCTCCATACTCTTGTCGTGAGACAATTATACTATTTTTATCACAATAATATCAACTTATTCTGTTTAATTTCTTACAGATAATTGCTCAATTTTTTTTTACATTTAATATAAGTGAATTTTAACTAATTGGTGATTATTTTAATAAAATTTCAATAAATGTAATTAAGATATCACAAATTCTTAGTTTATTACAAAAATATTACCAATAATAATTTTAATTTTATTAGTATAATTTTTTTATTAAAATCTTCAAATTTTAATTGAGTTTAAATTAATTTTTTGAAGAATAAAATATACCAATAAAAATATTAATAAATTAATTAATTTCATGTTCTTTTGATTTGTTCAATTTGAAACTAACATAATAGAATTAATTACGTAAACTTATTTTATATTACCAATTTTAAATTCATAACCATGATAGATTAGCTGAAATTTATACATCCAAAAATTAAGTGTGTTCTATCTTTTATTGGTGCTTTTAAAGAGAAAAGGGACCTAATTTGTTACATATTAGTTTGGTCGAAGCAGAAAGATGAATGGAAGAATAGATACCAATACTTAGGTGAAACGAGGCCACTTAACACAAGGTGAGTTCGTTCCTTTATTCAACCAAACGAATTTGTTTTATTAAATGGTCCACGTGTATAAGTAATTTTGCCCATTAGGATGCCCAGTTAACAATTCCATTAAATTTTGAATTAAAATATAACGGAGGTCATATTTGCGGGTCCAAAAGTTGAGTATAGGGGCATAATTGTCAATAAACTGGTCTAAGGGTATATCTGCATGTAAACCCTAAGTACAGGGGTACAAATCCCCATTTTCCCTGTTAAATGTGTTAACTGTTATTTCTATCTTTCCATTTGTAATGTGTTATCCTTATTGGAATAGATTAGAAATCTATATCTTGGACTAATGTGTGCATTAACTTGAGACATGATTTACCAATTTCATTTATTTGGAATGTTATTATCAAGTATAATGTTTGTCCCTGATATAGTAGGTAATGGCATCAATAAAATATGGGGAGATTGTTGGGTATGCCCACTTATATCTCAGTATTCAATGTATAGGATTGATTAGATTTTATTGATCCATCACCTAAGTTTTATTTCATGGACTTTAGACCCATATGTAAGAAGTATTTATACTTCATTTTTTTAGGTAGTCCATTGTAATAGAATAGGCTTAGGAATAGGGCAAGAATATCAAGATTCAAGAAAATCACAAGCAAGAGCCAATACACGCGCCTATGCACCTATGCGCCTCTGCATTGCGCCCATGCGCCTATCAAGCGTGCGCATTTGTTATGCGGCCCTTTGGATTTCGCGCCTCATTGATAGTGTTTTAACACTTAGTGATTTATTGAAGACATGAAGACTTGAAGAGATTCAAGCTACGCCAAAGATCCAATGGTGGATAAATAACACGTGTGCACTCAGATTTGAGGACACCTGTCCACAACGGTCATATTTGTGTTATGTGTCTAACGGCTATAAAAAGAGACGTGCTCCACTCAACGAGCTCCAGCACATCTGTCCTTTGATCTTATCCACAAGGGATTTCCAACTGCTAGTTTTTGGGGATCTACTATAAATACCCCATAACTTCAACCATTTGAAGTTGCTAAGCTATTCTGAATTTCTCTCCCAAGCATTTGTTGAAGATTCGAAGATTGATCATAGATTTCCCAGATTTCTCAAGAACACCTTCATACTTAGCCCAGATCCTCAAGCAAAAGCACTTTAGTTTTCTTGTGCTCTCAATCTCATAAATCTAAAGAGCCTTGATACTAAAAACACACACGCACCTCTTTAAGTTTGATCACTTAGATCTTTCTTTAAGAGATACACCGGTTTGGTCTAGGATTTGTTCTTTCGTAGATTATAGATCTTGAGTTAGTGTAAAGCTCAAATGTTGTAATTTATAACACTCACTCATATTATATGATCTCCATTAGAAATCCAAGACTAACCATCTTGGTAGAGGACGTAGATCATTTCCCGATCGAACCTCTCCAAATAGCGCGTATTCATTCCTTGTCATTTACTTTCAAGTTACTATCTTATCTTACTATTTGCTTGTTTTTTCATTGTAGATTGATTGGATTGGATTGTGTTGTGTTTGTTGATCATTTGCCTTAGTTCCATCTTTCACTCACTTTGAGCCAAAATACTTAGAGTGTCTGTGCGCGCCCTTTATCATATCTTGCGCCTATTTACTTACTAAATTCCATTGTGCATTTCACTCACTCACTTAGGCGCATTTCATAACACTTATTTGATAAAGTGCGCATTTGCAATTGAGTTTTTTCAAGGGTACGAAAAGAATTTTAAAATAGCTATTCACCCCCTCTAGCTATTTTTCATACCCATTTGTTATTTGGGACCTACAGAAGTGTCAAGTAAGGTGGGACGGACCAATATTGAAAGGCCCTGTTTAACTAAATGAACAGAATAATTAAAACTTAGACAGCTAACGGTTTGAGGTTAGCTGTTGAGAGATAATGATAAAAAGAAATGTGCAGCGGAATAAAAATAAGTAAATAAATGAAAGGACAAGGTGTATATGTGTGTTAGTGTTGAGACAAGAGTGTACACAGTATTTTAAAGTGGTTCAGAGGCAAACCCTTCTCTTACATCCACCCCCACTGTTGGAACAGTGAGATCAATCCACTATAATCCGCTCTCTTTAGAGCTTACAAGAATTGATAAGGCAAGTTCCTTTGAACCCCCTCTACTTAATTGACACTTCAATTAAGGTTGCTTCTTTTAAAGATAAAAGAAAAAGAAAAAGTAAATAATCACAAGTGTGTTTACAAAAATATAGCTTGGATGTTAGCTGGCTGAAAGAGGGTTGTAACTGGGTGCAAGAAGGCACAATATTTGCAGGGGTTTATGCAAATGTTTAAGGGCTGTAAGGTGAATATGCAGTAAGGCTACAAAGGTTTTCAAACAGTGTAGGGTTGTGGAATTGGTGAAAAAGGGTCACTTGACAACATGCCAGTATACTCCTTTATATAAGGGTTAGCATATAGCCGTTGGGGGACACATAGCCGTTTGGGGGACAAAGGTACAGAGAATTAATGGTCAGTCTTTAACTTTGACTAATAGTTTATTATTCCTTTATTTGCAGGTTGTCAAGGTTTGGAGAATGTGTATTCACACTTGGTCAAGCTTCAATATGTGTTATTCTAATGTTGATAACATTGGAATAATCATTCTTCAAGGTTTTGATGACGTGGAGTCTCAGCTGTTGGTGAAGAACAGTTTTAGCTGTTGGAGCAGAGGAGCTCAGCTGTTGGGCTTGTAGGGCCTTAGCTGTTGAAGCTTGTTTGAAGATATCATCTTGATAATTCATTTGAGGTTAAGGGAGTTTGTAATAGGTAGTTCTTCAGCTTTCTTGATGTGTGGATGATAGATAAATCATGTAGAAGCTTGGCTGTTGGGGTTTGTCTTGGGTTGTCTGTGTTCAGGTGTTTTGTATACATCATATAATCAATGGATTGATTATTTATTTATCAAAACATATTTACTATGATTAATTGTGAGTTAAGCATAGTGAGGTACTAACAATTTCCCCCTTTTTGGTAAATAAATAAAGATTTTTGATTATGAACCTGCAAGGATAAGTGCTAAGGAAATAGAAAAACCAATGAAGAGAAATTCTTCTTGATAATATTTCTAGGCAAACAAACTGTTAATACAAACTGAAATGTACTTAAAAATAAATGATTGAAAAATAAAAGAGATGTTTTGAACAGCTATTCAAAACTTAAAGAAAACAAACCAATGAACCTATACTAGGCATTTTGACTATTTTCCACAGCTTTCTTCCCTTGTAAGAGTTCAGTTCTTCTTATTGGATCATGTCTTCTGTAGAACTATTCATTGTTCCAGTCAAGACCCATCATATAGTTGTACTATAAGTTTTGGTCTTGTCTGGCTGTCAGCTGTTCTTTGGTAAGGACTGGTTGGTTGTAAAGAAGCCTTAGACCAATCCAAGCTTGTAGTAGCTGAGGAGAAGTGGTATCATCAGATGGTGACACTCCCATTGTATATTCCTTATATAGAGAGGCATGTCTCTTTTTGGTGGCTTTGGGAGGCTGACCAGCATGAGGAGCTTGGAAGTAGGTGTAAATTGATGCCTGTGATGGTCTTGGAGGTAGGGAATGGCTACTGGGAGAAGGAGGTGGGAAAAGCTATTTGGGTTGGCTGTTCAGGAGAAGGATCAATTGGATTTTCACCTCTTTGTAGGATGAACTCAGATACATTGTCAAGCTTTTTGAGAATGTCAGATTTGAGTTGTCTTATGAGAGAGGCTGAGAATTGGTTGAAGTCAGTGAAGGTGAGATGATATGGAGGGGTGTATTTGAATGGATCAAAATTTGGAGGGAGATTTGCAAATTATGATCTGGATTTCTTATGGAATTTAGGAGGAGGTGGAGGAAGATGTTGAGGGGATATACAGAAAAGATTGGGAAGAGGCTTTTGACAATTAGTCCCATTATGCAGCTCTTTTTGGAGAGCAGGGTCCAAAAGATGGACTGGGCATATTGAATGCACAGAGCATACACAAGGCAGGAAGGAGCATAGAGGCATTCCTAAAGATTGTTAGAAATGAGATGGGAGAAGACAAGTTCCCATTCAGCAAGGTTTGAAAAAATGAGGGGATTTGGAAGTTTTGGAGCAGAAAAGAGGAAGCAATATTGAGGGGTGATTCTGAATTTCATCCACTCTTCATAAGCATAAAAAAGTTGTCCCCCAATGTTCCTTGCATGAATACTCATATGAGTTTTGGTCATTTCCCAGGGATTGGGGAGATTATGAGGATTAAGAAGAGGAGGAAGAATTGGAACAGACTTAAACTTATTGTGGGCTTCTTGAACTATTGGGATAGAAAAGTCAATGTCACAGTCAAGTGCCCAGAGGCTAGGAGATGGCATGGATATGTCAAGATCAATTTGAGGGATGGAGATTGATTTAGAGGGAGGGTTAGCTGTAGGGGAAGGTTTGGGAGCTGATGATCCACCTTGACCTTGGGTGTGTCTGGCTTCTCTAATTCTCATAAAGTCAAATGCTTTGAGGGCACAACAATTGAGAATGTGTCAGATAGCTGTTCAAAGAGGGAGGCTCTTTCTTCCTCAGATATGTTGGAGACAGATTTGTCCTTGATCATTTCAATGAGATTAGGGTTGAGGATTGGAAGAACAGTAGAGTGATCAGGAGATCTAGGAGGGAGAGAGATAGAGTTTGTGACTGGAAGGGGAGGAGAAGGTAGTGTTGGCGTCTCAGCTGTTGGGGAAGTTTTATGACCTGGAGAGTTCCCCCTTGACTTAGTAGGGCTCTCTGAACTAGGTAGATTCCCCCTATGGGTTTCAACTGGAGAATGATTTTTAAGATGAAGAATGCCTTCAATGGAAGCAACATGATCTGAGCTGGAGGTGTGATGGGGAGAAAGGGGAGAGGTGTGCCTGAATCTTTTGGGAGAAGGAGAAGGAGATCTAACAGGTTTTCTATGAACAACAACAAAGTGATCATCAGAAGAGGATGAGGTGGTTACCTTCTCCATATTGCTTGGAAGTGCCTTAGCTGTTGGGATGTCTGCCTCAGCTGTTGAGATCACTAGATCATGTGATGGCACATCTTGCTCAGTACCAAGCTTGGCTTTCCTGATCTCTTTAATTTGTTGCTGAAGAGTCATTTGAACACCAAATTCTTCTTCATCAATCTCCATTGCACCACTGGAGCTGCTAGCTTTCCTAACCTCAGATTCTCCTTCACTAACTGGTGTTTCATCATCAACATAGATTTTGCTCGTATTGCTATCAGCAGCTTTAACTCTTTCTCCACTCTCAGTAGTGTTCTCATTGCTATCAACAGGTAATGAAGAGGTTTGAGAAGTGGCTCTTGTTGATTCACTGGATGTAGAAGAGGTTGATGAGGAGGGAGGTTCATCAATCTTCTTCTTGCAAGTTCTTTTGAAAGCAATGGATTTTCTTCTAGCTGGTGACTTTGTTGTTGCTCTAGTGATCATCTTGGTTGCTGGAGCTTTATCAGGTCTTGACTGAGCTGTTGGGACCTTCTTGGTTGCCTTAGCCGTTAAAGACTTGGATTTGGATGGCTTAGCTGTTCCCTCTTTGGATCCTTTGAGAGGGATGGTTTTCTTGTCAAACTTCTTGGATTTGCTTAGTGGAACAAAAACAAGCCATTTAGTGCTGAGAATGGTTGGGTGATCAAAAATAGTTAGCTTAGCTGTTGCATGAGTATCTTAGTAGTTGGACTGTTTTGATACTGCCTTTGTCCAGAAGGATGTTTATTGATTAAATTTTTGCCAAAACATATTTACTATGATTGATTTTGAACATAGTGAGGTACTAATTTTGGTAAATGATTAATGGGATGAGGTTTATAGAGAAAACTGTTCAAACATAAGTAAACTAAGGAACAGGGGAAAACATATTTCAAACAGCTATAACCTAGGCACCTATACAAGTGTTCTAGTCAGAGTCTGAGGATGAAGATGAATCAGAGGACAACTCAATGATTTGCGGCCCTTGATGTTGTTCTCCCTCAGCTATTGGCTGTTGATTGCTTGGTTCCCCCTCAGCTGCTAGCCCCTTTTTATTTTTGAGTTTCGAAGTCTTCTTATCAAACTTCCTAGTTTAGCTTCCATCACAGCATAGGTACCATTCATTTTGTAAGTTCCAGTAGGGAACTACCTCACGAAATTTTTGAAGCAAGACTAGGGTCATGAACCTAAAGAGGTTAGGTTGCCCAGCCTTTTTAATTACTTTGATGGTGGAGGGGTAGTTCCTCAGATTGAAGTTCTCCAGAAGGATGGGACCCCAGTTGATCCTTCCTCTGAGAAGAGCCAATGCTTGTTTCCACTCTGAGACACTCATTTGATCAAAAGATGATCTTTTTCCACAGATTCCTTTGAGAACAATGTCACACAGGACAGAGTGTCTCTTGGAGAGATGCTTTTTGTGGACAGGCTGGTTCTTGAGGTCTAGATAGTTGGTTTGGCCTGTGAAGGTTCGGTAGAGAGGGGTAAAGTCCATATCTAAGGCAGAGTCCCATATATCTGTTAGGAAATACTCATTAATTTCAAGACCTAAGCAGATACTAACATCTAGATAGGAGATGACAATTTCTTCTTCTCCAAACATAGTAAAGATGGAGTGGTCATGATTTCTCACACCAGTGTTGTAGAGATGGAGGCAAGCATGGTCAAGAATGGGGGCTTTCACTGTGAGCATAGTGAGCAACTTATTGTTTTCAAGGAGACTTTTTATGTATTGACCCGTTTCCCCTTGGAAGAAATCTTCTTCGATATAGTACCCATGAGCATCTTCGGGTACAAGAGGTTGTCTAATTATGGGAGAAGACATGATTTTGATTTTTAAGCAGGGGAGTAAGGAGAGGTTTGAAAACATAGAGGGTTAGGGTTTTAAAACAGAGGATGCGAAATCGAAAAGAAAATTGAGGGGTGTTAACTGATTCAAGGTTTAAATAGAGTTAAAAGATGATGAATCGTGGTAGATGGTGGGGACAACGGTTATAATTTTGGAAGATCGAGGCGACGTGGGGAATTAAAGTAGCCGTTTTTAGGAAGATTTGAAAGTTATCCTCTTTTACTGTTCAAGTGAACAGTAAATAGAATGGAATTAAATGAGATACCATTTATTCCCAGAAATAGCGGGCGGCTATTTATGGAAAGTAAGGGACAAATATAACCTTGCACTCTTCAACATTAATATTGACCATCACATTCTCAGACTTGCCATGTTTTTTAACCAATAGTATAGATTTTATGCTCAAATCAGTTGATATTTTGGACCAACATTAAAATTTAACAGCTAAGTCTATAATTGTTAGGCCCAATTGGTAGGAAAATAGGCTAGAGGGGGGGGGGGTGAATAGCCTTTTTAAAACTTTTATAAAGAAACACTTTTAAATGCAAAGTCACTTATCAGTTTGCAAACTATTATCAGTAAGCACAGCGGGTAAAATATGACTTAGTTTTAACTCACACAAAATCAGTGTATAAAATATTTTCAGAGCTTAGTTTAAACACAAAGTTGTTTCTAAAAGTTCAATGCAGTTTCAAGAGATTGGTCAATGGAAATTACAATGAATCAGTATAAGCATATGCAATCTGCCGGTGAAAGAATTCCAACCGGCAATGATAAGGCAAGCAAATGAGACACACGGATTTGGAGAGGTTCACAGTGTAAATACTGTTACGTCCTCTACCAAGTTTGGTCAGAACTTGGATTTGGATTAAGAGTACTATTAGATTTTTCTAGTCTATTACAAGCACGGCTTTGCCGGTATACAAAGACTAAGTTCTAGAAATTTCTAATGGATCGTAAAACAATTCTGACCAAGTGTATTTGAGCGGCAAGTTAAAGAGAACTTATCTCACTCAGGTGGGTGTGTGAATAACATAAACAACGTATTCCTTATATAATATAGTTCGGGAATACTAACAATGTTGTTTGAGTTGGTGCACAAGTCTATGTCCTATTAAATGATCTAATGATTATATGGACACAGAATGTTTGAGTCTTTAATGAATACTCAAAAACATTCAACTCTCTTCAATGCTCTATTTTCACCAACCTTCTTCAATGCTCCAAGTCCACTATTTATAAGAGGAGTAAATGTCTTGAGTCTTGTAAAAGAAGGCTTGCAATTTTGAATATCTAGCTGGGTGGTTGAGGAGCATTAAATGCGGTATCTTTAGCATTAATGGCGAACATATGTGGTACACGCATGCTCGCAAAAGTCTGATGGGTAAAGACCCCTTTGTCTCAACCGGTTACCTGTAAAAAGCAAGTAGAGACAGAGTATAGCTAAAAGTAGCTATGTGTCAGACGGCGCAGCAATCATTACAGAGCAGGTAAACTACTTTTAGATAAAACAGTAAGAAAGGACAGGGACAATCAGCAAGGTTGACTTTAAGATGAAACGATGTAACCTGACTGGCAGTACAGACTGTCTTTCTATATCGGCAAGATGAGAATGGAGTTGATCGGCAACTTATTTAGCAAGTTGATCGGCAACTAGTTTACTGGTCTGCTGATTTGCTTCCTCTTGCTGGTTTGCCTTGTTTGAAGAGTTGGAATACACCTGTGCTGGTCACCAAGAATCCTAAGAGTACCTTATAAGGGTTCTAATAAAATTGAGGGATCCTAAGTGATAGCTATGATTGGGATTAAGCAATTCTATGTCCTAAACATATATTTGATCAACAATCTCCTCTTAATTGCTTAAGTCCAATCACCCTATCCAAGAACCTCTATCTTAGCTTAGTAAAAGAATGTATAAGTAATGTCTATTTATTATCATTCCCTAAACCAAGTCACACATTAGATGTCTTAAAGGGGTAAAAATATAAAATGATAAAAGAGTAAAAGACAAGAAAGATGAGTTGCTGATGGCTTATAATCAGCGGGGAGAATAATAATCTGCAAAACAAAGTTTAGCATGAATAGCAGCAGATATTATAAGAGAATATAACATATAAAAATAAGCACACATAAAACAGTAATGGTTAGCAAAGAAGTCTTGGATAAATCGTTGAAGTTCTTCTGGATATCTATATCATTGGCTATATTGACTAGGAAACAGGAGGATCCTCTTGCTGGTCAACGGCCTTTGATGTAGAGTCGGTAAGCTTGGCTTTCTTCTTTGCTCTGTTCTCTTTCCTTTCAGCTTCTCTCTTCTTTCTTCTTTGAGTGCTCTCCAGCCTTTCAGTCAGCATTGCATTGTTGGCTTCTAGAGCAGCTATCTTCACTTGAGCATCAGCAAGAGCAGACTTGGCGGTAGATAATTCTTTTTCAGTCCTTTCTAGATCTTTGATCTGGATCCTTTGGTCATCTACTAGTTTCTGTTGAATAGAATGCATACTCCCCAAACTCTCTGAAAGGGTAATCAGCCTAGATTCTCTGTCTTCCAGCAGATCTTTTAAGTCTTGGATTCTTTTGCATTCCTCCTCCTGATTGGACTTAAGGATCTTGTCAGAAAGATCCTCATGAATACGGTTCAACGTGTCAAGGAGGAAGAGGCCAGTATCGCCCAAATCGGCACGAGTAACAGGCACTTGCATATTTTCAGTATCCCCTTCAAGGTAACTGAAGTATTCATACATACTATTCAGTACCACGGGTTTTGACAGTCCAAGAGAAGAATGCATCATAAAGGAAGGAATGAAGTCTTCATTGATAATATCATCATCTTCTACGAGACCTTCAGGAGCAGGCACAGTCAACTCGTCATCAGAAGATAAAACAATCAGTAACGGAGAAGCTGGCACAGGAGAGGAAGCAGCTGGCAGAGGCAAAGCTTGTTGAAGAAAAGAAGCATCAGCAGCATATCTGTCGGCAAGAAGGAATTCAACAGGAATAGACGTGGAGGCAACAAGATCGGCAGAAGTTACATCAGCACGGATGATCGGCAAAGGAAATGAAGGATGAATAATAACGGCACGTTCAACCGGCAGATGGAATACACCATTGTCCTCCAGAGAAAGAAAGATAGCCAAGATAAAATTCAAATAAGCACGACCTTCAAGAATCATGGTCATTAACCCGGCATTCATCAGCCTTGAGGTATAAACCATATGATCGGCATGCTGTCTTGGATGGAACATCGGCAGAGTTAATGCAAGAGCAGCAGATTTTACCAAGTACAAAAGCCCTCGAGAATTAGTGGCTCGGTATTCAAGAATGTCATGAAGTTCATCATTTATCATCATGCATCTCATCATCAGTCCATTCGTGGCGATGCTGACTTCCTTGGGTGATGGACCAGGTAGATGAATTTTTCCGCCAATTTTGAGCTTACCAGGCAGGCAATGGAGCGGTTCAAATGCTGGTGGTCCTTTCACCTTGAGCTTGGAGACCCTTGGAGCTTTCCCTTTCCTTCTTTTGAACTCAGGTTTAATCCAGGGCAAGAAAGTAATTCGTTCACTGGTTGAACCTGGAAGAAATGAGTGATTGGGGCCAAAAGGATTTGGAATTGATCGGAGAGAATTTGCCGGCAGCTCGATATAATCATCAGGATCTATTTCATCCGAGCTGTCATTTCCACCGGCAGCTGCAGCAACAGGAACAGGTTGTGCTTCATCAGCAACAACTGGAGCAATGAAGGCCTCGGGAGCAGGAAGCAAAGGGAAGGAAATAGGAGAAAATAAAGCATCCTGAAATTCCTCAAATTGTAGATCAGCAGCAATTAGAGCATCAAGTTCAGCATTACGATCATGATTGGCAATCTCTGCATCAGCACCTCCTCCCAACTCAACAATCTCTCTAACACCAGTAGGAGATACTAGAATCACATCAGTAGACGAGAGAGGGGCCTTAATAATCTGAGTGTCGGCAGTTGGCTCAGATGGATGAGTGTCAGTAGTTGGCTCATCAGCATACACATCAGCAATAACCTCTTCATCAGCACAATCTCCTCTTGATATCAGCAAGCCACCAACTTCATCAGCAGATTGAGTTTCTTTAGTTTCCTCAATTGATGCAAGTTGGTCTTCTTTAACAATCAGAGGTTGAGTGTCCATAGTTTCCTCAACTTGATTCACAAGGGATTCATCAGCAGTGCTGGTTTCATCAGCAGGTTGAGTTTCTGAAGTTTTCTCAACAGTCTGTTCAACAGACTTATCAGCAGAGCCACGCTCAGAGCCATCACTGGCTAGAGCCGAGTCAGCAAATGCTTCAGCAGAAGACATAGAAGTGGGGGCAGCAGCCGCATGAGCTTGATCAGAAGAGGGCTTTTTGAAGACAATGCTTATCGGCATCTTATCATACTCACCGATAGAATCAGAAGAAGTGATTGTTTCACCAGCAACTTTATGAGAGCAAACAAAATCAGCAGTATCAACAGAACTGACTAGAGTTGGAATAGGTGAGATTGCTGGTGAAGGAACTTGTTCAGGAATAGAGGTAGGTGCTGGCGTAGAAGCAGCTCTAGCCTTAATAAAGGCCTCTGAATCGTTCAGCAGATTCAGAGTGATCCTCTGCACATTTTTCACAAATTGAGTAGCTTGAGCACTCTTCTCCAGCCCTTCATTATCGTTGAAGTTCAGCAAATCATCCTCATCTTCTGGTCTTCCCAACTGATAAGGATCTTGTTCATCAAAGTTCATCAGCTGGTTGAAGACTGAGGCATAGGCGACCCATACGTCTTGCACCATCAGATCCTGTCTGATCCTATCTTGAAACAGATAGACTTGATTCCAAGGAAGGGGTAGCAAATCAAAATACCTTCCAAAGTTTAATCTCAACTCACTTTCAGACAACCTTTGAAATTTCTGAATAGGCACAAACTTCTCTTTGAACATATCGGTGACCCTGCTCAGACTTGTTAAATCAACATAATCAACACGATTGCCAGAGGGAACTGTCTCCTTCCTTTCCTCATGAAATTGAAGCAACCGGCGAACAAACGGATGGAGATGATCAATGGGGAATACCCAATTCTTTGATAAAACCTTATTGGTGAAGGACCAATGGTTTCTAAAGAATATATGAAATGTTGGGTTTCTGATAGGCTTGCATTTTCTGACGGAGGGTCCAGAGGCTACATCAGCAGCAGCATGGAGCTCAGGCAAGTATGGAAGATCTAGAATTCCCTTTTGAAGAGGGACTCTCACCCTTAAGTAAGAGCCAATCATTCTTCTTCTCTCAGCCATTTCATCGGCAGCATCGGATTCAGACTTGATAACCAAAGAGGGAGCAGTAAGTGTTGCACCGGCAAGAAGAGATGGTGCAAACCTGATCTGCTTAGCTCTTAGATCAGTAGAAGGAATTTGAGAGGTAGGAACTTGAGCAACTGAAGGCTTTGGCTTTGGAGCAGCAGGGAGATCAGCAGAAGATACAACCTTTGACTTCTTGACTTGAGGTTTATCAGCAGCTTTGACTAGCCTTCTCTTCCTTGGAGCTGCTGGAATGGAATCGGCAAGAATCCTGTCGGCAACTGGAGTAGGAGTAGAAACGTCGATAGGGGCTACATCAGCAACCTTGACAACTTTCTTTGCCTTCTTCTTTTTAGGAGTACCAGCAGCAGGAACAACAATTGTGCTGGTAGGAGCCTTCTTGGAAATCCTATTCCAATCAGTAAGCTTAAATGATTTGAGTTTATCAAATTCAAGACTAGGGGGTGCCGGTGAAGCCCTAACAATTGCTGAGTTGCGCCTCAAGATAGTGCTAATCAGCATGTAGTGGCATCATTTACCGGGATGAGCTTTGCTCTTCTTTCTATCTTCCTTATACTTAACGGCAGCAATGGCGATGACCCTAAACAGGTAGGCACACCAGTTGAACTCTTCTTGCAACACGATGGCTGCCATTACTTCAAACTGTACGTCAGTAACATGGCTGTGAGAGCCAGATCTGTAAAACAAACATCTATCCACAATCTCTGCAAGGGCAAAGAATCTTCTTCTGTAGTGAGCTTTAAGATGGTTATCTCCACTGAGTCTGGGACTGGCTCCCCTCATAAGGGTCCATGCCTTGTCCAAAGTCTGTTCATCAGTAATGGAGTCAGCACCCTCATTCCCAAGCAGAGGGAATACTTCATGAATAGAAGAGGGAGTAACGGAGATAGGCACGCCGGCGACGGTTGAGGCGATGGAGACGAATACAGAGGAGTCACTGCGATCAGTGATGACGGAGGCATTTGAGAAGAACTCTTGAACTTGACCCAGAAATATAAAATCAATACCCGATGGAGAGATGAAGGAGTCTAGAAGAGAACCAATCAGAAGATTCCTCAGGAATTCACCGTCAAGGGTGTCGTCGAAGAAGGTGGAGTCAAGATAGCCTCCATAGATATCCTTTTCGTTGCTAGACATTTTCTGCAAAATCACTCAAAAAATCTCACAAGTTAAGAACAAGTTAGTTAAAAAATAGATTGAAATGCAAGCGTCAAATCATCAAGTAGTTACCAGAAAATAATGTTAACTCTGGTTGAAGAACGTAAGAGAGAATGATAGAAGATGAATCAACACAAGCAGTAGAGATATCAAGAGAGAGTGAAGAGTGAAAATATCAGAAGGATGTTTAAAAGAGGCTTATATATGTTATGGGAGAGAGAGAGAGAGAATAGAAAGGGTTTGCATGAGAGAAAGAGAAATAATGATGAGTTTAACTGTAGCAAATACCTCGGAGAACGTGCGCACACAATGCATTAAATGCACGAACCGGACGGTTTAATTTAGACGGTTAAACTTAGGAGAGAGAAAGGGTAGAAACGGCAACAATAAAGTTTAAGGTTACCTTTCTGATTTATCACAAAGAGTTGGGATAAATCTTTGACACGATTTGGGTAAGGCGGAGCACACACGTGTCAGAGAGGAGGTGTGACCGATTGTACCTTTGATTTGACTAAGCTTACGTCATGTGTCAGAGAATCTTTATCCTTTTGAATTGAGATCTACCGATGAATTTTGAATTTTGACAAATCGGCAAGACATGGTTCGGCAAGTTGTTGATCAGCAAGATTATTACCGGTACGATGTTGTCAGCAATATTTTGTCGGCAATATAATTTGGTCGGCACGATTTTCACACTTGCTGATGAGATCGGCAAGACTAGCACAAATAGCAAAGTCAGCACAATTTTAACCATAATAATCAATCATACCTAGTTCACCTCTGAGGAATTCAAATCTTTTCTGATCTAAGGGTTTTGTCAGTATGTCTGCTCTTTGGTAGTCGGTATGAACTTTGAGCAGGACCACATTTCCCTTTTCAACATGTTCCTTCAGAAAATGATACTTGATGTCTATGTGCTTGGTCTTGGAATGCATGACCGGGTTGTTTGAAACTGAGATAGCAGATTGGTTGTCACAATAGATGGGACAAACTTGAGATGGAACTTCATAGTCAACAAGCTGCTGCTTCATCCAAAGGATTTGTGAACAGCAACTGCCGGCAGCTATGTACTCAGCTTCAGTAGTAGAAGTGGAAATTGATGCTTGCTTCTTACAGGACCAAGACACCAATCTATCACCAAGAAATTGGCAAGTTCCACTAGTACTTTTTCTGGTCACCCTACAAGCTGCAAAGTCTGCATCTGAATAACCTATTAGATTAAAAGATGAATCTCTAGCATACCATAATCCAAGGTTAGCAGTGCCACATAGATATTTAATGATACGTTTAACAGCTTGCAGATGGGATTCCCTAGGGTCAGCTTGAAACCTGGCACAAACACAAACAGCAAACATAATATCTGGTCTACTGGCAGTAAGATAAAGGAGTGAGCCGATCATACCTCGGTAGAGTGTCATATCTACTTTCTTACCAGACTCATCCTTATCTAAGTGAATGTTAGTGCCCATAGGTGTGCTTTGAGTGTGAGCATTGTCAAAGCCAAACTTCTTGATTAATTCTTTTGCATACTTGGCTTGACTGATGAATATTCCCTTATTGGATTGCTTGACTTGAAGTCCAAGGAAATATGTTAGTTCACCCATCATGCTCATCTCGAACTTGCTCTGCATTAGCTTCTTAAATCTCTTGCAAAGTGATTCATTAGTAGAACCAAAAATAATATCATCGACATATATTTGAACAAACAATGAATGACCCTTGTGCTTGGCAACAAATAAAGTACTATCGATTTTCCCTCGAGTGAAACCTAAGCCATCACTAAGTAAGAACTTAGAAAGGGTTTCATACCATGCCCTTGGAGCTTGCTTTAGGCCGTAGAGAGCTTTCTTCAATCGGTAGACATGATTAGGCTTCTTGGAGTCTTCAAAACCTGGTGGTTGTTCAACATACACAAGTTCTTGGAGTTCTCCATTTAGGAAGGCACTTTTCACGTCTATTTGATATAACTTGAATTCTTTGAAGGCAGCATAGGCTAGGAAAAGTCTTATAGCTTCCAATCTTGCAACAGGAGCGAATGTCTCATCGTAGTTAATTCCTTCTTCTTGTCGGTAGCCTTTAGCAACTAACCTTGCTTTGTTTCTAATAATATTCCCAGCTTCATCCAATTTATTCCTCTAGACCCATTTTGTACCGATCACTTGTTGAGATGATGGTCTTGGCACTAGTTCCCACACATTGCATCTTTCAAACTGATTTAGCTCCTCCTGCATACCTTCCACCCAGTCAGGATCAACAAGAGCTTCTTCAGTCTTCTTTGGTTCTATATTAGAAACCATAGCAGATGAGAAGAGACTATCGGCGAATGCTCTACTAAGGTTTCTTGTCAATCTTGGTCCAAAGACATCACCAATCACATTTTCTAATGGATGATCACGAACTGTTCTAACTTCTCTCGGCACATCTTGTCTGACTGTATCTTGTTGGAGTGATTCTAGAGGAGGATCAAGATCAGCAGATGGAGAAGGAGAATTAGAGTTCTGGGTGTGAGGTGGATTAGATTGAGAGCTTGTTGGGAAGGGTCTTATAATAGAAATTGGTTGAGGGCTAGATCTGTCTTCAGGATGATCAGTAGAATTTGCATCGGCAAATGGATTATGAAAGTTATCGGTAAGATCATGTTCTGCCGATGATGGGAAATAGTGAGTATCTGCTTACTGAAATGACTGGATTAGCGGCTGGTACTTGACCTGCAGGGTTAGTGTTACTGGTTTCACTTGTCTCATGAGCACTAGAAGCATTAGTACTATTTGGAGCCTTGTCAGACTCTAACAAATCAAATTCATCAAAGGTTACATGAACAAATTCAACAATTTTCAAAAGTTTCTTATTAAACACTCGAAAGGCCTTACTGTGTTTAGCGTATCCAACAAAGATTCCTTCATCAGCTTTCTCATCAAATTTACCTCTGTGCTCTTTACCGTTGTAAAGCACGTAACATTTGCAGCTGAATATTTTGAAGAATCCAATGTTGGGAGTTCTGCCTCTCCAGAGTTCATAAGGATTCTTGTTATGGAATTTTTTGATGAGAGATCTGTTCTGAGTGAAGCAGGCGGTATTGATGGCTTCAGCCCAAAAATATTTCGGCAGCCTGGCTTCAGCAATCATGGTCTTACCAGCTTCAATGAGAGTTCTGTTCTTTCTCTCAACGACACCATTTTGTTGTGGTGTACCGACAGCTGAAAAGTTGTGGTCTATGCCATGATCATCACAGTACTGAGCAATACCATTGTTCTTGAATTCAGTGCCGTTGTCTGATCTTATGCTGATGATATCGCTCTCCTTCTGGGTCTGTAGTAGTCTGAATAACTTGGTAGCAACGGCATAAGTGTCATCTTTGTGACTGAAAGTTTCCACCCAAGTATATCTAGAGAAATCATCTACTACAACCAAGGTATATCTACTTCCCCCGATACTTGCTGTAGTTGTGGGGCTAAGTGTATGTCCTATTAAATGATCTAATGATTATATGGACACAGAATGTTTGAGTCTTTAATGAATACTCAAAAACATTCAACTCTCTTCAATGCTCTATTTTCACCAACCTTCTTCAATGCTCCAAGTCCACTATTTATAAGAGGAGTAAATGTCTTGAGTCTTGTAGAAGAAGGCTTGCAATATTGAATATCCAGCTGGGTGGTTGAGGAGCATTAAATGCGGTATCTTTAGCATTAATGGCGAAGATATGTGGTACACGCATGCTCGCAAAAGTCTGATGGGTAAAGACACCTTTGTCTCAACCGGTTACCTGCAAAAAGTAAGTAGAGACAGAGTATAGCTAAAAGTAGCTATGTGTCAGACGGCGCAGCAATCATTACAGAGCAGGTAAACTACTTTTAGATAAAACAGTAAGAAAGGACAGGGACAATCAGCAAGGTTGACTTTAAGATGAAACGATGTAACCTGACTGACAGTACAGACTGTCTTTCTATATCGGCAAGATGAGAATGGAGTTGATCGGCAACTTGTTTAGCAAGTTGATCGGCAACTAGTTTACTGGTCTGCTGATTTGCTTCCTCTTGCTGGTTTGCCTTGTTTGAAGAGTTGGAATACACCTGTGCTGGTCACCAAGAATCCTAAGAGTACCTTATAAGGGTTCTAATAAAATTGAGGGATCCTAAGTGATAGCTATGATTGGGATTAAGCAATTCTATGTCCTAAACATATATTTGATCAACAATAATCTTACTCTATTATGAATAGTCATAAATTCTTTGTGTATATAAGGAATATGGACTTAGCTGATGGATGCACACTAAGTTCATTCTCTTTAGTCTTAGCTGTTGAGGGCATTCTTAGTTCAATTCTTGAAAATGGGAAGACTGTCATCTAAGTTTAGTCCTAAAAAGATGGCTCAGACAGCTAAAAAGTTAATCTTTTCAATCCCAGTAGGAGAAAAGACTGAGAGAGAAAAGTTTGAGAGAGAGTACAGATCATACACTATACAGAGTGATCATCAGTTGCAGGAGGAAGTTGAACAGCTTCCCTTTGATCACCCTCTTAAGAATAGAGAAATGAGAGAAGAGAAAGAGAGATTGGGAGTGTGAGAGGGAAGTTTCGGAGAAGTTAGAGAGAGAGAGATTGGCACATCTGAATGAGTTTAAAGGTAGGGGAAAAGAGAAACAGGAGGAGGAGAGAGGAAATATAAAGTTGTTTGGATAGAACATGAGGGTAGGGAAAGGAGAGAGCAGCAATGCAAGTGCTGCACAAACAGAAGTTCAAAGGGTTCATTCTCTTGGAGATTTGATAAGAAAGGAGGGTTTAAAGGTCCATGAGAAGGATATTGGAATGATAGCTGTTGAGGGAAATCAGGTGTTGAGGCCATTTACATTGAGGGAGCTAATGAGTGAGGAAGATATCTTAGCTGTTCAGGCCAAGAAGGTGCCTGTTGCTGAACAGCTAAGGGATTATGTCCCAGTGACAAGGGATACTTTGTCAATAAGCATGGCAGTGCTTGAAGGAGGGGGAGATAATTTTAATGGGGTCCAGCAATCACCATCAACTACTCACACTCAACTGTTTAAGCAGTATTTAAGGTGTTGTAGTCCTGTTCAAGTCAAGGAAGAGGATATTGGAGGTCCTTCTTCCCACATGGCAATGATAGCTGCTGAGAGTATGTAGACTTCAGGAACCTTTAGATTTGTTTCTCCCTTGGATGATTTCCCACCCTATGATGCTATGGAGGAGTGGTGGCCAAGAACCATGGGTCCACCTCTTCAGCATTCAGTTTCTTTCATAGATCCTGTTATAGAGAGACATCCAGTGTGGTTGGAAAGATATTTGGGGATAGGTCAGTCCACACCAGCTAGGGAAAATGAAAGGGGAGATTTGTAGGACAAAGGGTCTGGATGTTGTTGGAAACAGATCTTGTAAGAAGGCAGAGGGTTTTGAACAGCTAAGTTAGATAGTTAGCTGTTGGGACAAGATTTTGTAGTTTTTGTTTTTGGAGATGAATTTTGAGGAGGGAATGCTACCAAGTTCTATAGGGGTAGAGGAGTTTTAAGTAGAAGTATCAAGTTATATGATGTAAGCAGGCCATCATATAATTGTCCTTGAATAGAAATCTATTTGGTTAGCTGTTGGGATACTGTAAGACAGCTAACTATGTCTTTAAACTTCTTTAAAGTTTATGAAATGAATTTCTAGTTTATCCCTTTTACTTAGGCAAGTTAATCATTCCTAACATTTCTTTCAAAAGTTCAAACCTCTTTTCATCCATAGCTTTAGTTAGTATGTCAGAGACATTATCCTCAGTACCAACTTTGGATAGGTTGATATTTCCTTTTTCAACATGGTCTCTAATGAAGTGGTGTCTGACTTCAATGTGTTTTGTTTTAGAATGTTGAACAGGGTTCTCAGTCATGGCAATTGTACTGGAATTATCACAAAATATGGGGATATTTGTGACATTCATACCAAAGTCTTGAAGTTGACTTTTTAGGTACAATATTTGGGAACAGCAGAGACCAGCTGCAACATATTTAGCCTCAGCTGTTGAGGTTGCAACTGAAGTTTGCTTTTTCCTAGACCAGGACACAATCCTTGATCCAATAAATTGACATCCACCACTTGTTGATTTTCTGTCTAGATTGCATCCAGCATAGTCTGAGTCAGTAAAGCCAATTAGTGAGAATCGAGATTCATTAGGATACCACAAGCCATAATCAGGAGTTCCATTTAGATATCTCAAAATTCTCTTAACAGCAGCAAAATGGGATTCTCTGAGATTGGCTTGAAATCTTGCACAGAGACATACACTGAACATGATGTCTGGTCTTGAGGCTGTAACATATAGGAGAGATCTTATATAGCTTCTGTAAAGTGTTTGATCAACACTTTGACCATCAGTGTCAGCATGAAGTTTGGTTGTGGTAGACAGGGGTGTCTTAGCTGTTGAGGCATTCTGCATATCAAACTTCTTAATCATGTCTCTAGTGTACTTGGCTTGGTTAATGAAGATCCCATCCTTCATTTGTTTGACTTGAAGACCTAGGAAGTAGGTTAGTTCCCCAATCATACTCATTTCAAACTGTTTTTGCATTAGATCCCCAAATTCTTTGCAAAGGTCCTCATTTGATGATCCAAAGATAATGTCATCAACATAGACCTGAATGAGTAGGGTGTCATCTCCATACTTTTTTATGAACAGAGTGTTGTCAATATGACCTTTGATAAATCCTTTAGTGAGAAGGAAAGTAGACAAGGTGTCATACCAAGATCTAGGTGCTTGTTTCAGTCCATACAATGCTTTGTACAATTTGTATACATGGTCTGGGAACTTGGGGTGTTCAAAACCAGGAGGTTGAGAAACAAACACTTTTTCATTAAGTACTCCATTTAGGAATGCACTCTTGACATCCATTTGGAACACTTTCATCTTCTTAAGGCTAGAAATAGTCTTATGGCTTCAAGTCTTTCTACAGGAGCAAAAGTTTCATCATAGTCTATTCCTTCTTCTTGTCCGTATCCTTGAGCTACAAGCCTTGCTTTGTTTCTCACTACAGTACCATCTTCACTCATTTTATTTCTAAATACCTATTTGGTTCCTATGATAGTTTGATTTCTTGGATTGGGAACAAGTTTCCATACTTTATTCCTTTCAAACTGTTCAAGTTCTTCTTCCATAGCCTCTATCCAGTCTGCATCTTAAAGGGCTTCATGGATTTTCTTGGGTTCCATTTGAGAGATTAAGGCACTCATGAAGATATCATAATGAGGAATGCCATCAGGAATGGTTTCTTTTTTAATAGGGATTGAAATGAAAAGGTTATCATAATTTGCAATGGGGATTGGAGTGGAGATTTGAGAAGGGGTTATTTGACAGCTAACAGATTCATCTTGGCTGTTAGGAAGGGGAAAGCTGTTGGGAGTAGGTAAGCTGTTGGAAGTGTCTTTGGGTAGAACATAAGGCAGAATAGAGTTGTTCTCATTTGGAGAAGAGGAATTATTGGTTGTTGGTGAAGGTTCTGGAAGGTTGTCAGAATTTCCAATATTTTCATCAAAATCACATAAGTCAGTGTTGCTTTGATCAATGTTTTCATCAAAGTTAACATGAATTGATTCTTCTACAACCAGTCTTCTTTTGTTGTACACTCTGTAGGCTTTACTAGTGTTAGAGTAACCAAGAAAGATTCCTTCATCACTCTTGGAATCAAACTTATCCAGGTTATTCTTCCCATTGTTGTGAATGTAACATTTGCTCCCAAATCCATGAAAATAGGATATGGTGGGAACCTTTCCATTCCACAACTCATATGGGGTCTTCATATGAAACTTATTGATGAGAGTTTTGTTCTGAACATACATAGCAGTAGTTACAGCTTTACCCCAAAAGTACTTAGGAAGATTATGTTCTGACAGCATTGGTCTTGCTGCTTCACAAATGGTCCTGTTCTTTCTTTCTGCAACTCTATTCTGTTGAGGAGTTCTTGGAGCTGAAAAGTTGTGATCAATCCCTATTTGATTGCAATAAGTGTCCACTCCAGTGTTCTCAAATTCAGTTCCATGATCAGATCTTATCATTTTGATAGACAAGCCTTTAAAGTTCTGAACTTTGTTGAACAGCTGAGTGAGATTATGAAGGGTATCACTTTTGGATTCAAGAAGGATGACCCAAGTGAATCTTGTGTAATCATCAACAACTACAAGGGAATATCTCTTTCCACCTAGAGATCTGGTTCTAATGGGACCAAATAAGTCCATATGAAGGAGATCAAGAGGTTTGGTTGTGTCCAGTCTTGTTTTAGCAGAGAAGGATGTCTTCTTTTGTTTTCCACATTGACAGGCTCTGCACAGCTTGTCTTTCTTGAAGGGTATTTTGGGGAGACCCTTAACAAGGTTGGAGATTGACAATTTTGAAATGGTTTTGAGATTTAGATGAGAAAGTCTTTTATGCCACAGCCAAGACATATCTGATTGATTGTAGGTTAAAAGACAATGAGCAGTAGAGGATTGGACTACTTCAAGGTGGAGGCAGTAAAGGTTCTTCTTTCTAACTCCTGTTAAAATAACCTTATTGGTCTTGTCTTTGACTTGGAACTGATCCTTTGTGCAAATAACATGGTAACCTTTGTCACAAATTTGACTAATGCTGATCAAATTGTGCTTCAGGCCTTCAACATAAGATACAGCTGTAAAGATGATCTCCTTGGTCACTAGATTGCCTGATCCTTTGACTCTTGCTTGGGAATTGTCACTAAATGTAATATTGGGACCATTCTTGGGTGTTAGCTGTTGAAGCCATTCCTTGTTGTAGGTCATGTGTCTGCTACATCCACTATCTAAGTACTAGATTCCTTTATTGGATTCCTACAAAACAAAATTAAAAATTATGGTACCCTTTATTCTTTTTAGGTCCAAAGGATTAGATTTTCTTTGGTACCCTAGCCTTGCCACCTGATCTTCTTTTGAAGAACTGGTTAAGGGTGTTATAGTAGGACATGATTTGCATCATGTAGGGTGTCAATATGAAGGGTTAAGGTGGATTATATAGGTGTCCAGTGTTGTATGGGTTTTGATTGTAGTTTGGTTGATGGAAATGAGATTGCTGTCTGGGATTTTATGGGTGGTATGACGATCTAGGAGAGAACTTTTGTGACTGATAGGCATGGCTTTTCCCATTGGAATATTGCCAGTTTTGTCTAGGTTGCCTAGATTGCCTTTGCTGTCTAGCATGTCTTGGCTATCCAGTTTGCCTTGGCTGTTCAGCTTGTCTTGGCTGTTCAGCTTGCTTTGGCTTTCTGGCTTGTCTAGGCTTTCTAGGCTTCTGTTCTTGCTTCCTTTTCTGAGATTTAGTATCATCAGTGCTAGTGGAAGATTGAGACTTAGGAGCTATGGGAGAATCCACTTTCAATTTACTCTCTTCACTCCTCTGTTTGTACACATCTTCCTTTGTTTGAATAGGGTAAGATGGTTTCTTGGTAGAGAATGTGTTGAGACTTTGTAAAATCATAGTTTCAACAGCTCTATCACCAGTAGGTGGAGTGTAGGTTTTGAATGTGGGATTTTCAGCTCCTATTCCAGATCTGTCCCCAGGATGTCTTTGATTAAAGTGAAACATGGATAAAGCATTGCTTGATTTGTTCCAAGAATCAATCTTGCCTTTTAAGGCATTATTTTCTTCCTTCAAGGTACTCATTTCATGTTCATTATCCTGTTGAGACTTAGAACAGTCAGTCTTAGCTGTTGAGCTAAGTATGTCATTTTCAAGTTTTTGACATTTTTCTTCTAGATCCTTTTTGGTTGTTTCAAGGTTAGTTTTTAGGGATTTGAGGTTTTCAATGGTTTTTGATTGCTCAAGGTTTTCTGTGATGAGGGTAGCAAAGCTAGAGTCTTGTTTCTTCTTTTGAATCAAAAGAGTGCAAACTAAGTTTTTAAAACCTTTTATATTAAGTGAATTAAAATTATGTACCTCCTTAAGCTCTTCAGTAACAGCTAAGGCTTTTAGGTCCTCTTCATTATCTGAGTCATCATATTCCTGTGCAACTAAACACAATAATGCATCTTCTTCCTCACTGTCTGAGTATGATGAATCAAATTCTTCATCACTAAACCTAGAAGAATCAGCAAGCATGACTTGTTCTTTATTTTTGTCATTCTTAGCCTTGACACAATTGTAGCAATTTCACCTAGAACTATGAACAACTTCTTTAGAATAGTTCATTCTTTTTTAGTGTTCTCTTGGTTTCTTAGGTTCTTTACAGTCTGCAGTATAGTGATCTGGTTTACCACAGTTGTAACACTCAATGTTCTTTTTAACAACTTCTTGAGTTGGGTTGGATGGTGAAGGACTGTATCTTCTATCAAAAGCTTTCTTTTGATGCTTCATGGCATTTCTGATAGCCATGGAGATGAAACTTGGGATGTCTTCTTGAGAGATTGGCTTTGATTCTTGTTTAGGAGTTATATTCAGTTTTTGTAGAGTCTTGATAACAAGGGTGTCAATGTCCTGTTGAGATAACTGTTTTTGGTTTTGCTCTTGAGCAACAAGGGCAAGAGTTTGAGATATGGTGGATGCTGGTTGAATTTTGATCATTCCTTCTAGTTCATATGCTTCAAGTTTACCAAAGTATTGTTCAATGGTCATGCTACTCCATTCAGCTCCTTCTCTAATGGGAAGGGCTACTTTCTCATATTCTTGAGGAAGATTAGAGTAGATTTTTAGGCATAGGTCAGATTGTTCAAAGGTTTTGTCATGGTCTGAAATGGCTCTTACAAGATCTTCAAACCTTGGTCTTGCAGCACTCACTTTCTCTCCAGGGTAGAATTTGAAGTTGTCTAACTGTCTTAATAAGTTATAGAGATTCTGGGTTCTAACACTAGTGTGTTTAGTGAACTTGGTGTTAATTAATTCCCATGCTGCTTTAGCACTTGGTACTTTAGTTATTTCTTGAGCTAGGGAGTCATTCACACTTTTTTGCAGAATATTTTTTACTTTTAAGCTAGCAGTCATAAGTTGTCTTTGAGCATCAGTCCAGAGTTCAGGAGATTTGAGTTTGCTTCCTCCTCCATTGACTTCAACTTGAGTGGGAGGTTCAACTTCATTCTCTAAGACATACCAGTTCCATATGCTATTAGCATCTAGGTAGGTTTTGATTTTTGATGAATAAATCTCAAAAGATCCACAATCATCAATGCGTGGAATGTCCTTTTCATTGTTTCTTCTTGGTTGAGGCATGGTGGGTTGAATAGATCTTATCAAGTTGTGAGACTCTTTATGGTGAATCCAAGCTTTGATGCCAATTGAAAGGTCATGGTTAACTAAATGAACAGATTAATTAAAACTTGGACAGCTAACGGTTTGAGGTTAGCTATTGAGAGATAATGATAAAAAGAAATGTGCAGCGGAATAAAAATAAGTAAATAAATGAAAGGACAAGGTGTATGTGTGTGTTAGTGTTGAGACAAGAATGTACACAGTATTTTAAAGTGGTTCAGAGGCAAACCCTTCTCTTACATCCACCCCCACTGTTGGAACAGTGAGATCAATCCACTATAATCCGCTCTCTTTAGAGCTTACAAGAATTGATAAGGCAAGTTCCTTTGAACCCCTTCTACTTAATTGACACTTCAATTAAGGTTGCTTCTTTTAAAGCTAAAAGAAAAAGAAAAAGAAAATAATCACAAGTGTGTTTACAAAAATATAGCTTGGCTGTTAGCTGGCTGAAAGAGGGTTGTAACTGGGTGCAAGAAGGCACATTATTTGCAGGGGTTTATGCAAATATTTAAGGACTGCAAGGTGAATATGCAGTAAGGCTACAAAGGTTTTCAAACAGTGTAGGGTTGTGGGATGGGTAAAAAGGGTCACTTGACAACATGCCAATATACTCTTTTATATAAGGGTTGGCATATAGCCGTTGGGGGACACATAGCCATTTGGGGGACAAAGGTACAGAGAATTAATGGTCAGTCTTTGACTTTGACTAATAGTTTATTATTCCTTTGTTTGCAGGTTGTCAAGGTTTGGAGAAGTTGTATTCACACTTGGTCAAGCTTCAATATGTGTTATTCTAATGTTGATAACATTGGAATAATCATTCTTCAAGGTTTTGATGACGTGGAGTCTCAGCTGTTGGTGAAGAACAGTCTTAGCTGTTGGAGCAGAGGAGCTCAGCTGTTGGGCTTGTAGGGCCTTAGCTATTGAAGCTTGTTTGAAGATATCATCTTGATAATTCATTTGAGGTTGAGGGAGTTTGTAATAGGTAGTTCTTCAGTTTGCTTGATGTGTGGATGATAGATAAATCATGTAGAAGCTTGGCTGTTGGTGTTTGTCTTGGGTTGCATTTGTTCAGGTCTTTTGTATACATCATATAATCAATGGATTGATTATTTATTTATCAAAACATATTTACAATGATTAATTGTGAGTTAAGCATAGTGAGGTACTAACAAATATGAAAATACGTGTCAAGTTATTTGAGACGGAGAGCTTTAATCTAACAACTGAAATTTTGAATGAACGGCTGGACCCATAAAATTGTGAGCTAAATTGAAAGCTTACAATCATTAAATGTAAATTATTCATAAATTATTGGGTGAACAATATGGAAAAACAAACAAATATTGTCTGAATGTTTTTTTGTGATGATTGTACTATAGTTAAAGTCTCACTGCAGGCAGGAAGGATAGTTGGGTCAGGGGCCCCAAGTGCAACTGTTGAAATGTGCATGTTTTCTACAGTTAATTTTTTTGTACATAGCTGTTTGAATTTATCCCTCTTTGACAGTTATCTACTGTGTGTTGACTCAGATGGGAAACAAGCACAATCTTTTACTCACTTTGACATTTTATTTCGTGTTCTGAACTGGTCAAATTTTACTTGGATTTCATGCTTCTCCCTCCATCTAATTATTTTGATCAATTTTATATCATTCATTGCAAATAAATATATTTTCTATTTTCTAATTTAAAATATCTAAAGTTCACTTTTGAGAAAAATTTAGAAACAACAATATATAAATATCTCTGCTAGTCTTTTTCAAATTTTAAGCTTCGCAAGTATATGAAGAAATGTGATGCTTTTTTCCCCGTAAAGCATCATTTAGGGACAAATATTTACTTTGGAAAAAAATTCAAAAAATATTAGACCGGTAACAGAAAATATTGGAGGTTCCACCTTAAAACCAGTTGGTGCTAAGGGGAGTAATGCCTCATGTCTATATATTGATCCATATTTTTCTTTTTAGTAGATGTTGGATAATTGTCTCTTACTCGCCCCCTCACGTGTAGCCGGACTTTAGCACGTGTAATGGACCTTATAGAAGTGGTGACATAGGGCTCATGAAGAAGAAGCGGAAGCGATCAGACCACCATAGATCGGTGGCTCTGATACCATCTTAGAATTAAAGAGAAGCCCAAGTGTGAGCATTGGCTGGACTGGGACGGTAACAGACTATAGGACTGGGACGGTAACAGACTATATTCGAGGTTTTACCTTAAAATCAAGATCCCGCAAAATATGCTATAGTTTTTTCGTAAAAGATTAATCAAATGAATCTCTAAAATAGTGAGACTACCATTTTGGGATAAAGCGTATTTTTTTATTCTAAACAAAATGATTTAAGAAAGAGGTGAACAATTATTACAAATTCTCAATAACATTAACTTTGATATTGAGTATATAGAAACTTAAAGGGTAAGTTAAGCATCACTAAACAAAAGGATAGCATATTTTCAAAATGCCATAAAAGAGCTCCATTGAAAAATTACACATTTATGATCACTTATTTACAATATTGCCACCGTACTCAAGCGCGCTTCTTACTTTTATGGTCTTTACTTGAATTTCATCCGAATTGGGCTGATAATCACGGTTGGAAATAAGTAAATTGACATTGATCCCCCAACTTATTCCTCAATAGCACAGGTTAATCTTTCTCCAAAGCGCACGCATGTACAGTGAGAATTATTTGAAGTGACTGGCGGAGATACGAAATCAGTCCATTATTTCTTGAAAGAAAGATTCTTTAGCCACTTACTCCAAAGCCACATTATATTTATATTAATTGAGATAATTGAAGGGGTGCTTTATGTAACTTGTATTGAAGTGGTTCTTGAGTAGGCTTTCGGTGGTCAATGTCAGGATGTAGCATATGGGGTTAGTTGCAGAGCGAAATAGTTGTTGTTGTTGACGAGCTAAGATAACTATCATCCGGGGATCAAGTTTTTGACTTTGAGGAGTATCTTTGAAACCAATCTATGAGAATATTTCTAATGATCTTTCTCGTGCTTTTAATTTGTCACGAGAACCTATCGTACTATTCTAGATTGTCTCTCTCGTACACTGTAGAGTTGGAAAACATTTGCTAATTGAGAAATTGAACTAAGAAAGAAATAAGAAACATTAATATAAAAGTGCTCTAGATAAGGAAGCATAAAACTAAAATAAACTTTTAAATCAACATGATTGACTCATAGCTAAACCGGAACCATGCTAGAACCCATACATGGGATCTAAATATAATTGAAAACCTAACAATATTTTTCTTTCTTTAGATCACTACATTCATGACTATTCAGCATCAGGAAAACAAAAGATGATAGAACAATTTTGATCCCTGAATGCCACACTCATATTTAAGTAAGAGAAAGAGGAAGAGATGAAGCGGAAGCATGTAATAAATGTATACATGTTGAATCCATCTTGATGTCTTGAAGGGAGAATAAGAATGAAGTAGAAGATAATGTAGGGAGATGATCTTCTAAATGAAAGTGTCTCTTAGTCTCTCAAAAGTTCTTTCAATAATGAAGAGATAATTTAGATGAGAGAAAGTAAGAATCAAGTATGTTTAAGGCTTGATGGAGGGGCCTTTATATAGTAAACATGGTGACACTTCAAATAGGGACCATACCTATTCATTTCCAAAGCAATGTTGATTTACTATCTTGCCCATCAAAGATAGATAAATAACATTTCAGGGATTCTACACATTGACTATTTTTACCATACTTTATATTAATGTCATAGTTATGATTTTATTAATGGAAGGTACCAAATTATTTGTGTTGCAAGCCATATTGATCTAACAATCTCCCACTTGGGTTGCAAAACAAATTTCTTCCTTTAAATCATAAGTACAACATAAATGATAACCCAAATGTGCACTTTGTTATCACTTATAACAATCTCGTCCATTAGCCATACAAGTATAGAACTAAAGGGGCAGTCGTTGTAATTGATTCGCAACTAAACCCACTATAATTACATATACTAATTCAACTAAATGACATAGATCAAAAGTATGGATGTGTAGCATGGATCTTAATGAATATATACATATTCTTCCAACTAGTCCAACTTAACCAAATGAGATCAAACTTTAAATAATAATAGAACAATAAAATTGAAGAAAACAACATAAACTCCCACTATATTAAATGTTATCAAAAGTTGTTACACCCATATGAGCAACATGCTCGTGAAACACTAAAGGTGATAACGCCTTAGTAAACGGATCCGCAAACTTAGAGTTTGTACCAATAAGTTGTATTTCTATTTGTTCATTTTGTACCCTCTCTCTTACAACAAGAAATTTAATGTCAATGTGTTTAGACTTTGACGAGCTCTTGTTATTGTTGGAGTACAAGACCGTTGCCCTATTGTCACAATAAAGCTTAATAGGTCTTTCGACACTATCAACAATACGCAGTCCCTCAGTGAATTTACGCAGTCAAATAGCTTGATTGGATGCCTCGAAACAAGCAACGAACTCGGCTTCCATGGTGGAGGAAGTAACGAGTGTCTGCTTGGCACTTCTCCAAGAAATGGCTCCACCGGCTAATGTGAAGACATAACCAGACGTTGATTTACGGCTGTCTTGGCATCCAGCAAAGTCGGAATCGGAATACCCAATGATCTCGAGATGATCCAACTTTGAATATGTAAGCATGTAGTCCTTGGTGTTTTGTAAGTACCGCATCACTCTTTTGGCTGCGACCCAATGTTCTCTCCCCGGATTGCTTTGGTATCGACCAAGCATCCCAACAATAAAAGCTAAGTCTGGACGAGTACAGACTTGAGCATACATTAAGCTTCCTACTGCTGATGCATAGGGGATGTTTTCCATATACTTGGTTTCAAAATTGTTTTTGGGACATTGATTGAGACTGAATTTATCTCCTTTAGAGACAGGGGTGTCATGTGGTTTACAGTTTTGCATGCTAAACCTTTGTAATACCTTCTCTATATAGGCCTTTTGTGATAATCCTAAAGTACCTCGTGAGCGATCACGGTGTATTTGGATTCCTAATACAAAAGATGCCTCACCAAGATCTTTCATTTCAAATTTGTTTGAAAGAAATTTCTTAGTTTCTTTTAGAAGGTTTATATCATTACTAGCTAGCAAAATATCATCCACATATAAGACTAATAATATAAACTTACTCCCACTGAACTTATGGTATATACAATCTTCACCAATATTCATTTCAAAGCCAAATGAAAGAATTACTTGGTTAAATTTGAGATACCATTGACGGGAAGCTTGCTTGAGCCCATAGATGGATTTCTTAAGTTTACAAACTAAATGATTAGTTTGTTCCAAATCATCCACCATTTCTGGTTTCTTCATATAAATGGTTTCCTCAATGTCTCCATTGAGAAAAGCAGTTTTTACATCCATTTGATGAAGCTCAAGGTCATAATGTGCCACTAAAGCCATAATGATCCTAAAGGAGTTTTTAGAAGACACCGGAGAGAATGTTTCTTTGTAGTCAATACCTTCCTTTTGAGTGAAACCTTTGGCAACAAGACGAGCCTTATATCTTTCCACATTACCTTGTGAATCCTTTTTGGTTTTAAATATCCATTTACAACCAATCGGTTTCACATCCTTCGGTAATGGGACAAGATCCCAAACGTCGTTGTCTTTCATAGATTTTAACTCTTCATTAATGGCATTGATCCACTTATGAGATTTAGGACCTTTAATGGCTTCATGGAAGGTGAGAGGCTCATCTCCCACTAAACCTAGGTGTCCTTCATTCTCTGCAAGATACACCTCATAATCATCCGAAATGGCACTTCTTCTAACTCTATTGGATCTCCTTAAAGGCACTGGTTCTTCCTCATTTTGAGGTTGTTGAATTTCCTCATTTTGATCAACATTTTCATGTTGTTCAATATTTATAGGGGAGTCAATATTTTGAATTTGTTCCTCTTGAATTTCAGGTACAAGTACTTGATTTTCAATTGGGACTACTAAGGGAAGAGGTATAGAAAAGGATTCCTCTTCCTTAAATTCAAAATTATTATTCTTAATTTCCCCTCTAAATTCAACATTCTCAAAGAACCTAGCGTTTCCCGTTTCAAAAAACGTTCTAGTTTTCGGGTTGTAAAATTTATAGCCCCTTGATCTTTCGGCATACCCTACAAAGTAGCAACTAACTGTCTTAGCGTCCAATTTTCCTTCGTTAGGCCTATAAGGCCTAGCTTCTGCTGGACAACCCCATACATGAAGATGATTTAGGGACGGTTTCTTATTCGTCCATAATTCATAAGGGATTTTATTGTTAGTGGCTTTAGAGGGAGCCCTATTTAGAAGATAAGTTGCGGTTTTTAATGCATCGCCCCATAATGAGTGAGGTAAAGAAGTATTAGAAACCATACTTCTTACCATATCCTGAAAGGTTCTATTACGTCTCTCAGCTACACCATTCATGCTAGGTGAACCCGGCATAGTGTAGTGAGGGACAATCCCACACTCTTCAAGATAGCGAGCAAAAGGACCCGGACGTTGTTCTCCCGAACCATCATTCCGACCATAGTATTCACCACCACGATCGGATCTAACGTTCTTAATAGTCTTACCTAGTTGATTTTCAACTTCGGCTTTAAAAGACTTGAAAACGTCCAAAGATTGAGACATTTCATGAAGCAAATAAATGTATCCATATCGAGAGTAGTCGTCTATGAACGTTATAAAATATTGTTGACCATTCCAAGAAGGAGAAGGGAATGGCCCACAAATATCCGTATGTATTAGTTCTAAGATGCTTGAGGCTCTCGAGGATACCTTTCTTTTCGAGTTTGTAAACTTTCCTTTTAGGCATTCAATGCAAAAGTCCTTTTCAGGAACATCAAGTTTATTTATGATTCCTTCTGACACAAGCTTATCAATTCTCCTTTTGGAGATATGACCCAAACGCCTATGCCATAAGGTATAAGAATTTTCACTTGAAAACTTTCGCTTCTTAGATTTAGTTTTATTATTATGGGACTCATTGATTGTTTGAGTAGTGTTAAGCAAATAAAGATTATCACTACTTGATAAAGTACTAGTACCAACAATAATGGAATTGAAATATAAATCACATCTATTATTACCAAATGAACAAGAGTAACCCTCTTTGTCCAAAACAGTGATAGATATTAAATTCCTTCTAAACGAAGGTACAATAAAAGTATTATTTAATACAAAATAATATCCTGTACTTAACAACAATCTAAAGGTTCCAATGCCTATGACTTCTACCGGGTTCCCAGCTCCCATATAGATGAATCTTTCATCTTCACTGGGTCTTCGGTAATTCAGGCAACCCTGCATAGACATACTAATGTGAGTTGTTGCACCAGAATCCAACCACCATGTATATGTAGGAATTGAAACTAAATTAGCCTCAGTACAAACAAGACCAAATGACATACCTTTATTAGCACGCCAAGCGTGATACTTAGGGCAGTCGTACTTCATATGACTCGGGTCCTTGCAAAAGAAGCACTTATTTTCCTTACGATCATCAGATGATCCTTTAGGCTTCTTATTGCTTGTTACCGCAATTTCCTTCCCTCTTCTCTTAGTCCCATAAGAAGAGGTAGATGCTAAGTGAGCACTTTCAATTTTAGATTGCTTCAACCTATCTTCCTCTTGTGTCAGATGTGAGATTAATTCATTAATATCCCACTTGTCTTTCTGACAATTATAGGTCACCTCAAAGTGACCAAACTGAGGAGGAAGAGAAATCAACACTAAATGGACGAGAAGATCTTCCGATATCTCTAACTTAAGTCCTTTTAGTTTAGTTGATAAGTGAAGCATTTCTAAAATATACTCCCTTAAGTTCCCAGTACCCTTGTACTTCATGGAAACAAGTTTCCTTAGGGTAGAACTTGTTTCCGACTTTTCGCTTTTAGCAAAGCGCCGCTCAAGGGTTTCCAGAAAGGTCTTAGCATCAACGTCCTCGGGGACACTGTTGAGAAATGCCTCCGGGACAACATTTTCCATGATCATAAGACTTACGCGATTAGAGCGTTTCCACTTCTCAAAGTTCAAGCGATCCTCAGCGGTGCTATCTTCACTAAGAGGAAGAGGAATTGGCTCCCTAAATGCGAGGTCTATGTCCATGCAGCCCAAGATCATAGTAATTTTGTTTTTCCAAGTTTTAAAGTTTGTCCCATTAAGCATTGGAATTGTGCTCATCGCAGCAGTAATAGAAGAAGCGTTAAGTAAATCTGGGAATCGAGAACAAGAATGAATACAAAACAATAATAAGTAACTACATTATGAATAAAAAGATTAATTATATCAAATGAAATCCATCAATAAAGCAATTAACATGACATCAAAACTAATCTTTGGATTGCGAATTGACTCATAAATAACTACTTTAGATGACAAGTAATTTGAACAATATTTGATTAAATGCTTAATCTTCCTTTGGGTAGTCTTAAGCATTTAATAAAATTACCAAATGTTCATTTTATATGTCATCACAAGAATGCTTAAGACTTTCTTAGTACGTGGCGTTGTTCAACCTTAGTCGTTCCACCAATCCGTTCGGATGGTTGAGGAGACCAGTCAAGGTTTCCAGCCTGATATACCATCGTTAGTCAAATGTCAAGATCTTCTTTGGAAAATTCAAGTCATTCATATCTTAAACATTCAACACTTTAATAATTTTGCATTTAAATAACGTTAATCACTTAGGTGATAATATTATTTAAATAATGAATAAAATTATTTAAGCATATAATTAATCAGGGCTTTAAGGTTTGAAAAATTAATGTTTTGTCCAAGGGAAACAAAAGTTGTACAGAAAATAAGAATTTTTCCAAAAAATCTGTGAACAGTGACTGCTCGGCCGAGTCAAGGAAAGTGCTCGGCCGAGCACTTTAAATCAGATTGTTTGAAAATTGATCTGCTCGGCCGAGCAGAACAAAGGACACGGCCGAGCACTTTTAATCAGAACATTTTGCCTTTGTTGACATACAATGCGCGGCCGAGCAAATCCAAACGCTCGGCCGTGCAAGTCTTGGTCCGACCGGGCAAAGCCAAAAACCCGACCGGATTATCAAGAGAACCGAACCGGACTCGACCAAAGATCCAACCGGTTTATGTCAATTTTGGCGCCTGTTCATCTGCTCGGCCGAGCAAAACAAAGGACTCGGCCGAGCAGTTCGCGCCTTTTCATATGCTCGGCCGAGCAGAACAAAGGACTCGGCCGAGCAAGGCGAATTCTGCACTTCTGAATTTTGTTTTAAAAATTTCCCAAAACAATGAATTGCAAGTAGATCCACATGGTATGTACTTAAAACATAAAACCACGTTATATAGGGATAATCTTGCTTTAAATTAGTGGAATCAAGTGAGTAGATCCTTATGGTATGTTCATTACAACATAAACCATGCTTTTAAGGGATAGTCTCACATGAACCATTTTAAAGAACAAAACTTTTCAAACCATTTACTTAACTTAGATGAAGATCGTCAGCACTCTATTAACGAATTAGAGTCCCTAATCGACATCAAAAACCTTAAGATTCAACAGGGAAAATGAATCATAGTTAAAGCGGTTTAATGTTTTTTCTTAATACAAGAACTCAAACTCAAACTAAATAATGAGCGGGGCTCTGATACCAATTGATAGAACAATTTTGATCCCTGAATGCCACACTCATATTTAAGTAAGAGAAAGAGGAAGAGATGAAGCGGAAGCATGTAATAAATGTATACCTGTTGAATCCATCTTGATGTCTTGAAGGGAGAATAAGAATGAAGTAGAAGATAATGTAGGGAGATGATCTTCTAAATGAAAGTGTCTCTTAGTCTCTCAAAAGTTCTTTCAATAATGAAGAGATAATTTAGATGAGAGAAAGTAAGAATCAAGTATGTTTAAGTCTTGATGGAGGGGCCTTTATATAGTAAACATGGTGACACTTCAAATAGGGACCATACCTATTCATTTCCAAAGCAATGTTGATTTACTATCTTGCCCATCAAAGATAGATAAATAACATTTCAGGGATTCTACACATTGACTATTTTTACCATACTTTATATTAATGTCATAGTTATGATTTTATTATTGGAAGGTACCAAATTATTTGTGTTGCAAGCCATATTGATCTAACAAAAGAGGCCAAAGTCCAAAACATTTGCTCAATGTAGCTAGGGTAAAAGGCATTTTACCCTAGCTACATTATTACCCATCTCGCGCAATTCTTTTCCTCTTATTATTGTTTATATGTTGTTTGTAGTTAGAGAACATAATGACTTTTTCATAATCTAATTTCTCCTGCAATTGCAAATCTGGTCTTGGATGTGAGTTGTCAAACACACCCAACGGGAGAACATGTATTCCTTATTTCCATAGGGGCATCGTCCTTAGGAGCATTTTGTGAATTTTCTAAAATTAAAGACTTGTGTAGTGATCAGACAGCTGCTATACATTAGATAAGTTTATGAAGTTTGCTAGTTTGGATTGTAGTTTTATTATTTTCTTTCTTCTTTGATCTTGAGAGGATAACTTGTATTCAACTCGTTATACTATTTTTCTATTTCTAAGAAATCATTTTTTTTTATCAAAGAAAAGAAGGTACTCTCTCCTTCCCAAAATCAATGTCCAAAAAAATCTTGATGAGTACATTTGGATTTTTTTGGACATTCATTCTTTGAATATGTGATATAGTACATTCTACCCAACTGTGTTCTAAAAAGAATCAATCTAATATAAGAGGGAGTGAAAGAAATAGGGAAAATTGCATATTGGTTACCTGAACTTTCTCAAGAGTTGCAATTTGATTCCCAACATATCATTTTTTGCCATCCCCTTCCCCAACCTGACTTTTTGTTGCAATTCAATGTAAATTCCATTAAAAAGCTAACTTCCGTTAAAAAATACCTCATGTGCTTTGCACATGATTTTAAAGGGGTAAAGTAGACTTTTTCCGTAGCTGCAAGTAATGGAAACAAATAACCCCATTTAATTTTAGAAAACCCAAAAAAAAATTATCCCTTCTTCAACATTCATGCCCACCCCATCCCCACCACCGACCACCCATCTCCACGCCCGCTCTTCTGATATACCGGCCCACCCTCCTCCTCCGTCTATTTCACCTACGCTCTCTTCACTTGTCTCTCTCTCGTCTTCCCTCTTCCTTCGTCAATGAGTTTTCAGAAAAATCTCTCTCTAGGTTAAGAGAATGCTCTCCCTATGGCAGGCCAAATTTAACCTCCATGGTGCCTTTGAGATGAGATTCTTTTATGAGATTTCATCCTTGCTCTCTTCCTTGCCTCAGATCCTTGAGATTTCTCTTTCTAGGTTATGAAAATTTTACGTTTTCCGATGATTTTTTTTTTGGTTTCTGGTGGTTCTACAGTAAAACCGAAAATGGAGCTTCTTCAAGAACTTTGAATATGAAGTTTTCTTAGGCAAAGCTTGCTATTTTTGGTTTGCTACTGCAATTTTCCATATTCTATTTGGATTTATGCCTTTTGCTGCTGCAATTCTTTTTCTGTAGTAACTTGATTTTCCACACTATTTGCTTTGGTTGGTGATGTAAATGGGGTGAATTGACAAATGTGGTGGTTTTGATGTGGGAATGGTGGTGGTTTTGTTGGTGGTGGTGGCTGCTTAGATGGAGATGGTAGTGGCTGATTAGTGGGGATGGTGGTGGCTAATGGTGGACCAATGGTGTTGGTGGTGGTGAATGGTGTACCGACGGCATTGGTGGTGGCGAATGGTGGACTGATGGTGTTGGTGGGGGCAAATGGTGATGGAGATGATGGATGTGTTAATATAATTACATGTAAATACTTAATATCATCTCTAACTCTAATTTTTTAACTAAAGTTAATTATTCATGTGGTTTAAGCAACTAATTTCTTGACTGTAGTTAATTTTTCGTTAGGTTTAGGAGACAAACATTTAACAATAGTTGGCATTCAATGTTAAATGTCATGTTTGCCCCTTAAAGAACATGTGCGTGGCACATGACCATGTTTTCTAACGGAAGTTAGGTTTTTAATGGAATTTACATTGAATTGCAACAAAAAGTCAAGTTGGGGAAGGGGCTTGCAAAAAATGATATGTTGGGAATCGAATTGCAACTCTTGAGAAACTTCAGGTAACTAATATGCAATTTGCCCAAAGAAATATGCATCCATTATGTGCAATACAACACAAGAACACACCCAACAACACCAGGGTTCTCAAAATTTCCATTTATTGATGAAGTACTTAAGCTTCTAAAGAAGAAGCACAACAACAACAACAACAACAACAACAATACGAAAACATCTCCTGTTCTTCAACATCCATGAAAATGTGACCACCTATATTTTCTTGATTTATTTGACTGTTCTGTTTAACAATTTAAATTTAAACAGCATAAAAAAATCAACATCCAAGAAAACGCATCCACCTACATTTTCGCCCAACTTGAACAAAGCCAAGTCATGTTCTTCAAAGAGTTCTGCTCCACAAAATGCTTCCAACCAGTGCTTAGTCCACCAGTGATTCCCCTGCGTTGCAGCCTAATTTTCCATGTACGCTCTTCCATGCGAAGAATTATGTCCTTTACGTCTTGAGGAACATTCTTCTTCAGCCAATCAACTGGAATAGACTGCAAAAAGAAAAAGAAAAAAGACTTTACAAACTGGCTTCTCTGTAATTCCTTTTTCCTATACAATAAAAAGTATGAACATTCCATTTCCATAGAGAAAATTAATATATATATTATATATATTTATAAGATGGTAACAGTAAGCACAAAATTATATACACAAACTAGAACACTAACTTAAGTTTAGTTGGAGCTTAAATGTGATGCTGACCTTTATGTACCGCGAACAACGGCCCATTATGTAGGGTTCTCTTTGATCGCTTTCCATCTCTCCCATACCACCAAACTACTGCACATGTTAAAAAAAAAAAAAAAAAAAAAGAGAGGAAAAAAAACCCTTACAAGGAATAACTCTGCGCAAGTTGAAGATAGAAAACAATGAATTAATGAGGGCAACTTAAACGGAAGCTGGGTTTATGTGAGAATTATGAGTGAGGCAGAGAAAGTTTAGCTCCCAAGTTGAGATTGAGCAGTCAGGGAAATTCCTTACAAACAAACAGGTTTAGGTTTACATGTATTTATAGTGTATTTTAACCCTAGTTGCACTTAAGACTTTGGTGGTGTTTTCGGCCTGTTCCTCCGGCCCATTGTTTTTCGAAAAATGTGATCAATCATATCATAATAGGTTGCCAAAAATTATACAACGGTTTCTATAGATACTCATTCCAACCCAAAATTAACTTTTTTTTTTTACCTAAGCCAAAAATAAATAAATCAATATTCTGTATGAGACCGGTTACTATAATATATAATTTTTTTTCTGGGGAGAATTATTGCTTCTACAGTTTTACTTACCCATTATATTTTCCATGAGTGGACACATTCATCCTTTTACATTTGACAAATTCTTAGGTGCGGCTAGTGCACGCAGTGCGGCGGGCGCGACCCGCGGGTCAACCCGCCCGGCCCGACCCACCCGACCCGCTATCCGCTTCTCCTCCACTCCCCAGGCGACACGTGGCGCGCTGTGAGCCACATCTGGTTCTCCCAACCGCGCGCTGCCACGTGTCGTCTCTAAAAAAAAAACCAAAATCTTTAAAATGCTATATCTTGAGATTTATAAGTCAAAAAAAATATTTAAAAATACCGTTGTGTTTGTCTCGACGAGACGAATAAAACTACATAGGTCATGATATGGTTTGATTTTTTTTTTAAAAAACATACTTTTTAAGACACAAAAAAAATTGATCTGCTTGTCAGCTCAAATGTAACACTCTGTTCTGATAAAAGTAACACTTTCATCTTCAAAAAGTAACACTTTTTCTACTGTTAAATGTAACAGCAGTTTAAAAAAAAAAAAAAAAAAATAGGTTTGCATTTCAATTGTTACTTTCTCAATAAAAAATTGTTACATTTCATATATAATGTTACATTTAGAAATGTAAAATGTTACAATTGAGAAAAAAAAATGTTACATTCATTTTTTATAAAATGTAACATCAGTTTAGTTGTCAATCCTATGTTAATGTTGGGGGAAAAAAGTGTTACATTTGAAAAAAAAAGGTGTTACATTTGAAAAAATAATGTTACATTCCTTTATAAAAAGTGTTACATTAATTTAGTCGTTAATTTTTATGTTATCTTTAATCTATTGCATCAAAATTGTGGTACATTTTTGAAAAAAAAGTGTTACATTTGAAAAAAAAAGTGTTACATTTCGTTATAAGAAGTGTTACTTTTGGTGGGAGGAAAAAAGGTTGTGGGGGCAAAAAAAAAAAAAAAAAAAAAATCGGCAAAAAAAAAAAAAAAAAAAAAAAAATAGGGCATGGCTCGGCGCCGCCGCACGCGAGACTAGCTCTTTACATTTTGAGGAATTATAATCTATCTATCAATATAATTATATAAATATAAAAGCAGAGTACTATTCTCAATCGACGGCAAGGCACGTTGAATTGTGACATATAAATTCACTGGGGATCCTATTGGCATATGCAATTTAAGGAAAAGTTTAATATTCTATCCTAATAAAGCATAAACTTAAAATTATTTGATATTGCAACTAAATCTAGAATATTCATAGCTATCCTAATATATTTAAAATTATTTGAACTTGTAGTTCAATATAAATTTGAAATTAATTGATTTGAATATTCATTGCTATTGTTAGTACCCGATCTGAAAATGAGTTTATTAGGGATTTCCCAAATACACAAGGACTTTATAGGAATTACAAACCTTGCAAAGACTTGTCCCGGATTCCCAAAATATACCTCATTGTTCTAGAACATCTTAAAGATGGCCAAAATAGGGTTTCCATAAAACATGCAAAACCCTAGCTTAATAATTAAGTCAGCCAGGAATGATGGCCACGCGGCCACATTCGCCCGAGCTCCAACCTTGGCCACGCGGCCAACATCGCCGCCGCCCTCAACCTTGGCCACGCGGCCAACATCGCCGCCGCCCTCCATCTTGGCCACGCGGCCACATCCGCCCCGGATGATCTGGACCGTCAGATCTCTCCATCAGTTTCCTATTTAAAGACCTCCCTTGCCTCAGAATTTGGGGATCCAAATTTGAGAGCTCTTAAGGGACGATTTTGCTCCCAAATCAAGTCATTCAAGCCTCCAAAAACACTCTCAAGAATCCCAAGAAGATCCAAGGTTATTTCTTGCCAACAAAGGTAAGTTTTCTAACTTTTTCTTCATGTTCTTGTCATATTATTAGTTTAGATCCATAATATTCATATTCTTAATATGTTTATTCATGTGTTCTTCATAATATTCATGTTCCTAACATCTTTATTCATATTTTCTTCATGACATTCATATGTTCATAATATGTTCTTCGCATATTCATCATATTCTAGATTAAAACCTTATTTATGCCATATTTAGGGTGGCGATCTTCATAATTACATGTTATTTCATAGCCGATGATGATCTAGGGTTCATCAACCCGAGGATGATCTAGGAACTACTTCTAAACCCTAAACTTTAGGTAATTCCCCCTCATTATGCATGATCCCGATTCTTCTGCCTATTCTAAATTCTTCTCGAACTACGCTGACCTGAGCTTCTCACATTGAGAGGAACGTAGGCAATCTTCGGATCCGGTCTCAATCACTAACACACTACATACACCGCATCATGATAGAAAGACCGATCAATTCGGGCAATAGGAGTGATAACGTTCAATATTCTTCTCTTGTTGTAATTTGACCCCCGAACCCATTAACATGCTTTTCTCAATGTTTTGACTATAATTAAAACGGCGTGGCGACTCTCATAATTTTAATGTTGCTATGAATATTCCCAAATTCAAACACACGTATTCACAGCTATGTGTTGGGTTAATGCCTTTGAATTTGGGACGCTTAAGTTAAAGAATTAAACAACAGAAGATTTCGCAATTCCTTGGCAGAGCAGAGTTGGGTCCGGGCGCACTAGGTGAAAGACCCGGTCGGACCAGATGGGGTTCGGGCACAGCAAGGGTGAAGACCCGACCGGACCAAGGCAAAAAGGCGTATCGGAAATCGGACGTCGGAAATTAGCTATGGGAAATGAAGTAGATCCGGGCGGGTATATGAAGGAACCCGACTGGACAAAGAGAATATCCGGGGCGGACCAAGTCAACAACCCGGGCAGACCATAGACCAAACAGCAGCAGGATTTCAGACGACGTGCAGTTTCGCAGATGGGAAGGCTTTCGAGTCAGTTTTAGACTAGGATTCCAAGTTCCTACTAGATTTTGAGATAGACTATTAGACCATGGGCAATAGTCTCAACCCCCAAAAACATTCAACTACCTTAATATCACGACACCTCATCTTCTCTCTCCATCCACTTAATCATTCAACTACCCTCTCAACTACACCCCCCACAATAACTAGTTTAGTTTAAAATTCAACTCCTCCCAACTCATCATTCTATACCCCACCACTTTTATTTTATTTATAATTTTTATATTTATGATTAATAAAAATAATAATAATTATTAAATCATTTATAATTAAAAAATACTTCACACTTAATTAATTTTTTTAATTGAAATTAAATAAATATGAAAATTGATGATAATTATTATTTAAAAAATAATCACACTTAAAAAGATGTTGACATTTTTTAAATAAGGGTTGATAAAGTATAATTGAAATATTTATATTGAGAAAATAAGCTTTTTTTTTTTTGTATCCAAATCAAATGAAACTTACATCAATTTATAGAGGAAAAAAATGATATATTTTGGTGATTTTCTTTTTTATAAAAATTCAATTTACTATGAAATAATTAAGCTCAAAAAATTGGGATAAAAAATTAATATGAAATATAATGAACCAATGGGTATGAGACAAGTGTCCCAATTAGAAAAAAGGAAAAAAAAAAAAAGGGAAAATGCAATGAACAAACACGCAAGGAGAAAAAAAAAAAAAAAAAACGGGGGGGAAAGGTAAGCAACTCGCCGGCTTGGGAGGTGCGCTACACTCTCCAATTGTTGGCCAATCCCAAGCCGCCACGTGTCTCTTCCAGGCCCCACACAAATTCCCTCAACCCAGTTGAAACCTCTCAACCCTTCCCCTTCAACCCCCTCCTCTCAACTCCCTATTGCCCACCCTCAACTAGTTGACCCCCCACTCAACCCCTTATTGTCCATGGTCTTAGTGGTATAAATAGAGGCTATTAGTTTAGATCAAAGTTAGCCGAAAGTCTCAGATAAATTATTAGAGTGCTCAGAGCGAGGTCTGTAATTCTACAGTTGCACAGTTAAGATTATTGTGATCAATAATTCGTACAGCAGTAATAGTGTGATCTTGTAATCGTTTCTCCAAATTGATAATAATATTCTCTCCCCTCCCCGTGGACGTAGCCAAGTTGGTGAACCACGTAAATTGGTGTTCTTGTGATTGCTCGCTTTTCTTATCAAGTCTTGTTATTGCTCTAACAAGTGGTATCAGAGCTCTGGTTGTTCCACAACTTTGGTTTGTGGTTGGAGGTTCATGGATTCCTCTGCAAAGAACAAGAAGATGGGTCAAGGAGCAGATTCGATCGACAAGTTCAATGGGAAGAATAGTTTTTCTCTTTGGCAGATCAAGATGAAGGCTTTGTTGATAGACAAAGATTTATGGTAACCGTTGGAGATTGCAATCAGGGAACGCAAGGATCCCAAGGGTAAGGCAGTCACCACAAAAGGTACAGCAAAACAATCAGAGAAGGAAAAGATAGCAGCAGCGAAGGAGGTGGCGGCATTAAAGAAGTTAGATCAGAAGGCTCACGCCAAGATCATCAGACAGTTGGATGATGAGATCCTAACCAATGGTGCAGGAACAGACTCCGGAAGCGATCTTTGGTTGAAGTTGGAAGATATGTACATGACACGTTCATTGACTAACAAGTTATACCTAAAGAAGAAGCTATATGATTGTCGTATGACTGAATGTATGCCCATAAATGATCATCTTGACATATTTACTTCTACATTACTTGAACTGCGTAATATAGAAGTAGTTGTTGATGACGAGGATGCAGCCTTGCAACTTTTAGTATCTTTACTTATGTCTTATGAACATTATATCGATTCGTGCATAAATCATAAAGATGGTATCACTCTAGAGGAAGTGAAGACTTCTCCCTAGACGAGAGAGTTACGCCGAAAGGCGAGTGGGATGAGGCAGGTACCCAGTCATCAGGTTTGGTTGCTAGTAGCAGTAACAGGGGTTCTAGTGGGAAGAAGAACAATCAAGGTAATTCTTCACACAAGAAGGGTCTGAAACCTGGGGATATCTGTAATTTCTGCAGAGAAAAGGGGCATTGGAAGTTCGATTGTCCCAGAAAGAAGCAAGGCAAGGCACCTGTTAGAGCAAAGGCCATGATGGCCAGAGATAGCAGTTCAGAAGAGGATTATGCTTTAGTAACATCAGAATCAACATGCGTATCTAATGCGTGGATTCTTAATTCAGGAGCTTCTTACTATATCAGTCCTAGGAGAGAATGGTTTACCGGTTATAGGCAGCTAGTTGGAGGTGATATAAGAATGGCCAATAGTACAGTCTGCAGGGTTGTCGGTATTGGTTTGATCTCAGGACTCATGATGGTAGGGTTGTCACTTTGAACGAGGTTCGACACGTTCCACTTATGACAAAGAATCTGATTTCTCTTAGTCAGTTAGATAGCAAAGGGTTCAGTTTCAATATAAATTAGAAATTAATTGATTTGAATATTCATTGCTATGTGTTGGGTTAATGCCTTTGAATTTGGGACGCTAAACAACAGAAGATTTCGCAATTCCTTGGCAGAGCAGAATTGGGTCCAGGCGCACTAGGTGAAAGACCCGGTCGGACCAGATGGGGTTCGGGCGCAGCAAGGGTGAAGACCCGACCGGACCAAGGCAAAAAGGCGTATCAGAAATCGGACGTCGGAAATTAGCTATGGGAACTGAAGTAGATCCGGGCGGGTATATGAAGGAACCCGACTGGACAAAGAGAATATCCGGGCGGACCAAGTCAACAACCCGGCAGACCATAGACCAAACAGCAGCAGGATTTCAGACGACGTGCAGTTTCGCAGATGGGAAGGCTTTCGAGTCAGTTTTAGACTAGGATTCCAAGTTCCTACTAGATTTTGAGATAGACTATTAGACCATGGGCAATAGTCTCAACCCCCAAAAACATTCAACTACCTTAATATCACAACACCTCATCTTCTCTCTCCATCCACTTAATCATTCAACTACCCTCTCAACTACACCCCCCACAATAACTAGTTTAGTTTAAAATTCAACTCCTCCCAATCATCATTCTATACCCCACCACTTTTATTTTATTTATAATTTTTATATTTATGATTGATAAAATAATAATAATTATTAAATCATTTATAATTAAAAAAATACTTCACACTTAATTAATTTTTTTATTGAAATTAAATAAATATGAAAATTGATGATAATTATTATTTAAAAAATAATCACACTTAAAAAGATGTTGACATTTTTTAAATAAGGGTTGATAAAGTATAATTGAAATATTTATATTGAGAAAATAAGCTTTTTTTTGGTATCCAAATCAAATAAAACTTACATCAATTTATAGAGGAAAAAAAATGATAAATTTTGGTGATTTTCTTTTTTATAAAAAAATCAATTTACTATGAAATAATTAAGCTCAAAAAATTGGGATAAAAAATTAATACGAAATATAATGAACCAATGGGTATGAGACAAGTGTCCCAATTAGAAAAAAGGAAAAAAAAAAAAAAAAAAGGGAAAATGCAATGAACAAACACGACAGGAGAAAAAAAAACGGGGGGGAATGGTAAGCAACTCGCCGGCTTGGGAGGTGTGCTACACTCTCCAATTGTTGGCCAATCCCAAACCGCCACGTGTCTCTTCCAGGCCCCACACAAATTCCCTCAACCCAGTTGAAACCTCTCAACCCTTCCCCTTCAACCCCCTCCTCTCAACTCCCTATTGCCCACCCTCAACTAGTTGACCCCCCACTCAACCCCCCTCTCAACCCCTTATTGTCCATGGTCTTAGTGGTATAAATAGAGGCTATTAGTTTAGATCAAAGTTAGCCGAAAGTCTCAGATAAATTATTAGAGTGCTCAGAGCGAGGTCTGTAATTCTACAGTTGCACAGTTAGGATTATTGTGATCAATAATTCGTGCAGCAGTAATAGTGTGATCTTGTAATCGTTTCTCCAGATTGATAATAATATTCTCTCCCCTCCCTGTGGACGTAGCCAAATTGGTGAACCACGTAAATTGGTGTTCTTGTGATTGCTCGCTTTTCTTATCAAGTCTTGTTATTGCTCTAACAAGTGGTATCAGAGCTCTGGTTGTTCCACAACTTTGGTTCGTGGTTGGAGGTTCATGGATTCCACTGCAAAGAACAAGAAGATGGGTCAAGGAGCAGATTCGATCGACAAGTTCAATGGGAAGAATAGTTTTTCTCTTTGGCAGATCAAGATGAAGGCTTTGTTGATAGACAAAGATTTATGGGAACCGTTGGAGATTGGAATCAGGGAACGCAAGGATCCCAAGGGTACGGCAGTCACCATAAAAGGTACAGCAAAACAATCAGAGAAGGAAAAGATAGCAGCAGCGAAGGAGGTGGCGGCATTAAAGAAGTTAGATCAGAAGGCTCACGCCAAGATCATCAGACAGTTGGATGATGAGATCCTAACCAATGGTGCAGGAATAGACTCCGGAAGCGATCTTTGGTTGAAGTTGGAAGATATGTACATGACACGTTCATTGACTAACAAGTTATACCTGAAGAAGAAGCTATATGATTGTCGTATGACTGAAGGTATGCCCATAAATGATCATCCTGACAGATTTACTTTTACATTACTTGAACTGCGTAATATAGAAGTAGTTGTTGATGACGAGGATGCAGCCTTGCAACTTTTAGTATATTTACTTATGTCTTATGAACATTATATCGATTCGTGCATAAATCATAAAGATGGTATCTCTCTAGAGGAAGTGAAGAATTCTCTCAAGACGAGAGAGTTACGCCGAAAAGCGAGTGGGAATGAGGCAGGTACCCAGTCATCAGGTTTGGTTGCTAGTAGCAGTAACAGGGGTTCTAGTGGGAAGAAGAACAATCAAGGTAATTCTTCACACAAGAAGGGTCCGAAACCTGGGGATATCTGTAATTTCTGTAGAGAAAAGGGGCATTGGAAGTTCGATTGTCCCAGAAAGAAGCAAGGCAAGGCACCTGTCAGAGCAGAGGCCATGGTGGTCAGAGATAGCAGTTCAGAAGAGGATTATGCTTTAGTAACATCAGAATCAACATGCGTATCTAATGCGTGGATTCTTGATTCAGGAGCTTCTTACCATATCCGTCCTAGGAGAGAATGGTTTACCGGTTATAGGCAGCTAGTTGGAGGTGATATAAGAATGGCCAATAGTACAGTCTGCAGGGTTGTCGGTATTGGTTTGATCAAGGTCAGGACTCATGATGGTAGGGTTGTCACTTTGAATGAGGTTCGACACGTTCCACTTATGACAAAGAATCTGATTTCTCTTAGTCAGTTAGACAGCAAAGGGTTCAGTTTCAAAGGTAAAGGTGGAGCATTTAGTGTCTGTAACGGTTCAGAAATGATGTTGAAAGGCCTTAAGCGGGGCTCCTTGTATTTCCTCCAAGGAAAGACGCTTGCAGAGTCAACTATGGCTACATCAGAAGAGGTGAACGAGGGAGATATGTCTAAGCTGTGGCACATCAGGCTCGGTCACATGAGTACTCGAGAGATACATGAGTTGACTAACAGAGATCTTCTTTATGGCCATAAGATCAAGGATCTTAATGGCGTTCTGGATTACATCCACTCAGAGTATTGGGGCCCTTCACGTCAGGGATTTCTAAGGGGGCACATATATTTCTTGTTATGGTTGATGATTATTCGAGGAGGACTTGGGTGATTATCATAAAGCTCAAGAATGGGGCTCTAAGGAATTTCAAGGACTAGAAGATAGAAGTAGAGAACTAGACAGAGAAGAAGATCAAGAAGCTCCAGACAGATAATGGTTTGGAGTTCTGCAGTGCTGAGTTCGATTCGTTGTGCAGAGAGGTGGAGATTTCTAGACATCTCACCAGCAGAGGCACGCCACAGCAGAATGGTGTAGCAGAACGGATGAATCAGACATTGCTTGTGGGTGCGTTGTGCAAGCTCTCTAATGAAGAGTTGTCTAAATGTTTCTGGGTAGAAACACTTAGTACAACATGTTACTTGATTAATCATGGACTTCGTACCCGTATTAACCTCAAAGTTCCCTATGAGGTATGGACTGGTAAATCCATGATTGTTTCAAGTGTTGGCGGTGTTGATAAACTGGTGGAGCAACAAGATACTGATGAGTTAGTTGTCCCACAATCAGATGTTGAAAAACAGGTGGAGCTACAAGATACTGAAGAGTTAGTTGTCCCACAGTCAGATGTTGAAAAACAGGTGGAGTAACAAGATACTGAAGAGTTAGTTGTCGAACAGTCAGATGAGGATCCACCAACAGAGATAGAGACTAAAGCACCAGAAAGTTCAAGTTCTGTTCCCGAGGAACATGGGTTAGCACAAGAAAGGTCTAGAAGAGCTAATTTTGGGAAGCCTCTGGAGAGGTATGGATTTGAAGACTTGGTGTCTTATGCACTGCTGGTCGCTGAGGAAGTGGAGCCTGTTCTTACGGAACCTTCTACTTTCAATAAAGCAGATACATGTTCAGAGTCATCTCATAGGTATGCGGCTATGGGTGATGAGATGGAGTCTCTTCACAAGAATAAGACTTGGGAGTTGACCACAAGGCCAGAAGGCAGAAAGATTGTGACTTGCAAGTGGATCTTCAAGAAAAAGGAAGGGATGTGTAACAACCCAAACTTTCAAAAAATAAATAAATTCCATAAACTAGGGAAAATCCCAAACGTCAACATAAATTCAAAACCAACGTTACCATTCAACGGCAAGTTTACTTAACCATAATTCAAACAATGCGGAAGCATAACTAATATTTAAATCCCAACGGCTAGTACAACCCACTAGCTCAGCACAAAACAAATTAATGTCTTAAACTCTTCAAAACCTCGGACTGCCCTTCCTCGCAATCCTTCTATATCCTTAGTCTTTACCTGGGAAAAATAATATAAGAAAGGGTGAGCGAACAATGCTCAGTAAGTTCATACGGGATCTCTCCGGATACTAAGGAGAGATGACCGAAAGAACGGAGCCAAACAAATACTTTCAATGAAAGTCTAGCATCGATAAACTTAAACTGTACACTTTCAACATACAGTTATCATACTTAAAATAATCATGGCCCTATCACGAGTTCGTCAATTCCAGAGTTACAAACACCTTTTCATGGTGTCACACCTTTTCAGGGTGTTAAAAAAATAAGAGACCTTACACCTTTTCAGGGTGCTCCCTTATTATGATATATCATGATAATCAAACTACTTTATTAAGTAGCAATTTAAAAGTCTAAGTTCTTTTCAATCAAACAAGACTATCTTAAATAGTCCTTTTCAATCAGACTAATCTAACCGCACCTGTTTCAATTAGATACAATTATAGTTCACATAGTATTCCAGGTACAAGAATACATAAGGCAATTTCAATTCGCTTGGATACCCATTGAACAACATACATCATGGGTAAGATAATCAAAAGACGTTATATCAACATCGGAGTTCAAATGCTACCGGCCATTAGTAGCTACTCTTCAAAGAATTATGAGGATCCTACATTAAAGGATGAATCTCAAATACTTAAGGAACGTAATCCCTTACCTTGGCTTTGCGTTATTCCACTTAGCAAACATCGTGCACGAATCTACAATCGTGCATAAAATAATCTTAGGACAAGTAATACTATTTACTTCCGTCCCCAAATACTTTTCTTTTACTTTCTTAACCTTATGGGTTTATCTTCTTTAACCCCTTTTAAGGTTGATATTCATTTTAGGGTTTGTATACCCTTTATTTGTATTCCCAAAATACCCTTTTTAGTTTACCAAAATACCCCTAGGGTTTCATTATTTCTATTCCCAATTAATATGTTTTAGGGTTCCATTATATCCCCAAAAACACTATTCACAGATTACTATTCACAGCACCCAACACACACTGATTTCACCTTCAAAACACACACACACACACACACACACGCATAACACACACATACACACACACGCAGTAAACACAAAACACACACTATTTTCACAATCAAAACACACACACACACACACCTAATACATGCACACAGTAACATAAAACACACACCTCACGCACAGTACACATACACTTAATCTTCCTCCTTAACTCAATTTTACAAACCCTAATTCAATAATCTAGCCTTAGGGTTCATCAATTCATGAAGAAGAACTAAAGGGTTTAGGGTTTACCTTAGTTGATTTTCTTGTTCTTCCTTTTTCCTCTCTTGCCCGACCTCTCTCTCTCTCTCTCTCTCTCTCTGCGATTCTGACATGCGGCGCCTCTCTCTCTCTCTCTCCCGATCTCTTCTTTTCTCTTTTGCGAGTAAAAATAATAATACTAGGGATTTAGGGAGTATTTATGCTTAAGGGTTTTAATTTCCTTACTTAAAAAGGTTTCCCAATCATTATTCGGTTTTGAAACTACACGGGCCCAAAGCTTAACCCAATACTCACTCATTAATTAATTAAGCCCAAATAAATAAAAAGGTTTCCAAAAAATAAAAATAATAGGCCAAAAAGGCCGGTTATTACATTCTTTCCTCTTTAAAAGAGTTTGGTCCACCAAACTAAACGTACCTTAATCAGAAAATAGGTCGGGATATGCATCTCGCATCTCGCTCTCGAGCTCCCACATAGCTTCTCTTTCCGAGTGGTTGCTCCATTGTACCTTCACATAAGGAATCACTCTCTTCCTTAGGATTTGATCCTTCCGATCTACATTCTTTATAGGTTCTTCGTCGTAACTTAAATCAGCACGAACTCTTAGTTGCTTATACTCGATCGCATGACTCAGATTGGGAATGTACTTCCTTAACATATCTCGGGCTTAACTTCCCTCTAATACCGAACCTCATAACTCCCTTAGTTGGCGATATATTCAAGAACACATGATCTCCTAATTGAAATTCCAAATCGCGCCTTCGGCGATCGGCATACGACTTCTGTCGACTTTGAGTGGTCGACAACCTTTTCCGAATTTGCTGAACCTTATCAGCGATCACTTGGATAAGTTCTGGTCCAGTCAACTTCCTCTCACCAACTTTATCCCAGTAAGTAGGTGATCTACACTTCCTTCCATACAATGCCTCGTACGGTGCCATTCCGATACTAGCATGAAAACTATTGTTGTATGTGAATTCTACTAGCGTCAAATGTTCGTCCCATGTTCCTTGCCAGTCCAACGACGTAGCTCTCAACATGTCTTCTAGAGTCTGAATAGTCCTTTTGACTTTCCGTCCTTTTGTGGGTGAAAGGTTGTACTCATTGCCAATTCCGTACCCAATGCTTGTTGTAAACTTTTCCAGAATTTCGACGTAAACCTCGCATCCCTATCAGACACTATCGAAACTGGTATTCCATGCAATCTCACAATTTCATCAATATACAACTTGGCAAATTTCTCTAACGAATCATTCACTTTAATAGCTAGAAAGTGAGCCGACTTCGTAAGCCTACCCACAATAACCCAAATTGCATTGTAGCCCCTCGACGTCTTTGGTAACCCTACTACCAAATCCATAGCTATATGTTCCCACTTCCACTCCGGAATAGGTAATGACTGTAGTAATCCTGCCGGTCTCTGGTGCTCACTTTTCACTTGTTGACACACCAAACACTTTGATACAAACTCGGCTATATCTCCTTTCATATTGTTCCACCAGAACGTCTCCCTCAAGTTTCTATACATCTTCGTACTTCCAGGATGTACGGAGAATTTCAAACAATGAGCCTCCTTCAAAATCTCCCTCATAATATCCTCATTGTTTGGCACCCATACCCTAGATTGGTACCTCATGATTCCATCTTCTCCCACACGAAAGTCGCCTTTCCCTTAGCGATACTCTCATGTACTTTCATAACTTCTTCGTCAATTTATTGTGCTTCTTTAATTCTAACCATAAGCGTTGGCTGAGCACTCATTTGAGCCAAATAACCCTTCACTTGCACTTCCATGCTTGAAATCTCAATGCGGTTCCACGCACTTTCCTCCTTAGAAATTAGCGTCGCTAGCGTCCCACAGTTCTTTCTACTCAACGCATCTGCTACTTTATTAGCCTTCCCAGGGTGGTACAAAATCGTACAATCATAATCATTCAATAACTCCAACCACCTTCTTTGTCGCATATTAAGTTCTTTCTGGGTGAATATATACTTAAGGCTCTTGTGATCCGTATAAATCTGACATGTCACCCCATACAAGTAGTGCCTCCATATCTTCAAAGCAACCACCACTGAGATCATGGGTTGGATAATTCTTCTCATGGTTCTTCAATTGCCTAGATGCGTAAGCTATAACCTTTTCATTCTGCATCAGCATGCAACCTAGTCCTTTAAGTGAAGAATCACTATATATTACGAATCCATCCGATCCAGACGGTAAAGCAAGCACTGGTGCGGACACCAATCGTCGCTTCAGTTCTTCAAAACTCTTTTCACATTCTTCTGACCAAACAAACTTTGCTCCTTTCTGAGTTAACCTCGTCAATGGCACTGACAACTTCGAGAAACCTTCTACGAATCTCCTATAGTAGCCAGCCAAACCTAAGAAACTTCTTATCTCACTTACCGAATTTGGTCTTTCCCAATCCACAATAGCTTCTATCATTGTTCGATCCACGGCAATCCCATCCTTTGACACCACATGCCCTAAAATGCCACCTTCTCCAACCAAAACTCGCACTTCTTGAGTTTTGCATATAACTTCTGCTATCTCAAAATCTGTAACACTGACTTCAAGTGCTCTACATGTTCTTCCTTGGTCTTCGAATACCCAAGATATCATCAATGAATACAGTCACACACTTATCCAGAAACTCATGAAATATCCTATTCATAATTCCATAAACGTTGCCGGTGCATTAGTCAATACAAACGGAATCACTACAAACTCATAGTGACCATACCTTGTTCTAAAGGAAGTCTTGGCTATATCGTCTTTCTTCACTCTCAGTTGATGATAACCAGACCTCAAATCTATATTCGAGAAATAGCACGCTCCATGAAGTTGGTCAAATCGATCATCTATTCTCGGCAACAGATATTGATTCCTTACCGTCATACGATTTAATTCACGATAGTCGATACATCGACCCATCCTTCTTCTTCACAAATAACACCGGTGCACCCCATGGTGACACACTCGGTCTAATTAAACCCTTATCCAACAACTCTTGCAGTTGTTCCTTCAATTCCTTCAATCCTGACGGAGCCATTCTGTATGGCGCCTTCGATACTGGTCTAGTTTCCGGTACCAAATCGATAGAAAACTCTACTTCTCTTTCTGGTGGTATCCCTGGTAAATCTTCTGGGAACACATCTTTGAAATCTCTTATCACAAAAAGTGGTTTTATGGTTACTTCTTTCTGGTCCGTAGTACTCACGTATACCAAAAATCCTTCACACCCTTTCCTTAATAGCTTACGAGATTTCATCACCGATATAAGGTTTGATCGGTTTCTAGGTTTCATTCCTCGAAAACAACACTCTCCTCCGGATAACAATCTGAAGTAAACTTCCTTCTTAAAGCAAACTACATGGGCATGGTATGCAGCTAACCAATCCATTCCCAATATCACATCAAATTCTTCGATTTCCAAGCTAATGAGATCAACCTCAAGCTTTTTCCCATCTAATTTCAAAGGACACTTCCTATATATAGGCGTAATAGGGGTCGATTCTCTAGTTTGAATATCTATAACTAAAGAATTCTCTAACGCCTCAGGAATTAAATTCATATTTCTTAGCCAAGCAATCATTTGGAATTTCTTATCGGAACCTTTCCCTTTAGCGTCATTCTTATTACCATCCTTTCGGTTTCCATGACCCTTAATCTGGTACTTACTTGCAGTACCGTCCTTTTCACGATCATCAGCAGCCTTTCACTTATTATTCCCATTGCGGTTCCAACTTCCTTTAGATCCAGTCAACTCTTTCTTAGTTGACTTTTTCTACTTTCAATAAAGCAGATACATGTTCAGAGTCATCTCAGAGGTATGTGGCTATGGGTGATAAGATGGAGTCTCTTCACAGGAATCAGACTTGGGAGTTGACCACAAGGCCAGAAGGCAGAAAGATTGTGACTTGCAAGTGGATCTTCAAGAAAAAGGAAGGGATGTGTAACAACCCAAACTTTCACAAAATAAATAAATTCCATAAACTAGGGAAAATCCCAAACGTCAACATAAATTCAAAACCAACGTTACCATTCAACGGCTAGTTTACTTAACCATAATTCAAACAATGCGGAAGCATAACTAATATTTAAATCCCAACGGCTAGTACAACCCACGAGCTCAGCACAAAACAAATTAATGTTTTAAACTCTTCAAAACCTCGGACTGCCCTTCCTCGCAATCCTTCTAGATCCTTAGTCTTTACCTGGGAAAAATAATATAAGAAAGGGTGAGCGAACAATGCTGAGTAAGTTCATACGGGATCTCTCCGGGTACTAAGGAGAGATGACCGAAAGAACGGAGCCAAACAAATACTTTCAATGAAAGTCTAGCATCGATAAACTTAAACTGTACACTTTCAACATACAATTATCATACTTAAAATAATCATGGCCCTATCACAAGTTTGTCAATTCCAGAGTTACAAACACCTTTTCATGGTGTCACACCTTTTCAGGGTGTTAAAAAAATAAGAGACCTTACACCTTTTCAGGGTGCTCCCTTATTATGATATATCATGATAATCAAACTACTTTATTAAGTAGCAATTTAAAAGTCTAAGTTCTTTTCAATCAAACTAGACTATCTTAAATAGTCCTTTTCAATCAGACTAATCTAACCGCACCTGTTTCAATTAGATACAGTTATAGTTCACATAGTATTCCAGGTACAAGAATACATAAGGCAATTTCAATTCGCTTGGATACCCATTGAACAACATACATCATGGGTAAGATAATCAAAAGACGTTATATCAACATCGGAGTTCAAATGCTACCGGCCATTAGTAGCTACTCTTCAAAGAATTATGAGGATCCTACATTAAAGGATGAATCTCAAATACTTAAGGAACGTAATCCCTTACCTTGGCTTTGCGTTATTCCACTTAGCAAACGTCGTGCACGAATCTACAATCGTGCATAAAATAATCTTAGGACAAGTAATACTATTTACTTCCGTCCCCAAATACTTTTCTTTTACTTTCTTAACCTTATGGGTTTATCTTCTTTAACCCCTTTTAAGGTTGATATTCATTCTAGGGTTTGTACTACCCTTTATTTGTATTCCCAAAATACCCTTTTTAGTTTACCAAAATACCCCTAGGGTTTCATTGTTTCTATTCCCAATTAATATGTTTTAGGGTTCCATTATATCCCCAAAAACACTATTCACAAATTACTATTCACAGCACCCAACACACACTGATTTCACCTTCAAAACACACACACACACACGCATAACACACACTGATTTAACTCAATTTTACAAACCCTAATTCAATAATCTAGCCTTAGGGTTCATCAATTCATGAAGAAGAACTAAAGGGTTTAGGGTTTACCTTAGTTGATTTTCTTGTTCTTCCTTTTTCCTCTCTTGCCCGACCTTTCTCTCTCTCTCTCTGCGATTCTGACATGCGGCGCCTCTCTCTCTCTCTCCCGATCTCTTCTTTTCTCTTTTGCGAGTAAAAATAATAATACTAGGGATTTAGGGAGTATTTATGCTTAAGGGTTTTAATTTCCTAACTTAAAAAGGTTTCCCAATCATTATTGGGTTTTGAAACTACACGGGCCCAAAGCTTAACCCAATACTCACTCATTAATTAATTAAGCCCAAATAAATAAAAAGGTTTCCACAAAATAAAAATAATAGGCCAAAAAGGCCGGTTATTACAGGATGTCACCGGCAGAAGGGATCAAGTGTAAAGCTCGCGTTGTTGCAAGGGGTTTCACACAGAGAGAAGAGGTGGACTACAATGGGATCTTCTCAACACTGGTCAGACACACTTCGATCAGAGTGTTGCTAGTAATAAAGGGAGAGATATACATGAGAGAGTCGGAAGGATTCCAAGTTTCTTGGTAAGGAAGATCAAATTTGTAGATTGAAGAAATCGCCTAGGCAGTGGTACAAGAGATTTGACATATATTTGATAGCAGAAGTCTAGATGTCAGAGATTCAGAAGCTGAAAGGCTTATTGGTCGCAGAGATGAAAGGTTTGGGTAACGCGAAGAGAATTATGGGTATAGAGATCTATGGAGACAGAGCCAAACAAAAATTGTTCTTATCCCAGAAAAGATACATCAAGAAAGTTTTAGAGAGGTTTGGTAGGTCAACAGCTAAGGCTATAGATACTCCGGGTTCAGTGAATGCACAGACAGTCGCGTTTGGGCCCAAATCGATTAAGGAGAAAGAGTATATGGCTCGAGTAGCCTATGCTAGTGCAGTTGGTAGTTTGATGTATGCTACAGTGCACACCAGCAATGTCAGACTCGTCTATAGAGATGGGACAGAATGTGCAGTTGAAGGTTTCTCAGATTTAGGGGATTTTGATACAAGAAGATCGATGGCCGGATATGTATTCACGCTTGGTGGGTCAGTTGTTAGTTTGAAGGCTACATTGCAGGCGACAGTGATGTTGTCTACAACAGAAGCAAAATATGTGGCAATGACAGAATCCGCTGAGGAAGGAATATGGTTGATGGGATTGATCAGCAATCTTAGGATACATCAGGATCAGGCTATTATTTATTGCGATAGTTTGAGCGCGATTTGTTTGACCAAGGAGGTAGAGAGGACCAAGCACATTGGTGTCAGATATCATTTCCTAAGGGATGAGAAATGGGTAAAGGTGAAGGTAGGGACGGTGGACAACCCTGCAGATATGTTCACGAAACCCGTGACGGGAAGCAAGTTCCAACATTGTTTGGACTTGCAGAATGTTCGCAGCTATTAGATAGCAGAAGAGCCAAGGGGGGAGAAAAGGTTTGTTGTCATGGAGATTCAAAGTCAAGGTGGAGATTGTTGGGTTAATGCCTTTGAATTTGGGACGCTAAGTTAAAGGATTAAACAACAAAAGATTCCGCAATTCCTTGGTAGAGCAGAGTTGGGTCCAGGCGCACCAGGTGAAAGACCCGGCCGGACCAGATGGGGTCCGGGCGCACCAAGGGTGAAGACCCGACGGGACCAAGGCAAAAAGGCGTATTGGAAATCTGACGTCGAAAATTAGCTATTAGGAACTGATGTAGATCCGGGCAGGTATATGAAGGAACCCGACCAAACCAAGAGAAGATCCTGGCGGACCAAGTCAACAACCCGGGCGGACCATAGACCAAACAGCGGCAGGATTTCAGACGACGTGCAGTTTTGCAGATGGGAAGGTTTTCGAGTCAGTTTTAGACTAGGATTCCAAGTTCCTACTAGATTTTGAGATAGACTATTAGTGGTATAAATAGAGGCCATTAGTTTAGATCAAAGTTAGCCGAAAGTCTCAGATAAATTATTACACTGCTCAGAGCGAGGTCTGTAATTCTACAGTTGCACAGTTAGGAATTATTGTGATCAATAATTCGTGCAGCAGTAATAGTGTGATCTTGTAATCGTTTCTTCAGATTGATAATAATATTCTCTCCCCTCCCCGTGGACGTAGCCAAGTTGGTGAACCACGTAAATTGGTGTTCTTGTGATTGCTCGCTTTTCTTATCAAAGAAAATTCATAATTTGTTTGTTTTATTTTAAATTTTTTTATAAATTTTTTTATTTAGATCTGGGAAAAAAATTGTCAAAAATATTTTGTCAAAAATAATTTATTTATTTATATTTAAAAATAATTAAAATAATTTTTTTAATATATTAGTTATTTTTTTCAAAATTTTAATTTAAAACTTAAAAATTCAAATTTTGTGACTTTAAGTTTAAGTATTTATATTTAACCCCTTAAGAACTAATTCTCATTTCATATCGATCCATTTCGTCAATCACATGCGACATAACTGACTTTTCTAACGAAAACTGTTAAAAACCCCTATTTTGCTAACAAAGTGTCAAGTCAGGCCCTATTTCGCTAAATTTTGCACGTCAGGCCCCAAACTGCAACCGCCTCGTAGACATTAGGCCCTAAATTATAATTTGCCCTAATTAAAATTATTTGAACTTGCAGTTCAATCTAAATTAGAAATTAATTGATTTGAATATTCACACTCCTAATAATTTAAGTATATATTTAAATTGTTTGACCTTGTAATTCAATAAAAAATAGAAATCAATTGATTTGGATATTCATTGCAATCCTAATTTAATTATATAAGTGGTTATTGCCCCTACAATTTATTCTTATCCACTACATTGATTGAAGTGTTAATGAAACAATCAATATATTGACAAAATTGCCCTTAAGACAAATGAATGATGTGAATTTATAAATCTAAAATAGTAAATATTAATACATAATTTAAAAAATGGACAATAATTAGGAATTTGAACCCTCCCTAACAAACGAAAATTGTGGGAAAATTGAAAACCTTATTATGTAACCCGTTATAAAGAAATATCAATAATGAATTACATGTAAGGAACTATCGTTCAATCTTTGTTATCGGAAGTAATATTTAATTTTGTAATTCGTCAATTTTAAATTGTGGTTGTGGATTTATCCTTCAATCTTCATTAGTCATATTTAATAACATAAATATTATTTGCAATGATTTAGTAACTTAGTCATCAACACATGACTACATATAGGGGAATTGCCAAGCCTAGATATACAGTATAATCAATATATGATGATAGTCACAACTTCGCACATGAGATCACTAAGATACAAGAATTGCTACTCAACACTCACATGTATATCTCCTCTCCTCTAAGGGAATGATTGTTTTATCTAATGGGTCTGAAATTGCGTTAAGGGGTAAATTGATTTTGGGAAACAGGATTTAGGTAGGCGTCGGTAACAGTCTATGACCCCTTGTCCATTCTTGCCCTGATTATTGTTTCGGCCACCATTATTTCTAGATGACCCATGGCCCCTGTCAGAAGTAAAATAAAGGAGTCAACACCTAGCTTACCAGATGAGGGAACACGGCTAGAGTCAGCAGCCACCAAGGAAATTTGTTGAAGGTAGGTCCGAGCCCGGAGATAATTTGTTGCTGAAGCTCTTCATGAGAAATCACTTTGCCGGCTTTAGCGAGGGCATTGGAGATGTAGGTAGCGGATAGGAATAACCTTATATTGTAATATCTGGTTTCTTTGAAAGGGCGTTAAACTCAGTCCTGACCTTTTGCACATGTAGTCATATTGACGCCAAAACTGTGTTTAGGAAGAGTCCATGCGTCTGGGACGATACTGCAGGGATTTCGACGAGCAAAAAATTTAGCCGCCACAAAAGCTTTATTCCCCCTTAATACCAAACTGGAAGCTTAACTAAAAAGAAGACATCCAGATTATTAGTGTCATCCGACAGTAAAAAAGGAAGAGAGTGGTGTTGGTGTGGCTGGCCATGAGAGAGATGGTGGTCAACACAGTGACAAAGAGTGAATGCCATTTCATCTAATTATCACGAGTACGATGCGAATGACCCATATAAGATGAGAGAAATCGAGACGTAATGGGTTGGTTTTGGTAGGGACATCAATATTGGAGGCTGAAAAAGAGCCGTTAGGGAGGTATTTTATGAGTCGTCCATGCATGGTTCCTAGTGGGAAATGTACCATATAAGATGAGAGAAATCGAGACAAAGTAGAATGGTAGAAGACCAAGAAGGGAGAAAGAATTGTGAAGTTTCTATCCTACAACCGTGTGAACTTTGTGTGTTGATCAGATTGCTATATACACACTCTAACTATATTATAGGTTTTTTTTGTACCCGAATTAGCATACCACAAGTAATTATAATATTCACAGTATTATTATTACTCTAAACCAATTACAAGGAGAAGGTACAAACACTAGATGCACACTTATCCTAGACTCTAGCACAAGATAAGAACCCACATGAGCACTCACGGCTCATACTCTCAAAATTCTGTTGACACAAATTGGGAAAACTCAATCAATATTTATAGGTAGCCTAGGTCGTTTAAAGAAAGGCTTCAGCCTCTCTAGAGACTTCAGCCCAAGTCTGCTACGACACCATTCTGGAAGCTTCATTAATGGCGGTGTTAGGCATGAAATCTGGAAGCTTCACCTTTCTTCTTCAATAGTGGTGCAATTATGGTAATTTCAGGAATTCTAGATGGAGAAAGGGCGGTGGTGATTTTCAACACTTACCCTCAACGCTGACTCTTTCTTCTTGAACTTCACAAATTGTTTTCTTTGAAGGGCTTCAACCTCGAGTTGTGCTTCCGTGTTGTGATATGACTTTTTAAGTAAGTCCTTGTCAACTCTGTAATGAAGTGTGTCTTCTACGCTATAGCATCGTTCTGGCCAAAATTCTTTCTCGTGGTTGTGACTTATGTTTGTGCTCTTTGGCATCTTAAACGAGCTCAACTTAAACACATCATAACTTGATGAGAGCTTCGGTGTCGTGGGCATACCTCAATTGTTTAGTATTCTTGATGTTCCCCCCTTAATCTCTGACTTTTCTTTGTCCACGAGCTTAGGAGCATCCATATTTGCATCGGTCACACCAATAGTCTCTTTTTTGTTGGCTTCCACCAAGCTTGTTAACGCTTTAACAATGTTGATGTCATCTAGATTATTATCACATCCAACATTGATATTTTCAGTTAGATCTTCAAACCATCAACCTTCCTTGAAGTCAATCTCTTTTTCGCTTTCCACATCATCCACCCAATTCTCCTAAATAACTGGATATGCATGGTCTTCAAACCATTCTTCTTCTGGATCATCTTTTTGAAGCTTTATGTCTACGAAGGATGCTTCCATGTTCCATTTTTTTTCACTGTCATATGATTGGTGACTGTGTTGCCTTCAACAACTTTCTTTCCAAACGGGTAAGGAAATTCCCCTTGTGACCACAAGTAATAATGATATTTATACTGTTACTATTAATCTAAACCAATTACAATAGAAAAGGTACAAACACTAGATGCACACTTATCCCAGACTCTAGCACACTAGATAGGAACCCACAAGAGCACACACGGCTTACACTCTTAAAATTCTGGACATTTTCCACATTGACACAAATTGGGAAAACTCAATCCCTATTTATAGGTATCCTAGGTCAGTTAAGGAAAGGCTTCAGCCTCGCTGGAGACTTCAGCCTAAGCCTGCTTCAATACCATTCTGGAAGCTTCATCAGTGGTAATGTTAAGCTTGAAATCTGGAAGCTTCTCCTTTCTTCTGCAATAGTGGTGACGTAAAGGTACTTTCCGAAACATTCTAGACAGAGAAAAAGGCGGTTGTGATTTTCAACATATTTAACTTATCTTCATAGAATAATCTGAATTGCACTAATCAACTTGGAAGTCTGAAATGCCCCTTTGTCGGACTCATGATCCGCAAATGGAGTAGTTGTCTAATTTACAATAATGACTTAATTTGTTACTAGCTAGAGTCACTTGAGAATGTATTTGGTGTGGACTGTGGATGGAACCCCATGCCGTCCATATAGAAATGAATATTGGACGCCGCTTGAGTTAGATCTCTTTGGATCCATCGAGTTCAGTGTCTTTCTTTGATCATAACACATTGAAAGGTCCTGTTTTACTTAAAGAATAGAAATGTTAAAGATGAACAGCTAACAGTTTGAGTGGTTCGCTGTTGAGAGATAGAGTAATTATGCAGCGGAGAATAATTAAAAGAATAAATGAAATAGACAAGGTGTAGTGTGTGTATAAGTGTAGAGATAAGAGAAGAAAATACACAAGGAGTTTTTAAAGTGGTTCAGAGGCAAACACTTCTCTTACATCAACCCCCACTGTAGTCAACAGTGAGATCAATCCACTATAATATCCACTTACTTAATAAGCTTACAATGAATGATAAAGGCAAGTTCCTCGAACCCCCTCTTCTTAACTGTCACTAAAGTTAAGGAAGCCTTTTGACTAAGGCTATAAAAAGAAAAGAAAAATTACAAGAGTTAATAAGAAAAACGATTAAGCTTGGTTGATAGCTTAGGCTAGGTGTGGGTTGTAACTGGGTGCACAAGGGGCACAATATTTGCAGGGGATTGTGCAAATATTTAGGTGTGCAAAGTAATGCACAGAGAGTGGGGGTTGTCTTAGGATTATGGGGAGAAAGGTTGTGGAAAGGTTCTCAAAAAGGTCACTTGACAGCATGCCAGTATACTCCTTTATATAGGGGATGGGATGTAGCCGTTTGGGAACAGAGGTACAAGACTAGCCGTTGGGGAGCATGTGCAGAGAAGTAAATGCCTTGTTCTTTGACTGGGTGTGAACAGGTTTACTGGAGTCTTTGTTTCTTCTCTGTTTTACAGGTTGTCAAAGAATGAGGACTGGAGTCTTTATAAATGCTTCCATATAGTTTATTCCAATCATTGGTGGTTGGAATAATCTTTCTTCTCTTGAATGATGAGGTGGAAGATAGCTGCTGGTTCACAGGTATCACTAAGCTGTTGAGTCTGAAGTAGAAGCAGATTGATGATGCAGACTTTGATCAATCTTTGCTTTGGTATTCTTCAGTGATCTGACAAAGTGGGAACATCTTTGGAGATAGCTGTTGAGAACTTAAGTGGATAACTGTTGAAGCAGGGGATGAGAAGGGGACTTAGCTGTTGGTTTGAATTTGGCTTAACCACTTAGCTGTTGATTTGTAACTGGCGGGTTGCCTGTGTGATTAGATCTTTGTATGCTTGTTATAATCAGATTGGTTTGATTATTTATTTACCATAACATATTTACTATGATTAACTTGTGTTAAAACATAGTGAGGTACTAACACACATCAATAGTTCAATTCAAGAGGAATCACGTGTTAAAGCATGCAAAGTAAGGTACTTAAAGAGATGCTACAACGATTCAAAATGTTTAATAGCATCAATGATCTTGGAATTTTCATATGCATTCTTTGAAACGAAAATCTAATTTACATGTTGGTAATTCTTTAGCATCAAAATCTGGAGGTCAGGAGATTAAATAACGAGCATGTACAAGGCATATATATGAGAGTTAAAATTTTAGGGTAAATAGGGTAAATATCAAAACTATCAAACTTTTTAAGGTAAATCTTGCAATGAGAGTAAATTATGAGTAGGGAATCTCCTCTTACAATTTGAATTGATAATTTTGTAATATTTAATGTGTCATGAAAAATAATTCAGACTCCCACCATTCACCTTTAACGTTAATTAAAATGATGTTTGGAGAGAATTATTTTATGAATCGAATCAAAAATAGTTCGGAGCCTGCATTATATTATAGAACATACATTCAACAAAACCAGTAGTGTTCTCAAAATTCCATTTGTTATAAATAAAAAAGAGCTTCTAATGAAGCCACACACTAACAACAACAACAACAACAACAACAACAACAACAATAACAATAACATTAACAACAATAATTTCTAGCTTGAGCTCATGGTTTCGGATTCTAGATCGCTTCGGTGCAATGTAAATACAGTTATCCAGTAGTTCTTTTGAAACAGTTGAGCTGATCACGGAACTTTTATTTACTTCATTTGGACTGTTTGGATTGCAACTCGATTATTTGTGTTTCTTCTTCTGGACACATTGGACCTTTTTTGAGCTTAGACCTGAGCTGGTTAGTCCAGTGCAACCTACAGCTCTTGCCAGTTCTCTTTATTGCAGTGATTCCACTCCTTATCCCCATGCCTTCATCTCTTAATAATCTGATGGGGAAACAGAAGTTTATTAACAAAAAAAAAAAGTAGTAAATAAACACAAAAAAAAGTAGTAAATAAACACACATTCCAGATAAATGTATGCATTTAAGATATTACCTTTTGAGCTGATGGGGAAACTGAAGTCTAGGCAACTGCAGCAAGACTCTTCCTTTTCATGCCCCTCCTACGGTCTGTCTGCCCGCTGACTGAAGAGGTTGGCCTCAACTTGTGCAATGCGGGCACTTTTTCTTGTTTCTCCTTCTCTAGGACTGAAGAGGGCGAAACTTGATATACAACGAACAACGACCATCCTTTACCACTAACATTGATTACTTTCCAGCGCTCCCATACCACCAAAATACTATCCATGTTGAAAGAAGAGGGAAAAAAGGAAGGTAAGGCAAAGCACAAATATATGATCCACTTAAAGCAATAATTGAAATGCATAAAAGCTAATCACAGAAAAAAATTGTTTTATAATTGAGAATAACTGAATGAGTAAAAATTCCTTACAAGCATGATGCTTCATCCGCTGTGAATAGAAATAAATCTGACATTTTCAAGTTGATAATCTTGTTTAGGGCAGACGCCGAGGAACTTTATCAGAGAGATGGACTGTTTTATTGAGATATGATTAGGTTTGGAATAAGTTCTATTTATAGGTGTCATTCAAACCCTAGCTCATTGTTTTGGGCCTATTCATCTGGCTCGCTAATTATTTGAATTTTGAAAGTTGAAAAGTTATGAATCCGGCTAGCACGCTTAGGAAAATAATGTAAAAAAGGAATAATATTTGCTCAAAACGTACAACTGTTTTGTTCTGAAAAAGGAAACAAGTAGAGCGCCTTATTTTTTTCCCCTAAATTGTATTTCCCTTTTTGAGAAATTTTCTTCAAACTTCTTCAATGATAATACAAGGCTAATAAAGAGTTCATCCATTTCCCTGAAAAAGAGCAATGATAAAGTCCTAAAAAGTGGCATGAAGATATGTATTTCATTTACGATCACTGAATCGAACATCTTCTATTAGATTCATAAGTTAGATACATTTTGAAAATAAAATCATGAATTTAGTAATACTAATTAATTTGTTTCATCCATACAAAAAAAAAGCATTATTTTACACTTATATAGTCCCCCCAAAAGGAATTTCAATGTGAAGTTTGTGTTATGTTTTTGGAATAATTTTCCCTGTTTTGAACGAAAAAAAAAAAGAGAGATATTGCAATCAAATTTCATACTCCCTCCATTCCAGCACAAGTGAAACTTTTTTCCCTTTTGTCCGTCCCACTAAAAGTGAGTCTGCCAAAATGGAAATGTTTCAACCCCACTCATTCTCTCTCTTTATATTCTACCACTCAATTTATTTAACCAACGTTACTATTTATCACACTCATTCTGTCTCTTCATTTTCCACCACTCGATTTACCCAACTAACACTATTATTCTCCACTCATTCTCTCCATTTTCTACCACACATTTACTAATTTTTCTTAATTAGTGTGCAAACTCCTCTAGTCCTACTTGTGGTGGGACGGAGGGGGTATATAACAATATGCTCCACTGTCCCATTTAAAATTTCCTAAATTACAAATCCGGTGTTCCATTAGAATTCAGGAAACAATTTATATTACATATCAAACTTCGCCAACTATAGCAATTTGACTCCTAACATTTTTTTGGCAACCCCCTTCCTATTGACTTTCTGTTGCTATCTGGTGTAAGTTGAGTTAAAAAACTAACTTTCGTTAAATAAACATGTCATGTGCCTTGCACATGAATTTTAATGGGCAAATTTGACTGTACCTATGGCATGTGACTGCACCCATAGCATTCGACTACCAACTTAATCTTTGTCCAAAACCTAATTCATCTTTCTCAACTTGGCCAGGCAACAACACATCTCAACTTGCACACAAAAGATGAAGCATCCTGTTTTCGCGCAAGTAAAATTTTATTTTAAACAATTTATTAGCAAAAAAAATTCTCACACACACACACAACACATACATATATATACCCCATATATTAGCTTCAACACATTTAATCATATGTTTGAGTTGATAAGTCAACTCTTCTTGCCTAACCTTTTGGTCATCTATTTGTTTCCTTTTTTTGGATTTATGGTAGGTTCCTGGCATGGGAGCTCAATGAAAGCCATTTCAAACACTGTATCATTATTACCCATCTCACGCACTTCTTTTTACTCTTATTTGACATTGTTTATATGTTGTTTGTAGTTAGAGAACTTTTTTTCAGTATTTGATTTCTCCTCCAATTTCAAATCTAGTCTTGGATTTGAGTTGTCAAACACCCCCAAGGGGAGGACATGTGTTCCTTGTTTATTTAGGGGCATCGTCCTTAGGAGCATTTCGTGAATTTTCTAAAATTAAAAGACTTGTGTATGATGGAACAATTTTAATCCCTGAATGCCACACTCACTTTAGAATAGGATTGAGAAAGAGATGAAGCGGGAGCGTTTAAGAACAATACCTGTTGAATCCATGGATGATGTAGGGAGAAATGAATAAGAAGAAGATGTAGGGAGAATGCTCTTCTAAATGATAAATGTCTTTCCTCTTTACTTCTTTAACACTTAATGAAGATTTATGGAGAGAGTACTAATGAATAATGGAGTAGTCTTAAGGGTTGATGGAATGCCCTTTATATAGTAGACTTGGTGACATTTCATTTAGGGACCACACCCTTTCAAGCATTATGATAATAAATTACCCTTTTGCCCATCACAATTAGGTAATATATATCCATGAATTCTACACATTTTATTATCAACTATACTTTATAATTTAATATTATAATCATAACTTTATGAATGGAAGTCTAAATGACTTGTGTTGCAAGCCATGTCCTTACAATCTCCCACTTGGGTTGCAAAACAAAGTCCTTCCTTTAAATTATGAACATAACACAAATGACAACCATTATGTGCGCACTTTATTGTCATTTATAACAATCTCGTCCATTAGCCATACAAGTATAGGACTAAAGGGGCAGTCGTTGTAATTGATTCGAAACTAAACCCACAATAATCACGTATACAAATCCAACTAAATGAGATAGATCAAAAGTATAGATGTGTAGCATGGAATCATAATGAATATATACATATTCTTCCAACTAGTCCAACTTAACCAAATGAGATCAAAACTTTAAATAATAGAACAACTAATGAAAGAACAACACAAACTCCCACTATACGAAATGTTATCAAAAGTTGTTACACCCATATGAGCAACATGCTCGTGAAACACTGAAGATGATAACTCTTTCATAAATGAATCCTTTAAATAGAGTTTGTTTCTATAAGTTGTATCCTTTTCATTCATTTTGTACTCTTTTCTTTATAACAAGATAATTAATGTCTAAATCCATAAACCCTTGTTAGAGTACAGAACTGCTCCTGATAGTCATTTCTTAATTGGTCTTACGACACTTGTTTTTGATAAATCACAGTCCATTAAAACATATGCAGCCATATATTTAACTAATGTCGGAATACCTAATGATCTCAAGATGATCCGACTTCAAAACATAGGCATGTAGTTCTTTAGTGTTTTGTAAATACTTCTATCATTCTTTTGGCTGCTACTTAATGTTCTTTCCGGATTGCTTTGGTATTGACAAAGCATCCCAACGTTAAATGTAAGATTTACGTATACATTAAGCTTCCTACTGCTGATGCAAAGAGGGAATTTTCCATATACTTGGATTCAAAATTTACCTTTAGGACACTGTTTGAGACTAAGAATGTCTCCTATAAAATTAGGGGTGTCATGTGGTTTACAGTTTTGCATGCTAAACCTTTTGTAATACCTTTCCATATGGCCTTTTGTGATAATCCTAAAACATCTCGTGAGCGATCACGGTGAATTTGGATTCTTAATACAAAGATGCCTTACCAAGATCTTTCATTTCAAATAAGAAATTTCTTAGTTTCCTTAATAAGGTTCATATCATTACTAGCAAGCAAAATATCATCCACATATAAGACCAAAATTATAAATTTACTCCCACTGAACTTATGGTATACTTAATATTTACCAAGATTCATTCCAAAACGAATGAAAGAATAACTTGGTTAAATTCTAAATACCATTAATGAGAAGTTTTACTTAAGTTCATAAATGAATTTCTCCATATAGATAGTTTCCTTAATGTCTCAATTAAGAAAAGTTTTCTCTAATATCCATTTAATGAAGCTTAAGATCAAAGGTGCTACTAGTGCCATAATGATCCTAAGGAGCTTTTAGAAGATACCGGAAAAGTGTTTCTTTCTTTATAATCAATACATTTCTTATGAGTAAAAATCTTTAGCAACTAGATGGGCTTTATATCCTTGAACATTACTTTGTGAATCCTTTTAGGTTTTAGAGACCCATTTATAGGTTTCACATCCTTATGTAATGAAATAAGATCCCAAACGTTGTTATCATTCAAAAGATTGTAACTCTTTATTAATGGCATTAATCTTCTTATGAGAATTAGGACTATTGATGGTTATATGGAAGATAAATAGATTATCTCCCACTATACCTAAGTGTCCTTTATTCTCGACAAGATACACTTAATGAATATCCGGAATTGCATTCCTTCTTACTCTATTTGATCTCTATAAGGGCACCGGTTCTTACTAATTTTGAGGTTGTTTGAATTTCCTTCTTATGATCAACATTTCCATGTTGTTCAATATTTATAGGGAAATCATTTTTATTTTGAATTGTATGTTCTTCTTGAATGTCAAGTACAAAACTTGATATCCAATTAGAACTATAGGAAGTGGTATATAAATGGATTCCATATAAATGAATTCCTCTTCCTTTTCAAATTCAAAATATTACTCCAAATTCTCCCACTAAATTCAACATCCTTAAAAGAACCTAGCATTTCTCGTTTTTGAAAACGTTCTAACTTTCGGGTTGTAAAATTTATATATCCCCTAGTTCTCTTGGCTTACCCCATGAATAACTACTAATAATCTTACGTCTAACTTGCCCTTAGTAGACTTATAAAGTCTATCCGTATGCTAGACAACCCCATAAATGAATATGATTTAAGGACGAATAAGGAACGCGTCCTTAAATCATTAAGGGTTATATTAGTAGCTTTAGAGGGAGCTTTAATGAGAATAAAGGTTGAGGCTTTAACGTATCGCCCATAATGAGTGAGGTAAGAGAAGTATAAAACATACTTATTACCATATCCTTAAGGATTTCAATATGTCTCTATTACAATATTCATGCTAGGCGTACCCGGCTCAATGTAGAGAGAGATAATCCCACACTCTTTCAAAATAGCGAGTAAAAAGGACCTAGACGTTGTTCCTTTTAACAATCATTCCAAAGATGTATACACCATCATGAATGACCCTAATGTTCTTAATAGTCTTCAAAGTTGATTTCCAACTTTGTCTTTATAAGACTTTTACAACGTCCAAACTCAATATTTTATGAAGCAAATAAATGTATTCAGACTAAGAGTTAGTCATTTTGAACATAATAACTATTGTTGACCTTTTCCATGAAGGAATAATTAATGGTCTACAAATATCCGAATGCATTAGTTCATAGAGACACTTGATGCTCTCGAGAATACTATAATGTTTGTAAATTTACTTTAAGGCATTTAATGCAAAAGTATTTTCCAAATTATCAAGTTTGTTTAAGATTTTCCTTTAACATAAGCTTATCAATTTTCCTCTTGGAAATATGACCCAAATGCCTATGCTTTAATAAAATATAAACTTTACTTGATAACTTTTGCTTTCTAGTTCTTGGTTTCATTATTAAGGTACACATTTATTGTTTGAATAATGTCAAGTAAATAAGGAACACTTGACAAAGTACTAGTACCAACAATCTTGGAATTTAAAATAAAGGTCACAAAAAATGAACAAAATAACCTTCTTTATTCAATATTGTGATATATATATATTAAATTCCGTTCAAATGACGGCACAACAAATGTATTATTTATACAAACAATACTTAGTACTTAACAATAACTGAAAAAAAGAGTCCTTATGCCTAAAACTTTAACCGGATTCCCAGCTCCCATATAGATGAATCTCTCATCTTTACTGGTTCTTCGGTAACTCAGGCAATCCTACACAAACATACTTATGTGAGTTGTTGCACAAAAATCAACCACCATGTATATGTAGGGATTGAAACCAAATTTAGCCTTAATACAATACAAACAAGACCAAATGACTTACCTTTCTTAGCACGCCAAGCGTGATACTTAGGGCAGTCGAACTTCATGTGTGTAAGGTCCTTGCAAAAGAAGCATTTATTTTCTTTATGATCATTGGATGATCCCTTACGCTTCTTTTTACTTGCAACCGCAATGTCCTTCCCTCTTCTTTTTATCCCATGAGAAGAGGTAGATGCAAAAAATCCCTCAATCATATCAAGGAATGTTTTAGCATCAACGTCCTTGGAGACACCGGTCAAAATGGTCTCCGGGACAACTATATTCATGATCATTAGGCTCACACGGTTGGAGCATTTCCACTTCTCCTCATTTAAGCAATCTTCTTGAGTGCTTTCACTAGAGAGAGGAAGAGGAAACGGTTCCCTTAATGCATGATCTATGTCCATATAGCCTAAGATCATCATTAATTTATTTTTCCAAGTTTTAAAATTAGTCTCATTTAGCATCGGTACTGTACTCATAGCAGTGAATACGGACGAAGCAATAAGTAAATCTGTTGGGTTTTGAGAACAAAAAAGAATGAAAACAAAAACATGAATAAGAAACTACAAAATGAAAAATGATTAATTATATCAACGAAATCCATCAATAAGATAATCAACATGACATCAAAACTAATCTTTGGATTGCGAGTTGACTCATAAATGATTGCCTTAGGTAACAAGTAATTTGAACTTATATTTTAATAAATACTTAATCTTCCTTTGGGCCGACATAAGTACCTAAGAAAATATCCTAATGTTCATTTTATTTGTTACCACATGAATGCCTAAGTTTAGTCAAATGTCAAGATCTTCTTTGGAAAATTCAAGTCATTCACATATTAACTTAAACATCCAACACTTTACAATTTAAGGGTTTAAATAACGTAAATCACTTAGGCGACAATATTATTTAAACATGAATAAAATTGTCAAAGCATATAACTAATCAACAAATTTTAAGGTTTGAAATAATTTATGGTTTTATTCCAAAAGGGAAAACAAATAGTGCAAAACTTTAAAAAAATCCAAAATCTGTGAATAGTGTCTGCTTGGTCGAGCATATAAAGTGCTCGGCCGAGCACTAAAGACAGAATGGTTTTGGCTTTATTAGGCAAGAAGTGCTCGGCCGAGGCTTATATGGTGCTTGGCCGAGCACCACTTTCAGAAACATATGCCTTTACGACATGCATAGCACCGATTCATGTGCTCGGCCGAGTCATATGAACTGCTCGGCCGAGCACTCCAAATTTCTGCACTTTCTGAATTTTGTTTAATAATTTCCCAAAACATGAAATGACAAGTAGATCCACATGGTATTTTCTTGACAACATAGACCATGATATATAGGGATAATCTTGTCCTTTTAAAACATGGAATCAAGTATGTAGATCCACACAATTATGCATAACACATAATTATGTTATTAGGGATAGTCAAACTTGAATCCTTTTATTTATGCAACAAAACCTTTCAAACCATTTTCTTACATTTAGATGATGATTATCAGTGCTCTATGAACGAATTAGAGTACCTTAATCAACATCAAAACTTTATGATTCAACTGGAAAAATGAATCAAAATGAAAGCACAAACTTTCCTAAAAAGAACTCAAACTTAAACCAAAGATGAGCGGGGCTCTGATACCAATTGATGGAACAATTTTAATCCCTGAATGCCACACTCACTTTAGAATAGGATTGAGGAAGAGATGAAGCGGAAGCGTTTAAGAACAATACTTGTTGAATCCATGGATGATGTAGGGAGAAATGAATAAGAAGAAGATGTAGGGAGAATGCTCTTCTAAATGATAAATGTCTTTCCTCTTTACTTCTTTAACACTTAATGAAGATTTATGGAGAGAGTACTAATGAATAATGGAGTAGTCTTAAGGGTTGATGGAATGCCCTTTATATAGTAGACTTGGTGACATTTCATTTAGGGACCACACCCTTTCAAGCTTTATGATAATAAATTACCCTTTTGCCCATCACAATTAGGTAATATATATCCAGGAATTCTACACATTTTATTATCAACTATACTTTATAATTTAATATTATAATCATAACCTTGTGAATGGAAGTCTAAATGACTTGTGTTGCAAGCCATGTCCTTACAGTGTAGTGATTGGACAGCTGCTATGCATTAGATAGGTTTATGAAGTTTGCTAGTTTGCATTGTAGTTTTATTCTTTTTTTTCTTTTTTCTTTTTTTTTTTGATCTTGAGAGGAAAACTTGTCTTCAACATGTACAATTTTTCTACGACTAGGTTTTTGGGAAGGCTAGTTTCTCCCTAATTTACAGAAAGTCCATTTTTTTTCTACTTGCAAGCATTTGGCGAACATATAGAAACACTTTGAAAAACAAGACTTTTTATAATTTAGGGAGAAACTAGTTTCCCTTAAAACTTTGTGTTTTTCTATTTCTAAGAAAAAGTAATTTCTATCAAATGGAAGAAGGTACTCCCTCCTTCCCAAAATCAATGTCCAAAAAATAAATCTTAATGAGTGCATTTGGATTTGTTTTTGGACAATCTACCCAACTGTTTCTAAAAATTTATGAAATAAGACGGAGAGTATGCATCCATTATGTACAATACAACACAAGATCAACACACCCAACAACATCAGGGTTCTAAAAATTTCCATTTATTAATTAAGTACTACAGATTCGAAGGAAGAAGCACAACAACAACAACAACAACAACAACAACAATACGTAAACATCTCCTGTTCTTCAACATCCAAGAAAATGTGACCACCTATATTTTCTTGATTTATTTGACTGTTCTGTTTAACAATTTAAATATAAACAGTATAAAAAAAAGGTCAAATTCCAAGAAAACGCATCCACCTACATTTTCCTCCAACTTGAACAAAGCCAAGTCTTGTTCTTCAAAAAATTCTCCTGCGCAAAACACTTCCAACTAGTGCTTAGTCCACCAGTGATTCCCCTGCGTTGCAGCCTAGTTTTCCATGCACTTTCTTCCATGCCAAGTGTTGGTAATATGCCTTTGAATCAATGACTATTGGTTAAGGATATGTCCGTGACAAGTGGAGTAATTCTTGGGACTTGAATTAGAAAAAGGAAATCCTTTTGGTACAAGGATTAAGGTTTATTGGTTTAATTAGGTTTCTTATTGGTACAAGGATTTATTCAAGAATTAGGAAAGCCGTTTCCTAATGAGAATAGGATTACTTTGTCTATAAGAAATAGGATTCCAATTACATTGTACAAAAGGAATATGATTCCTTCTCTTTTTGGGTTTCTAGTATATATGCCTATAAATACTAACCCCTCCCCTAGCATTATTTAGTCTGTCATCTTTGAGAGTTTCAAGTAGAGATCTAGGATTTAAGTTGACGGAATTATTTGCCTAAATAATTCGTGCAACTAAATTAGAGAGATTGTCTTTTGTAATTGTTCATCGAAAGTAATATATTCTCCCTCCGCCCGTGGACGTAGCCAAGTTGGTGAACCACGTAAATTCTTGTGTCTGTGATTGATTATTTCGTTGATCATCGTTCTTTTATATATTTTGCTCTAACAAGTGGCACCAGAGCTTGGTTGAAAAGGAGAATTAGCATCGACGGAAGAGGTCCAAGATCGAAGAAAAACAAGTTAGCAGTTTTTGGTCCGTTTTTATTCAGCGCAGCTGTGAAGAAAAAGGCGTAGCGCGTTCGTTCACCGTTGGATCGGGTTGATTTTTGGCGGCTAGCTTCGGGACTCATAGGTCTTAAATCTGAACGGTGGAGATCGTATTTGGAGGCCTGTAGCGTCGGGAAATTAATCCGGACAGAAGCTGTAGTGGGTTTTGTCTTCGATTGTAAGCGTTCTTGTTGCGATTTCTTTTGTTGGTGTTGGTTGGTTAGAGATCTAGGGATTCCGCTGCAAAGAAGAAGATGGGTCAAGGAATTGAATCATCGATCGACAAGATTAATGGGAGGAATAGTATTATATTCTTTGGTAGATCAAGATTAAGGCCCTGCAGTTCGTGTGCAGTGTACGTGTAGTTCGCGTGCAGCGATCGTACAGTCCACGTGCAGCGTCCGTACAGAAATCTGGGTGTCTAGGTTGGACACATCAAGACAGAAGTCGTGTTGAAGAAACAAGGCTAATTGGCACCCTCGTGGCGAGTAGATCTAGTACAGACAGAGATTCAACAGGGATAGTTGCGGAAGGCGGCAAGGGTTCTAGTAAGAAGAAGAATTCTCAAAAATCTTCTAGCAAGAGAAGCCCGAGACCTGATGAAGTTTGTAATTTCTACAAGGAGGGGAAGGGAAGCGAGGGAGTGATGGATTCTCTGGAGGAGAAGGCGCATTCACAAATCATCATAGGTCTTGGTGGTGATGTTCTCGTGGAGGTTGCTATGAAAAATAGTGATAATGGTGATTTTGCTCTAATAGTGGAAGAAGACTCACGGCGCGTGGAAGAGTGGCTTCTAAGGGTAGAGCAAAACGAGATAGTTGAGGAAAAGGTGGAGCCGATTTCTACAAGAAGGAGTAGATGGGCAGACAATCCTGAGGTACAAGATGACTATCCGCAGTTTGAGTTGGGACAGTTTATCTCGGTGGGAGAGGTTCAAGGCCGAATGAACTCGCCAAGCACGAAAAAACTGTTAGTCGTCCGAAAGGGGCGGTGCTCTAGATAGGCGGTCTAGAGGCACTAAGGAATGCTAGGCTTAGCATATCGTCTGGTTGCTTAGGAGGAGCAAGGTTGTACGGCGTGACAAAGGGTGCTTGAGGTAAAGCACAAGATTGCATTCTATTCGCCTTTAAATGAGTGGGTTCGAAGCTCTCGGAACTTGTTCGAAGCCATCATTGGATTGGGATTGAGAAAGTAATCGAGACAAGGTACAATCTGGGGATTTAAGGTGTAGTCTATTCGAAGCGCTAGAAGTAGATACACAAAGTTCAGTCGGCAAAGGAGGTACTTAAATTCTAGAGGTGTACAGTCTCAAGTGTTCGGCGAAACACTATGTTGATGGTCTAGAAGGCTTTCTGAGACATCAATGCTAGTTTCTTGGCTCTCATGGGCGTTATGGAGAGGTCAAAGAAACAAGATAAGTAAGAGCACATGTTAGTGGAGTATTGTAGCAGTTCGTGCAGACATCGCGCAGTCATGCAGTTCATGTACAATTTCCGTTTGTGCAGATGCTTATGGGGAAGAAATCCAAATAAGTAGTCACGGGTTCAAGATACATTGCCAGAATGAGAAGTGATTTGTTCAAGTCATTCAAGGGTCTTTGTCCGTGTTCGTTGGTGATCCAAGAATAGTTCGAAGCACGTTGAAGTTTGAGACAAGATCAACTGTCTTCTTCTGGGTAATATGGTATTCGAATTTGGTGATCGTGGATTTGGTATTTTGGATATGGTGGTCAACGTTGTGGTGGAGGTTCTAGTTGTTTTAGAAGTTCATTGCACAAGTTGAGAAGATGGTTTGCTTGACTAAGTAAACGTGGTTGTTCTTAAGTGAACAAAGATGGTACTGTCTTGACAAAGACAAAAGGCGGTGGCGGAGGTGGAGAGATATGTTCGGAAGCGAAGGATTCAACTCAAGGTGGAGTTGAGGTCGGTTCGTGGATATGAATTATGGTTCGGGGAGATTCAAAGTCAAGGTGGAGATTGTTGGGAATATGCCTTTGAATCAATGACTATTGGTTAAGGATATGTCCGTGACAAGTGGAGTAATTCTTGGGACTTGAATTAGAAAAAGGAAATCCTTTTGGTACAAGGATTAAGGTTTATTGGTTTAATTAGGTTTCTTATTGGTACAAGGATTTATTCAAGAATTAGGAAAGCCGTTTCCTAATGAGAATAGGATTACTTTGTCTATAAGAAATAGGATTCCAATTACATTGTACAAAAGGAATATGATTCCTTCTCTTTTTGGGTTTCTAGTATTTATGCCTATAAATACTAACCCCTCCCCTAGCATTATTTAGTCTGTCATCTTTGAGAGTTACAAGTAGAGATCTAGGATTTAGGTTGACGGAATTATTTGCCTAAATAATTCGTGCAACTAAATTAGAGAGATTGTCTTTTGTAATTGTTCATCGAAAGTAATATATTCTCCCTCCGCCCGTGGACGTAGCCAAGTTGGTGAACCACGTAAATTCTTGTGTCTGTGATTGATTATTTCGTTGATCATCGTTCTTTTATATATTTTGCTCTAACACCAAGAATTATGTCCTTTACTTCTTGAGGAACATTCTTCTTCAGCCAATCAACTGGAATAGATTGCAAAAAGAAAAAAAAAGACTTTACATTGTAAAGTATTTTTTGAAAGAGAAATCAAAAAGCTAACTATGATATGGTGTAGGTTTTGAAATTTCAGTAATTTTAAAGGTTTAATTTTGAAAAAAAAATAATTTTTGAGACAAACAATAAATATATAATGACTATCAGTTTATGAGGAAAGTAAAATTAATATCAACCAATAATTATTCAGGTCAAAGTCAAAAGAAAAATGAATGTCAACCAAAAATTTAAGTTATAGTTGTCTTTTACTCTATTACGTATTATAAAATATCAAATTATATTTATCTTTACGTGATCAATATAGAAAGCTTATGTGATTGGTCATTGGAAACGTAATTGCAAGGTTTACAAGGAAGAAAAGAAGAAGCAGAAGGGCAATGTGATTGCTTCTACTTCAGGTATCTAAGTTATAGATATACTCCTTTCAACCTCTAGTTCCTGGGTGTTTGATACCGGATGTTGATCTCACATTTGTTTAAATGTACAGGCACTAAGGAATAGGAGGCTACTCAAAGATGGCGAGGTAGACCTACGCGTGGGGAATGGAGTAAGAGTTGCTGCATTAGCCGTAGGAACCTATGATGTCATTTTACCTAGCGGATTAATTTTTGTTTTGAACAATTGTTATTACGTTTCGGATTTGAGTAGAAATATTATTTCAATTTCTTGTTTGGATAATGAAGGCTATTGTTTTCTTATTAAAAATAAGAAGTTTTCTATTAATTTAAATGATATGCTTTATTGTACTGCATGTTCATTTAATGGCCTTTATGTCCTTGATGTTGAGAATAGAAATAATGAGGATATCTATAATGTAAATAAGAAATCCAAACCTAATGATGTAAATCACACTTATTTGTGGCATTGCCGTCTTGGTCATATTAATGAGAAGCGTATCTCAAAACTTCATGGAGGCGGACTTTTAGAATCACATGATTTTGAATCATATGAAACTTGTGAGTCTTGTTTACTTGGGAAGATGACTAAGACACCTTTTACTAAGAGTAGTGAAAGGGATAATGACTTATTGGGACTCATACATACTGATGTGTATGGACCAATGAGCAGCAGTTCTAGGGGAGGATATCAATACTTCATAACATTCACTGATGGTTTTAGTAGATATGGCTATGTCTACTTGATGAAAACCAAAAGTGAATCCTTTGAGATATTTAGAATATTTCAAAATAAAGTACAAAATCAACTTGGAAAAACTATTAAAGCACTTTGATCAGATCGTGGTGGAGAATATTTAAGCCAAGTATTTGACAATCATCTTAAAGATTGTGGAATTGTTTCACAATTAACTCCGCCTGGAACACCACAATGGAATGGTGTGTCTAAGCGGAGAAATATATAGGACTTTATTAGATATGGTCCGCTCCATGATGAGTCAAGTTGATCTTCCTTTATCCTTTTGGGAACATGCACTCGAAACTGCTACACTTACACTAAATATAGTTCCAACTAAATTGGTTCAAAAGACTCCATATGAGATGTGGACTGGAAAGAAGCCTTGTCTTTCTTTCATGAGAATTTGGGGTTGTGAGGCCTATGCTAAGAGACTTGTCTCTGACAAACTTGCACCAAAATCTGACAAATGTATTTTTATGGGTTACCCTAAGGAAACTAAGGGATATTATTTTTACAACCGCACAGACAACAGGTGTTTGTTGCTCGAGATGGTACTTTTCTAGAGAAAGAGTTTCTCTCCAAAAGAACTAGTGGGAGTAAAATTAATCTCGAAGAGGTTCTAGAACCCAAAAATAATATGGAAGCGATGGTTGGATCTGAACAAGTTTCACAAGGTGTTGTGGAACCTATTCAAAATACTCAAGTTCCTCGCAGAACTGGTAGGGTGCGATCCGATCCGGAGAGATATGGATTTCTCGTGGCGGATAGCAATGAAGTAGAAGTTATTGTTGATGACGAACCTACTTCCTATCAAGAAGCAATGTCCGCTCCTGATTCAGATAAATGTCTTGGAGCCATGGAATCTGAAATCAAGTCCATGTATGATAATCAAGTTTGGAACTTGATTGATGCACCCGAAGATGTAAAAACCATTGGATGCAAGTAGGTTTTCAATAAAAAAATAGACATGGATGGAAAGGTGCATACTTATAAAGCTAGACTTATAGCGAAAGGCTATAGGCAGATTTATGGTATTGACTATGATGAAACATTTTCGCTTGTAGCAATGATCAAGTCTATAAGAATTTTACTTGCCATAGCCGTATATTTTGACTATGAGATATGGCAAATGGATGTCAAAACAGTGTTCCTTAATGGGAACTTACTTGAGGATGTGTATATAATACAACCTGAAGGTTTTATAAGTCCAGAAAATTCTAACAAAGTATGCAAGTTGCAAAGATCCATTTATGGATTGAAGCAAGCCTCTAGGAGTTGGAATCTTCAATTTGATGAATCGGTCAAAGAGTTTGGCTTCATCAAGAACGAAGATGAACCCTTGTGTATACAAGAAGATTAGTGGGATCGTAGTATTATTTCTGGTGTTGTATGTTGATGACTTATTGCTCATTGGAAACGACATTCCTGCACTTCAGTCTGTAAAGACTTGGTTAGGAAAGTGTTTCTCAATGAAAGATATGGGAGAAGCCGCCTACATCCTTGGCATAAGGATCTATCGTGATAGATATAAGAAGTTGATTGGTTTGAGTCAAAGTACGTATATTGACAAAGTTCTTAAGAGATTCCGCATGGAAAACTCTAAGAGAGGAAATTTGCCAGTTGCAAATGGCATAACTCTAAGAAAGAATCATTGTCCTAAGACAACTGATGAGTATGAGAGAATGAATGGAATCCCATATGCTTCTGCAATTAGATCCATCATGTATGCCATGATTTGTACAAGACCTGATGTCTCTTATGCTTTGAGCATGATGAATAGATACCAATCGGATCCTGGTGAGAGTCAGTGGATTGCAGTCAAGACGATTCTTAGGTACTTGCGAAGGACTAAAGATTCGTTCTTGGTATATGGGGTATGGAAGATGATCTTGTTGTAAATGGTTACACAGATGCATGCTTCCAAACCGACAAGGATGATTCAAGATCGCAATCTAGATTTGTGTTTATGCTTAATGGTGGTGCTGTTAGCTGGAAGAGTTCTAAGCAAAGTACCATTGACAAAGGAACCTAGATCGCATCAGAAATCCAAATACATACTTAGGCGTTTTCATATCATTCGAGAGATCGTTGATAGAGGAGACGTGAATATATGCAGAGTACCAACTAAGGATAACTTTGCTGACCCATTAACAAAGGGTCTTTTGTAAGCGAAGCATGATGGTCATGTTAGGTCTATGGGTATTCAATACATTAATTAGGCCTAGTGCAAGTTCACTTATGACCTGAACCGTGCGATCGCTGAGTTCACCTTTAATGTGTGCATTACTATATATTAGTTGGTTAAAGAGTAGACATAATAATCTCAGCCCTTTCAGAAACATAAACATTGGTTCTAACAAACTCAGTATACCCCATAGCTATTAGTTAAATCACTCTAATCCCTCAAAGAGACATTTTATATTAAGGTCTTCCTTAACTTAACCGCAAGGATCATTATATTATATTTATGTTTTGTACTCATTTACAATGTGACTGATACGTAATCACATGGTTGCTGCAATGAGTTTGAGTTTGTTGATGTTCTATCTTCCCTTGCCCTTATGTTATTCGGTTTGTAATTGACCACTTTCCTAACAATGTACCATTACGCTGGATCATTGGAAAAGCTTTAGACATATCAGGTAAATTAGCGAACATCAATTATTTACTTCATGACACAATCAAAGTCACATAGGGCAATCCTTAGGACATTTATAAAATTTCAATCTGGATGCTCACGATGGTGAAGCATCGATTCACTCATTTCCTAATATTGATCATTTAGCACATGTACTACGTAAGTACATGCCATGACATAATTTTTCCTTAGCGAGTGTGTCACTTTAGAATTTGAGATCTTAGCATTCCATTATGTCATCTGAATTATAGTCTAGTCCCTTGAAGCATTGCACTATTTCATTTGACTAACCCAATTTCTCATTTGGTGCTACGAAAGCACTTAACTGAGACTCGTATCAAGCTCATCTTACTAAAAGGCTATACTTGGTTTTCTCTTAACTATACCTTAATTCTTCTCGAGGTGACTTTACTTAGTGAACATATATTTTGTAGTATACTTAGTACACTTTCTTAGTGGGGGTGGAAAGAGAATGAGTGGAGAATAATGAGTGGTTGGGAGGAAGAGAGAGAATGAGTGGAGGATTATAAAAATAATAAAATGCTTCCATTTTTTGGATTGTTGCAACTTTTTTGAAATACCCTAAATGGCAAAATGTTGCAACTTCCTAGGAACGGAGGGAGTATATATATATATATATATATATATATATATATATATATATATATATATATATATATATTTAAAGTGATTTTTCTAATTTTCTTTAGTTTTTAAGTGACGGGAATCAAACCACAATGATTGCTCGGAGAATGATTCACAATTCCACGGATCATGGAGTCAGAAAGAAGAGAACTATGGTTTTTTTTCTTTTGTTGAGACGGTGAGAGGAGAAGAGGGAGAAAATGATAGGAGAAAAGAGGGAGATAATCGACATCCCCTTTTTTTTTTTATCATATTTTCAACGTTTCCTCCCCTCCCTTATTTATAACCATGTACTGCCTCTTCAATTAGGTCATGTCTTTTTACTACGTGTCGGGTTATGGGATCAAGCCCAAGTCATGGGTGGACTATCTAATATTTTCAACATGAGGGTAGTCTATATTGTCGATAACATTCTAAAGAATGGCATGACTGAGACTTTGAGTTATAAAGATATGTTGATCACTAAAAGACAGAGTACGGTCTGACTCTGATGTTGACAAAAGCGAGTTATTAAAATAGATAACTTTTTAGGATGCATAGTCTGGTCGTTTCCCTAAAAAATAGATAATTTCTTATTGATTAATAAAATAACCAAACAAGGGCACCATCTATTTTCATAAAATTAGGCTCTTAAATACTGTAGCTATTGAGGAATATTCATTAAAATTTAAGTGTAAATTTTTTTATGTTTCCAAATCTAAAATCTTCAATATGCTACGTTTGGATTGTTCCTCAACATATTTTTCAATAGGCATCATTAGGTGTATATATAAATCAATATATATATATATATATATATATATATATATATATATATATATATAGTTAAAGTGAATTTTCTAATAGAACAGTGTTAAAAACACAAAATTCATCAAATGTAATCACAAAATATTGGGTGTCATTCATTGATTCATACCAACATTGTTTTTATCGCCAATCTCTCGTGACTATTTTGTGTCCGAGTCAATAAAATTTGAATTAACCTATTCTAATAAATAAAATTTGGTAATAATACATTTTGGTAATAAATTCAACTTGTATTATGTGTAACTAACTAGTAAACGACAAGGGAGGATGACTGGAAGTCCAGCCTGTAATAAGTAAATACTTATCCCTAATACCAAAATCCATCCTTAATTGCTGTATAGGAGAAAATAAGTTATGTGATTGCCAGAATTTGATTTTCAGGATTTGTACAAGTTTTTTTGTTAAGTAATTTTCATTCCTAGATTTGACAGTGTCCCATTGCTATAAAGAGATGAGTGACTGCTTGAACAAGCACACAGAAAAAATGTCTTCCAAAATGATTACTTACGGAAGGAAAAGAAAGAGGGAAAGTCCTCATTCCCAGACTGTCAATCAAACCCAATTTCGGGTTTTAAATTTGCTGGATCTGCCCTCCCATATCACCACAGAAATTCTGACAAGAATTCCTCCCAGTGAAGTTCTTGACTGCAGGTGTGTTTGTAAAACTATCTGCAAATTAATTTCAAACCCTCCGTTTACGAAAAAATTTATATCAAATTCTCCTTTTGTTAGTGCTATACATCAATCTGGCAATGATATCATCTTCTGTAGGCTCTTAGGATATGGTAATTTTTCTGGATCCACCAAAACCCTAAAGCAGATTACTACCCAGTCTACTCCCAGAATAGAAAATGTAGAATTAGTGGGTAGTTCAAATGGGTTAATTTGTTTTTGGCACAAGTCTTCTTCATTTGGTAAAAGTCTCTATATTACCAATCCTGTGTTGGGACAATTTGCCCTTCTTCCTAATAACTTGAGTGATAAATATGCTTCTATAAAAGAAACTTACTGGTTTGGATATGTTCCAAAGATGGGGTGTTACAAAGTCGTTAGATTTAGGGAAAGAAAGGCGCTAATTCAACAGTCCAAACCTCGTCTGAGATTCATGTTTTAGTTGTTGGGTCTGATTCATGGAATTTTGTGGGTGAAGCTCCGTTTCCTCTTTATGAAAAGATTAGCGTGGATGTCCTTGATGGATGTATTCATTGGTTGGTTGATCATGATAGAAACTCCTTAAATTTGCACTCTTTCAACGTTGAGAAAGATCGAGCTTGTGCGCTTCCTGCTCCTCATGAACTGGGAAGCAAATGCTATTTTTTTGAGTTAGGAGTTTTGGGGAAATATTTCTCTTTAGTTGAATGTAGTGCAAATTTTGAGCAATTTGAGGTATGGTCTATGGAAGAATATGGAGTCGCATCCTCTTGGACCAAGGAATGTATTTTCACTATCAAGGGTGGTGATCTCGAACTTAGGCCCTTGCCGTTTCACAAATATGGGGAGACTACGATATATTCACTTGATGGTAGGATCCTTCTACATGATACAAAAGACAACAAGCATGGAATTATCACTTTTGGTCGAGCAAGAGAACCGTTTAGGGTTTATACACCAAGCCTTCTTTCCCTCACGCATTTGTCTACCGGAAAGTTATTTAGGGTTAAGAATCTGAAGTCTTACAGCTTCACATAGCTGTTTGTTTAGCACATTGTTGACACCTTAAAGTTCTTTGTTTACTCCATGTCAGATGTAGTCATCTGAACGCGGTTGTTTTATCTAATGAACTGGGTTTTCATTTTTATAGTTCTATTTACCTAGTTTCTTATTTATTTAAACCATATTAATCGTTGTAATATTAGATGAATGAAAGGTGTAATTTCAGTGTTATCAATGCATTAATAAATCAGTCCTTATTATGTATACCTGAAATGTGTATACCGTGTGTTCATGTAATTTAGAAGTTATTTTAGCAAATTTATGTAGACGGATCTAGGAGTACCATAATGTACACAATCTTTGTAATTGTTTGGTTAGTATTTTGAAAGTAATAGTTAGTTGTTAGATAATATTTACACATAACTATAGTAAGCATATGGCCTCATTATATGGTAAAGATATATGAGAAAATTTTACAATCTTTTGGGACTTTGAGAAGGAGCTTAGGACTTTGAGAAGGAGCTGGTGACAGTATCTTGAGGTACAAGATCTGTGCTTGCATCCCACCTCCCTTTCTTCTAGCTAAGGAGAGCAGAATGGAGCTTGTGACCGAGTTGATCCAGTTACAAATGGAGTAAATTACCAAACCATGCAATGTACTATACCCTTGATTTCACAAAGATAATGTACTAGCTAGTGACAGCATAATCCACTTTAGTTTTGAGATTTTTTACAAATAATGCAACTCAGTTGAATGACGTTAAATTTGATTAACGGAATGATGACGTGAACATTATTGGGAGTAAAATGTTAAAATGGCCAAATAAACCATTACAAAATTGGTCTTCTTGGGCCGGCCCAAAAGCAAAGAGCAGACTGGAGTTGAAATTGCTGCGTATGGGCCAGACGAGGAGCTTGCATGTGCTGAAGTTGTGGCAGTGGGTTGAGGAGACCCATTTTTGTTAGGCTTGCAATGGCCACATGATGAACAAATTGGACCATATTCAGAATCATAATTTGAGCTTGGGCCATCAGCACTTGTGATAGTAGCAAAAAGCTGGTCATTCGATTGGGCCATGGGGTTACCCAAATGAACAGATACAAAAGAAGAAGAAACTGTTGGGTGAGTCGTTGCATCAGATTGAGGAGTGGGCTCGGGAGAGAATTGCACAATGGACTGCACTGACGGAGTTTTTGATGACTCTAGATTTTCTGTGTCAAGAAGATGACTATAGACAAAAATCCAACGAAATATTAGGTTTCCGAAAAAAATAATAATTGATAAACTTATTGTACAATGGATCAAGTCCATTAACAAGAAAATCAATAAGATCGATTTCAGAAATAGGATTTCCGGCTCTAGTAAGAGCATATGAAATTGATTTAACCTCGGAAAAATAATTTTTCAAAGATTGATTTGAATTTTTTTTAAGATAGTGTAGTTGATCTAGAAGAACATTAACATACCAATTTGAAGTAGGAAAGAAAAGAGAAGACGATGACTCATTAACATTAGTTAATTGTTCTTCTATGGTGGTAGAAGACTCATTTGAATCCAATGATTCATTTTGTTCTGGATATAACCAAGCATTGATGGTATTTGAATCTAAAGATTCATTTTGTTCGGAAAAATTCCAATCCGATGCAGAAAAAAAAGGGGAAGTATGAACGGTGCCGCTTGGTTCATAACTACGCAAACAGTCTCTTGCGGTATGACCAAGACCGTTACACAACTGACAAACATCATAGGATGATGGTAACGTATCAAAACACACGGGATTGTACCAAAAATCATCCATTGATTTTAGAAACGATAACAAATTAATTTTATATAAGAAAAAAAAAATTAAGAAGAAAGAAAAAGAGTAGATTAAAGAAAAATTAGTGGAAGCAGAAATCAGGGCACCATGGATCGGTGGCTCTGATACCATCTTAGAATTAGAGATGGGATAAGAAGAAGCGAGAGGCCCGAGTGTTAGCTTGGGCTGGACTGGGCCGACAATGGACTATATTGGAGGTTTCACCTTAAAACCAATTGGTGATAAGAGGAGTAACTCCGGAAATCTATATATACCAGTCCATGTTTCTCTCTTTAGAAGATGTGGGATAATTGTCTCTTACACGCCCCCTCATGTGTAGCCGGGCTTTGCCAAGGCTTACAACGTGGACTTGTTAATCGGGTGGCGCGGAGCAGACTTGTTAATCGGGTGGCGCGGAGCAGAATCGTGGGCCGTTGGGCCTGCACGTGTCCCATGTGGACTTGTTAATCGGGTGGCGCGGAGCAGACTTGTTAATACGTGGACTTGTTACTCGGGTGGCGCGGAGCAGAATCATGGGCCGTTGGGCCTGCACGTGTCCCATGTAGAAGCAGCGTAAGTCAGGCCACCATAGATCGGTGGCTCTGATACCATCTTAAAGTCTGAGGTTCCATCCCAAAACCAATTGGCAATGGGAGGAGTGGCCCTGGAACTTTATATAGTCCGGCTTTGGCTAGTTAATTCCCGATGTGGGATAAATGCTCCAACACGCCCCCTCACGCGTAGCCGAACTTTGGGCTTACGCGTGGACATATAATTAGGTGACGTGGAGCTAGATTATCGTGGGCCGAACTTTGGGCTCGCACGTGTAAAGGGCCATCTCTGATACCATGATAAATTTGATTAACAGAATGATGACGTGAACAATATTAGGAGTAAAATGTTAAAATGGCCAAATAAACCATTAAAAATCGCAGGCCTGTTACTGTTTTAACAAAAACTCCCTTCTCCACCAATATCCCCACTCTTTGGACCCTCTACCAAGCCCTCCCCACCAGTCCCCAATTGAATATACACACAACACCCACCATTGTTGATGTTGTGGGTAAAATCTCAGACGTCGACATCTTGAGCGCTGCCAGCATGTAGACATCTCCGTGTTCAGTAAGTTATGAATAATAAAGTTATTTTTACCCTAATAAATATTCTTTGCAGCCTAACCCTTGGAAATCACGTGATAAAAGACTTAGAAGACTTATATCTACAAAGGGATAGACTTGGTCAAGAGTTGGTTAAAGATAGATTGGATCCCACAATTCTAGGACAGTTGATTATGAGATATTTTCCAGACGAAGACATCTTGTTCAACATGCAGACGTCTTCACCTCTGGCAGAATTATGGATAACTATTTATTTACAGCTCATTAACTCCGAATAAATAACGTGATTAAAAGACTTATTTCAGCGGATAAGAGACCAAGTCTACCAGAGTTTGTTGGAGACAAGATCCAATCTGGATTTTTAGGAGACTTAGTTATTTTTCTTATCTTTATTCTCTTTTATTTAAGGGTTATGGAGGAAACACTTCTCACACACATACTCTCACGGATTATATATGTATTCTCTCCATAGCTTCAAGCTTGTAACATAATAATATTAATACGACCCTTCCGGGGTGGTAGGTGCTCATAAACACCTCCCGATGTTTTATGTCGGTGTGACCATTGTCTCAAGGGCTTTCCTCGTCAACATCGACGTGCCATATTCATTCTAATTTTAGTTCATCAATTATATTCCATTGCACCCTCCTTACTTTGATTCCAAGCTCTAAACAATTTTTCTAAGTTAATTTACTTTCCATTGTTTTTTTTTTACCAAAACAATCTGGCGCCCACCGAGGGGCCTTTGGTTTTTTAATTGTTTGAATTTATTCCAATTCATCATGCCTACTCAACCCATGATCTCCGGCACCGTTGAAACCCCTTCTACCTCTGGCGGCTTGAGTGCATCGACTGGGGGCAATAATCCCATCAAGAGGACAGGTAGCAATAATGGTTTCTTACCGCCGCCACCTCCTACTAGGACCGGCAAGAAGCAGTCGTCTCTGACTCCTGAGGTTGACATCATGAACATGCTCATCCATATGAAGAATCATCTTGACAAACAACAAAACAACACCTCTCTGATGTTTGATGCCTTGGTGAAGATGCAGAAGGAACATAAGTTATTGACGGACGTGATGGAAGTTGTCTCCCCAATTTGCCCAAAAGTTCTCAATTTTAATCTTGGGGGCAATTCACAGGTCTTCAATGAATTCATTCCAATGGCTTCGACATCTCCAATGATGAAAACACCTCAAACGACGACGACATCTCCAATGATGACGACATCTTCAATCATGTCGACACCTTTTGCTTCTTGTATCTTTGAGTTACCTACGGAAAGAAACACCTCTGTTCCACCTTGCACTCATAACATTTCAGGAACATCTGCAGAGCCTACCTTTACCAGTAGTACCATCGTGACATCTACAGCAGATGTCACCAACCCCTTTGGTAACATTAATTCAAGTTATTAATTTGATAATACTAAACTACATAGCAAGTCAGCTTCAAGAATTAAGAGATATGATCATGAACGTGCCTGGCGTCACTTCTCCTATTCAGCAGGTCTCCCTACATGTTACAGTCAACCGCGCTTTGTACCAGCCATTGCTCAAGTCGACATCCCCAAAGGATTCAACATCCCGATCATGATGCTCTATGATGGAAATACCGATCCTAAGGAACATGTCGCCCACTATCAGGAGAAGATGGGAGTTGTCCGCATACCTCTTCAGTTCAGGGAAGCCTGTTTGTGCAAAGGTTTTGGTTTGACGTTGGTAGGACCGTCTTTGAAATGGTTGATTCGTCAACCACCTAGTTTAATCGGATTGTTTGCTCAACTCATCAACATGTTCAACAACCAGTTCTCTTGTAGCCGGCAGTTTGAGAAGCTCACTAACGATCTTTACCGCATTGTTCAACAACCCACAGAGACTCTGAAAAACTATGTAAATAGGTTCAAAAAAGAGGCCCTAGAAATCCCCAACTTAGACATGTCAACAGCAATATAGGCATTCAAGATGGGAATGAAGAAAGATTCACCGTACTATAGGGAGTTGGTGATGAATCCTTGCAAGAAAATGAAAGAGATCCGAAGCAGGGCATTAAGATTCATCAGGCTAGAAGAAGATGAGATGCAGCAATCTAAACTCACTGGAAAGGCGTCAACATATGACAATCCTTATAGAAAGATAGAGACATCTCATCATAAGCATAACAGAGCAAGACCCTATACCAGAAATAATCATAATAAGATCAATTATGTAAAAAAATGATATTCAATGTCCTAAGATTTCTGACTATTGTTTTTCTGTTGACGTTTCAGGTATCCTTTGTGCAATGAGGAACCTAGGTGACAAAGCGAGATGGCCAAAGAAGAATGAAAAGTCTTCAGGCTGGAAAGACAATTCCAGATGGTGTGCCTACCATGAAGATTTTGGACATCTCACTAAGGATTGCATCGCCTTACGCAAACAAATCAACTATATGCTGTTAAAAGGACACCTTAAAGAATTACTCAATCATAGGAGAAACAAGACGGAGAATAAGGAGACGATTACAGCATGACCACCATATCCTCCTGTAACTACTAAGGTAATCAATGGTGGATCTGACATTTGTGGTACTTCTTATTCTACAGCTAAAAGGCATGCTGAAGAGTCTAAACATGAAAAGCCTGGAAGACCAGAAATGACATCTCAGTTAATTTCTCAAGACGTCATCACCTTCAAAGAAGAAGACAGGGACAACATCTTAAATCCACACCATAATGCATCGGTCATTTTTCTCCAGATAGCAAATTGCAGGATCAGATTGGGGACACCAGGGAGGTCTACATCGACGATATGGTAGTAAAGTCAAAGAAAGCCGAGGATCACGTCCGGGGCCTCACTCAAGCGTTTGACATCCTGGATGCATTCAATATGAAGCTGAACCCAACAAAATGCAATTGTGGTATGAAATCTGGAAAATTCCTAGGTTATATGGTGACATAAAGAAGAATAGAAGAAAGTCCGGAGCAGATAAGAGCCATCCTAAACCTGACGTCGTCTCAGACCATTAAGGATATACAAAGGTTGACAGGAAAGGTGGCAGCCCTTAACAGGAATTAAAGCAGTACCTGTCGACGGCTCCATTGCCGGCCAAACCACAAGAAGGCGAGATCCTATATACATACTTGGCCGTCTCAGAAACAGTTGTCAGTGCAGTCCTGGTTCGAGAACAAGATGGTACCCAACATCCCATATATTATGTAAGTAAAACTCTTCTTGATGCGGAAACCAGGTACTCCCATCTTAAAAAGTTGATTTTAGCTTTGATTACTATTTTAGTTAAGTTAATACATTACTTTGAGACACATGTTATCTATTCGTAATAATTATCCCATTAAGAATGCTATGAGAAAGCCAGAGATGTCTCGAAGGATGGCAAAGTGGTCCGTCCAGCTGAGCACGTATGATATCAGATATGAGCCAAGGACAGCAATAAAATCATAGGCACTCGCAGATTTTGTGGCAGACGTCAGTCCAAGTATACAGCCCGAAGTAGAACTTGAGGTTCAACAGCTTTAAGGCGATGACATCCTCAAGTGGACGCTATTTACAGATGGAACATCCAATATGAGAGGAACAGGTCTGGGTATTGTCCTGAAGTCACCACAAGGGGACATTATACCCCAGGCCATAAGTTCTGATTTTAAAGCCACCAACAATGAAGCAGAATACGAGGCCTTGATTGCAGGATTAACTGTCGCCCTAGACATCAACGTCAAGGCAATTCAGGTATACTGTGATTCATTATTATTGGTTAACCATCTCAATGGTTCTTATTCAGCTATAAATGCCGAGATGATGTCATACTTGGGGATCGTGAAGATCCTAGCAAGCAAATTCCAAAGCTTTTCCTTAGAACAGGTACCTAGAGAAGAAAATTCTCAAGCAGATGCCCTTGCTAACTTGGGATCAGCCTTCCAAAGCGCCTCTCAAACCAATATACCAATCGTTCATGTCAACATTCCTGCTCTGGAAAAGTTAGAGCTTTTCAGCATAGATGACGACATCCAAGAGGATCAAGACATTCAGACAGAAACTTTATGGACCATTACTATCATCAAGTACCTTCAAGACGGTGGGCCGAAGAACTTCCATTTGTCTTATGGGCAGATAGAACTACACCTAAAAACGCAACAGGACAAACACCTTATTCTTTAGTGTTCGGAGCAGAAGTCGTTATCCCCGCAGAAGTCGTCGTCCCTACATCCAGATATGGGTTGGTAACACCTGACCAAAATGATGCCAACTTGACCTATGATTTGGACACCATTGATGAGTTAAGGGATTTGGCAAAAATTAGGATGGCATCATATCAACAAGTGATTGCTAAGTCCTATAACAAGAATGTCAGGTTAAGAAAATTTCAAGTTGGTAACTTGGTACTACGAAATTTTTTTCAAAACACAAGAGAAGTCAACGCGGGAAAAATAGCACCTAAGTGGGAAAGCCCATATTTGATACATACTGAGGCAGGAAAGGGGGCATACATATTATCCACCTTAGATGGTCAAATAGTCCCAAGAAGTTGGAATGTTGTACATCTTAAGCAATACTTTATGTGATCGACATCCTCTTTCAATTAATAATACAGGTATGAATTTCCCTTTAATTAAATTTCATTTTATTTCCATCATTATTAAATAATGTTATTTCTACAAGTTTATTTTCTTTCATTAATAAAAGTGACATCAGTTCAGATGTCACGTATTTCTAACATGTCGTCGTTTTGCAAGATTTTAAAATTCGAGATTCTATGAAGACAAACGTTTGAGACTGGCCATCTCACCTCACGTGTAAGGTACTCAATCCCTTCTAAGGCTTAAAGAAATTTCTTTATTTCTACCGATGTTAAGGTTGATACACCTTCGCCTAGAGCGCACGATTTCAATGTTGGTTAAGGTGAGGAATGGGAACGTATGTTTACATGTACGCACCCCCCGTTTCCACTTAATCAAATATTGACCATAAGAAAATTCAATTGGTTATAGCATTGACATGTCATCAAAAGACATCCGGTTTTTGGCATTAACATGTCAACTAAGTGATATAGAGATTTCTACATCTTAGACAAGAAATTAACATCCTAAATAAAACAAAGAACAATAAAAATAACAATATATATTTTCAAAGTTTGAGGTGCAGGTCATCTTAAGGAAAAAGATACTTATGGATATTAATGACGACACCTTGATGGTTGCTTCTTCTTGAAGATTTTCTGAAACTTTTTGAAAAAGAGAGCACGTTCAAACCTTTAGAGGGTGGAATCACTTCTACCAAGAAGTTGTCCAGTCAATGACCATCATCAGTTTCGAGGTTTGAAAAACTTACCTCTTCGTATTCTGTAATAGGTAAGTTTTGGGGGGCAACTGTTGTGGGTAAAATCACAGACGTCGACATCTTGAGCACTGCCAGCATGTGGACATCTCCGTGTTCAGTAAGTTATGAATAATAAAGTTATTTTTACCCTAGTAAATATTCTTTGCAGCCTAACCCTTGGAAATCACGTGATAAAAGACTTAGAAGACTTATATCTACAAAGGGATAGACTTGGTCAAGAGTTGGTTAAAGATAGATTGGATCCCACGATTCTAGGACAGTTGGTTATGAGACATTTTCCAGACGACGACATCTTGTTCAACATGCAGATGTCTTCACCTCTGGTAGAATTATGGATAACTATTTATTTACAGCTCATTAACTCCGAATAAAAACGTGATCAAAAGACTTATTTCAGCGAATAAGAGACCAAGTCTACCAGAGTTTGTTGGAGATAAGATCCAATCCGGATTTTTAGGAGACTTAGTTATTTTTCTTATCTTTATTCTCTTTTATTTAAGGGTTATGGAGGAAACACTTCTCACACACATACTCTCACAAATTATCTTTGTATTCTCTCCATAGCTTCAAGCTTGTAACATAATAATATTAATACGACCGTTCCGGGGTGGTAGGTGCTCATAAACACCTCCCGAGGTTTTATGCCGGAGAGACCATTGTCTCAAGGGCTTCCCTCGTCAACATCGACGTGCCATATTCTTTCTACTTTTAGTTCATCAATTATATACCATTGCACCCTCCTTACTTTGATTCCAAGCTCTAAACACTTTTTCTAAGTTAATTTACTTTCCATTGTTTTTTTTTTACCAAAACAGTTGACCTCCTACTCCTCCCCACCAGCTGCAGCCTCCGCCCTCCGCCACACTCCTCCCTCCCAAGCCACCCTCACCGCATTGCCCAAAATCTGCCCATAAAATCAAGCCATCCTCTTTCCTCTTTTTGCTCCCCGACCAAATCCTAGATCTGAAATCGAATTTCAAAGAACGTAGCATGCTTCTTCACTTGGTCCATGGTTGATTTCAAAATCAAGAAATCGAAGAACATGGAAAGTGACTTCTATAACTAAATCGTTAAATCAAATAACATAGAACACGATTTTCTCTGACAAATTTAAGTTTCAAGTAAAAGTAATCTGGGTTTTGTGGACTTTTGATTTGAAGAAACCCTTTGACAATTTTATTTGAAAACTGAATGGGTTTCGATTAATCTAGTAAATTTGATTTTTATTCTTGAATGCTTGATATTTTATGTCCAGATAAGTTAGATTCAAGGGAATGGTGTTGTGGGTATCTCGAGTTTTGGGAACACTCGAAGATTTGTACCCGCGGACCTTTTATAGAGTCGCCACCATCTTTTTTAAGAGGTTAAATAATAGAAAGCCTTTTCTTTAGAAATTCAGGTTCGGAGGTCTAGTTACGGATTGGGAAGGTGTTAGGCACCCAATTCACCCGATCCAAGGATCGGTCTTTCTAAGTGTGTGTGTGTGTATGTATTGGTGATTTTTAAACTTTTATAAATTAAATAAAGAAGATAGCAATTATACCTTCTATGATATGCCGATCTTTGCTTGACGAACAGCTTTTGGAAATTGGCTCGCTCCAAATGCCGTTGTCTTCTTCAATGGTGATGGGCGGTGGTTCTTGAAGCGAGCGGTCTCTTTGAAGAGGGAAAGTGAGTTTATATGGCTAATGGATTCGGGTTGAACTTGGGAAATAATTCTCTTTTTGGAGAGAAGTTATTTGGGTAGAGTTTTGGCTACTTTTGAAAGAGTTTGTGATGTGTGTTGGAATCTCTCCTAGTAATCTCTCTGGTTCTCGTAATCCTACTTTTCTCTTGGGAATCTCTGGTTCGCGTAATCCTCCTCCTCTCAAACTGAGGGGAGGTTCTTTTTATAGTGATAAATGGTAAAAATGGGGGTAATGGGCAGCCAATCTCGCGGGAGCATTCCCACGTTTCCACTTTATGATATTGGCTTACAAGGCCAGTAAAAAGGATTTCCTGTCAATTAAAACGCGATAAAAGAGGGGAAAAGACAAAAATGCCATTACAAACACCGTGTGGTTGTCTGGCTAGCTAAGGGGCCGACCGACCACCTGGGCCTGGATGTGCCTCTCACTTGCCTGTTGACTAGTTAAATGTGTGGAAATAGTTATTTAAAAGAAAATTTTCCATTGTTGTTGTATTGTTGATTGTGGTTGGTGGTGGTGGCGGCTCGCCGACTAGTGTTAGGGAAGATGTAGAGTGAGGGAGTGTGGGGTTAGATGAGGGGATGAACCTGGACATGAGTTATAATTTTAATGGGTGTTAGTCATTTTCTTAACAGAGGTTGGTGCATTTAACAGGGGTGAACCTTCTTCTTATGTGGCGTGCGGGCTAGGATGCCATGTGACGAGGATGCCATATCAGCATTCTCGTTAAAAACAATTACGTCGTTTGTATGTAACCAATTAATAAAGACATTGCATTAGATATCACTAGGTAGTACCTTGCATTGATCGTAACAAGAGTGAAAGTACGTTGCATATTTTGGTCATTCACCCGTTAGACATGTGGTGAACTCCAACAAAGGCCTGTTTATGCATGCCCCGAATAAAATGAACGTCAAACACAATGTAACAATATGTGCACGAAGATGCGATTGTTGGACATATGAAATGCTAAGTTATTATGACACGAAAAAAGATATGAGAGAAATGCCTAACTTCAAAAATATATATGGAAACTAGCGGATCTCAGGTACGGTGGACAGTTAGATTCTATATTTGATCTCAAACAACTCTAGGGTTACAAAAGAAATTACATAATTTTGATTAGGATATTGTTGGAAATAAATGATTGGATAATGAATTGTTGAGTAGTGAGGTCTACAAACATAACATCCAATTATTCATTGCCAGCAGTATTTGTAACAAAAAAAAGTTTTCAACTTCTTTTGTAACTTTAGTTTTTCCCTTTGATCTCACTACTATAGAGCCACTGTGTACTATCTAATGGCCATCCATGAAACTAGATTCTGATCTGTTAGAGCAATAAACAATACTTGATGAGAAATGCAATAAAATACAAGACACAGATTTACGTGGTTCACCAACTTAGTTACATCCAAGGGAAGAGGAGAGAATATTATTATCAATATGGAGAAACTCTAGACCTAGTTCAATACAATACTGAGGTCATTTTACTGCTAGGATGACTTCTCTATTTATACTAATATATTCCTAAACCTTAAGACAAAAGGAGAATGGAATATAAATCCCTAAAGGGCTCTTTTTATTCCACGTGTGTCCTGATCTGGCGTCGGGAATGACTCGGACTCCATGGTCCGAGTCCTTCTCTGATCATGCACACGGAATGATGTGGTTTGCGCGACTGCCACTAGTTCTTCAAATGCCAATCTGACTCAAACCATGGAGCATGAGTCGTTCGGGTCTGTTTTTTTACTTTTCTTCGTCTTCTTTTCATCTCTGTCTAGGAATTAATAAATCTATGTGTTGTATAATTATTTCAAGTAATATAACATAAACCTATCAAGATGATCATTAATGGGTTCATCAAGTTCATCCTTGGAACTGCTCCTATGCCTGGTGGAACCGCCGATCAGTTAATGAAGAATTCAAGAGAAGTCATTTATTCCTTAGAAAACATTCCCTTTTCAACCATAAAGGAATCTGTTATGTTTTGTCAAAATAACTCTAAGTTAACTTGGAGTTTCTGCAAGGAATGTTGGTTTGTCTAGCAGTTCAAATTCTTTACCGTTAGTCCTTTCTCTGCAACAAATGACATTTGTCAGGTAGTGGTGCAACAACTACCTAGGACTACAAGACAAAACCAAGGACGAAAATGACAGCTCAACCAATGGGATTTCGACAGCAATTGTACCTTCAGATTTGATTCAAATCTTTGTCCAACGGTCACAAGGGTGCATTGCCTATAAATAGCCTTCATTCATCAACAATGAAGGTTGCTGAGTGTAGACACCCCATTTTGGACATTCATTCATAATCACACTACTTCTGTGTCTCGCCTTTGATTTGGGTCGAAACTCGTTAAGTTGGACATGTTTCGTTAAGTTTCTGACTGACTCTGTTAGTCAGGGGCCAAAATGAACATTAAAACTACTGCAGAGGGCAAAAAGTGAATTCCAGCACTGAGATACATAGCTTCTGTCATACGGAGATAAAACAAATTCTTTTTCAGGTATAACTTGTTGGTCAATGAACATGCCATATACACATCTTCCAACTTTAACTCATTATCGGTTTGAAGGACCTTTATGAGGATTTGCGCAAGGAATGGAAGAATGAGAACAAAATGGTTAAAACTTTAACCAAGATGAACGGTGGACTCAAGGTCTACTTGACTCGTTTGGAAGTTCAAGCATCCAAGAGGGATGCCGAGCTAGAGAAAGTCAAGGCCAAATTGACTTTAGTTGAAACCACCTTGAAGAAACTCAACACTGGTTCATCCAAACTGAATGAGATTCTCAACTTGGGTAAGCCTCTCAAAGCAGGTATTGGTTCCGAGAATCATTAGATAAAATTACTTCTTCTTCGAGTTGTGATGAACATGAAATATGTTTTGTGAAATAACGTACTTTTGATCAAAATTCTTTCTCTAATGACTCTTCTGACAAATTAAAAGTGTGTGAATGCTGGCACACCTCTAGATATTTTAAAAATAAGTGTGATACTCTTTCAAAGAAACAGTCCAGTTATTCCGTGTTACTTGAAGTGTTACTGTAACGACCCGAGCCCGCAAGCCCGACCCGCTACATAAGCACCACAAACTGGCCCATTGAGCACAAACAATTGGGTCCACTCGGCTTACCACAGGCCCACCCAAAATTCCATGGATGTTATTGGTGCTCAATAGTATCTTTGTGGGCTTATAAGTATCACACTAAACTCCCACACCTAGCCGATGTGGGATGGGGTATTACAAAAACCCCCATTTAAATCCTTGCCGTCCCCGGCAAGGCACACTAAGATCGAACCCCGGGCAGTGTAGGATTCAAAAGGTGGCTCGTGCGGATTCAAGAGGTCGCTCCCACCGTCTCTGCGGTGTAGCACTTTGTTCCGCACAACACTTTGTTCCACACTTCTGGCTGGGACCCGCTCTAATACCATTTGTAACGACCCGAGCCCGCAAGCCCGACCCGCTACATAAGCGCCACGCACTGGCCCACTGAGCACAAACAACTTGGGTCCACTTGGCTCACCACAGGCCCACCCAAAAGTCCATGATTGTTATTGGTGCTCAATAGTAGCTTTGTGGGCTTATAAGTATCACACTAAACTCCCACACCTAGCCGATGTGGGATGGGGTATTACAGTTACCCAGCACTCCAGATAACACATTATGTCAGAAGGTCAATAACACAAAAAAGAAGACTTGGAAACCTAAATCTAAATTGAGATGTGATGTTTTTTACACTGCTCTTAAGACAAATATTGAAGGATCATGGTACTTTGATAGTGGATATTCACGTCACATGATGGGTAAAAAATTGATTTTGAAAGACTATGAATCTTTTCAAGGAGGTAGTGTAACTTATGGTGGTGGAAGTAAAAGCAATATAATAGGAAAAGGGACACTAAATGTGACTGGTTTTCTACCTTAAAAAATGTCTTACATGTAGATGGCCTTGTTGCTAATTTAATTAGTATTAGCCAACTTTGTGATGACAATTTAGAGGTGAAATTTAACAAGGACACTTGTGAAGTTTTTGATGATACTAACAATTGGGTTATGATAGGAACTAGATTAAGTGATAATTGTTATCGTGTGGAAGATAAAGTTGTGTGCAACACGGCAATGATTGATGTCACAACCTTGTGGCACCAAAATTTGGGAAATGTTCATTTTAGGAACATTGATAAAATTGTTAAGCCATATGCTGTAAAGGGTATTCCTAAATTGGATCTTTAAAATAATATCATATGTGAAGCTTGTCTTAAGGGTAAACAAACTCGTGCTGCCCAACAATCTGAGCAACACTCTAGAACAACACATTGTTTTCAACTTTTACATATGGATTTAATGGGTCCAGTTGAGGTAGAGAGTTTTGGAGGAAAGAAATATTCTTTTGTTATAGTTGATGATTTTTCAAGATTTACTTGGGTATATTTTTTGAAAGAAAAATCCAAAACTTTGAAAAGTTTAAACTTTTACACTCCAAAATCAAAAACATGTTTTGTGCCTCAATTTTTAGAATCAAGTCTGATCATGGGAGAGAATTTGACAATGTTTTATTCTCTACTTTTTGTGAAAGAAAAGGAATACATCACGAGTTTTTGGCTGCAAAAACGCCTCAACAAAATGGGGTGGCCGAGAGGAAAAATCGGACTTTACTTGAAATGACTCGTGTGATGTTGTTTTCAAAAAGGATTTCTAAAAGGTTTTGGGCTGAGGCATTAAACAAGGCTTGTCACACAATCAATAGAGTTTTCCTAAGTCCCGGAACAACAATGACACTTTATGAAATCTTGAACGGGAAGAAACCAAAAGTTCATTATTTTCATGTTTTTTGGTGTGTGTGTTACATTTTGAATGACCGGGAATACTTAGAAATGTTTGACTCTAAAAGTGATAGGGAAATATTTCCTGGGTATTCTTTGAATAGTCGTGCATATAGGGTCTACAATCTTAGACTAAAAACCATCCAAGAATTCGTGAACATTGTTTTTGATGATCTCTCTAGTATTGTAGGTGATGTGCTCAAGAGTCTCCTCTAGTATTGTTAGAAGATGTCATACAAAATTAAAGTAACAATACAGTTGTTAACACTAATGCTGAACAGAGTGTTATCGCAGATGCGACAGTACCTCAGGCAACACCTAATTCCAGTGAACCATCCGAATTTGATGCAAAGGTTCATGAGGACACAAAAAAGGATCCTCCACCTAGAATCTGTAGGAATCATCATACAACTCAGGTAATTGGGGTGGTGAATGAAGGAATCTGAACAAGACATAAAGAACCCGTGAATTATCGTGAAATGGTAAGGTATGTGTGCATGTCCACCACATACACCAAGGTAAAACACTCTTGTTTTGTTTCCTCCATAGAACCTAAAAATGTGATTGAGGCTTTAAAAGATGAATTTTGGATTCAAGCGATGCAAGAAGAACTCAATCAATTTAATCGAAATAATGTTTGGTTTTTAGTACCACGTCCTACTAATACTAATGTAATTGGGACAAATGGATTTTTTTTAAATAAAACTGATGAAAAGGGTAACATTGTTCGAAGCAAAACTCGTCTTGTAGCTCAAGGCTATACACAAGTGGAAGGTATTGACTTTGATGAAACCTTTGCACCCGTGTCTAGAATTGAGTCAATAAGACTTCTCTTAGCAATTGCTTGTTGTCTTAAAATTACATTGTTTCACATGGATGTTAAAGCAGCATTTTTAAATGGATACTTAGATGAAGAAGTTTTTGTTAAACAACCAAAAGGTTTTGAAGATCCATTTCAACCAAACCATGTATATAGACTTGATAATGCCTTATATGGCTTAAAACAACCTCCACGTGCATGGTATGGTCGCTTAACAAGCTTTTTACTTGAGTATGGATTTACTAGAGGAGAGGCGGATAGGACCTTATTTATTCTACGACATGGAAAGGAACTCGTTGTTGTTCAAATCTATGTTGATGACATAGTCTATGGCTCTACTTCTAAAACGTGTTTAAATGATTTTGTAGAGGCTATGACATCAATATTTAAGATGAGCATGATGGGTGAACTAAATTTCTTTTTAGGCTTGCAGGTAAAACAATCAAGTGAAGGGATCTTTATATCACAATACAAGTATGCGAGAAATTTGGTGAAGAAGTTCGGCTTGGAAGGATCAAAGAGCTCTAAAATTCCTATGGGTACTACTCTCAAGCTTGGCAAGGATCAAGGTGGAGAAGAGGTTAATCCTGCCCACTACCGTTCCATGATAGGTAGTTTCCTTTACCTCACCTCTAGCCGTCCCGGCAGTGTGTGTGTGTTTGTGCACGGTACCAATCCAACCCTAAAGTCTCTCATCTTAATTCTGTTAAAAATATTATAAAATACGTGTCTGGAACAAGTGAATTACGAATTTGGTATAGTAAAGATACTAATACTAACATGGTAGGCTTTAGTGACTCGGATTGGGTAGGGGACATAGATGATCAGAAGAGTACTAGTGGGGGGTGTTTTACTTGGGTAATAATTTAGTGTCATGGTACAGTCGTAAACAAAATTGTGTGTCACTCTCGACTGCAGAATCTGAATATGTTGCAGCCGGGAGTTGTTGTTCTCAACTAATTTGGTTAAAACACATGTTAGACGATTATAGTCTTGATAGTAATATCTTAACCATGTACTGTGATAATTTGAGTGCAATCAATATTTCTAAAAACCCCGTCCAACACTCCCGCACCAAACACATCGACATCCGTCATCACTTATTAAGAGATATGTTTGAAAAAGGCCTAATGAACCTATATGCTGCCTCCTCTCCATCGCCTTTCTCTATCTCAGTAACCTTCCCCAAATTTCTCAAAATCCTTCCTAAAATTCTCCTCCTCTACCTCTCACAAATTCAACTATGGCATCCCCTTCCCAAAACCCTAACCATTCCGCACCATTAGAGGAGTCACTGGGTGTTGTCTCAGGTGTTACTTCACCTATGGACATATCTCCCATGGTTTCTAACATCTCTCCATCTATGGCAATGGCTATTGATGAGCCTTCCATGGTTGCTACCTCAGTCCATCCTACTCCCACCATGACGGCCTCTCAACCATCGGTTACCGCCACCAAGAAACCCAAAAGAAAAGCCCCTTCTTCCTCCAAATCGGCTGCCAAGAAAAGGACTTCAAGCCAACTCAGTGCAAGGAACAATCCAAACCCAAAATCTCGGTCAAATACTCCCTTTGATCCCGTGACTGTTTCCGATGAAGAGTCACTTGGTCTCTCCTCCGATCACAACTCGGATGAAAACTACAAGGTTGAAGCAGAGAACACTCAATCTGTGGAGACATTGGAAGATTGGGTAGCGGATGAAGACGAACCCCTAGCTGTTGTCCAGAAACGAATTATTAAAGGCAAGGGAAAAAAAAGTACTACCTCACGTGCTACTGGAAAGCAAGTGACACATAAGGTAACATCTGGTTCGTCTAAACCTCCTTGAGTTCATATTAATGCACCAGATATTCGTGAATCTTCTGATGATTTTCTTGAGAGAAGCTTTCATGATGATGATGATGTTTTCCTAAACCATATTTTACTTTGGAATTTTACAAGAAAGAGCATATGGAAAAATGGTTTTTGCATTCATCTAAGAAAATTCATCTGGAAAAATACATTGATGAGACTAACTTGAATGATAGGACAAAATGATAGGAGAAGAGGTAGAAAATGATAGGAGAAAAGAGGGAGATAATCGACATCCCCTTTTTTATCATGTTTTCAACGTTTCCTCCCCTCCCTTATTTATAACCATGTAGTGCCCCTTCAATTAGGTAATGTCTTTTTACTACGTGTCGGGTTATTGGACCAGCCAAAGTCGTGGGTGGACTATCTAATATTTTCAACATGAGGGAAGTCTATATTGTCGCTAACATACTAAAGAATGGCATGACTGAGACTTTGAGTTATAAAGATATGTTGATCACTAAAAGAGGGAGTACTGTCTGACTCTGATGATGACAATAGCGAGTTATTAAAATAGATAACTTTTTAGGATGCATAGTCCAGTCGTTTCCCTCAAAAATAGATAATTTTTTATAGATTAATAAAATAACCAAACAAGGGCACCATCTATTTTCATAAAATTAGGCTCTTAAATAACTGTAGCTATTGAGGAATATTCATTAAATATAAGTGTAAAATTTTTTATGTTTCAAAATCTAAAATCTTGAATATGCTAAGTTTGGATTGTTCCTCAACATCTTTTTCAATAAGGCATCATTAGGTGTATATATAAATCAATATATATATATATATATATAGGTAGGTAGGTGCTCAAATGAGAACCTAAATATCGTGAGAACCGTGAGAACCAATCATAACCATTAGATTAGAAAAAAAAATCAAGGTTCCATATGTTAGATACAATTGATACACTTAGATACATTACAAAAAATTCGATATTACACTTGGATACAATAGGTTAATAAGTATTGTATCTAAGTGTTGCACTTGGATACACTATGTTAAAAACTAATGTATCCAATTGTTTTTCAAAAATTAACTAATGTATCCAAGTGTATCCAATGTATCTAACATCTGGACCCTTGATTTTTTTTTTAATCTAATGGTTATGATTGGTTCTCACGGTTCTCATATAAAATGGTTCTCACAGGAGCGCAACCCTATATATATATATATATATATATAATTGTATCTAACATATAGACCCTTGATTTTTTTTCTAATCAAATGGTTATGATTGGTACTCACGGTTCTCACGATATTTAGGTTCTCATTTGAGCACCAACCTATATATATATATATAGGGTCGTGCTCCTGTGAGAACCATTTTATATGAGAACCGTGAGAACCAATCATAACCATTAGATTAGAAAAAAAATCAAGGGTCCAGATGTTAGATACATTGGATACACTTGGATACATTAGTTAATTTTCGAAAAACAATTGGATACATTAGTTTTTAACATAGTGTATCCAAGTACAACACTTAGATACAATAATTATTAACTTATTGTATCCAAGTGTAATCGAATTTTTTGTAATGTATCTAAGTGTATCAATTGTATCTAACATATGGACCCTTGATTTTTTTTCTAATCTAATGGTTATGATTGGTTCTCACGGTGCTCACGATATTTAGGTTCTCATTTGAGCACCTACCTATATATATATATATATATATATATATATATATATATATACACATACACATATATATATATATATACACATACACATATATATATATATATACACATACACATATATATATATATAGTTAAAGTGATTTTTCTAATAGGACAATGTTAAAAACATAAAATTCATCAAATGTAATCACAAACTATTGGGTGTCATTCATTGATTCATACCAACATTGTTTTTATCGCCAATCTCTCGTGACTATTTTGTGTCCTAGTCAATATAATTTGACTTAACCTATTCTAATAAATAAAATTTGGTAATAATACATTTTGGTAATAAATTCAACTTGTATTATGTGTAACTAACTGGTAAACGACAAGGGAGGAAGACTGGAAGTCCAGCCTGTAATAAGTAAATACTTATCCCTATTACCAAAATCCATCCTTAATTGCTGTATAGGAGAAACAAAGTTATGTGCTTGCCAAAATTTGATTTTCAGGATTTGTACAAGTTTTTTTGTTAAGTAATTTTCATTCCTAGATTTGACAGTGTCCCATTGCTATAAAGAGATGAGTGACTGGTTGAACAAGCACACAGAAAAAATGTCTTCCAAAATGATTACTTACAGAAGGAAAAGAAAGAGGGAAAGTCCTCATTCCCAGAATGTCAATCAAACCCAATTTCGGGTTTTAAATTTGCTGGATCTGCCCTCCCATATCACCACAGAAATTCTGACAAGAATTCCTCCCAGTGAAGTTCTTGACTGCAGGTGTGTTTGTAAAACTATCTGCAAATTAATTTCAAACCCTCCGTTTACGAAAAAATTTGTATCAAATTCTCCTTTTGTTAGTGCTATACATCAATCTGGCAATGATATCATCTTCTGTAGGCTCTTAGGATATGGTGATTTTTCTGGATCCACCAAAACCCTAAAGCAGATTACTACCCAGTCTACTCCCAGAATGGAAAATGTAGAATTAGTGGGTAGTTCAAATGGGTTAATTTGTTTTTGGCACAAGTCTTCTTCATTTGGTAAAAGTCTCTATATTACCAATCCTGTGTTGGGACAATTTGCCCTTCTTCCTAATAACTTGAGTGATAAATATGCTTCTTTAAGAGAAACTTAGTGGTTTGGATATGTTCCAAAGATGGGGTGTTACAAAGTCGTTAGATTTAGGGAAAGAAAGGCGCTAATTCAATAGTCCAAACCTCGCAAATTTTGTGTGAAATCTGAGATTCATGTTTCTGTTGTTGGGTCTGATTCATGGAATTATGTGGGTGAAGCTCCGTTTCCTCTTTATGAAAAGATTTGCGTGGATGTCCTTGATGGATGTATTCATTGGTTGGTTGATGATGATAGAAACTCCTTAAAATTGCACTCTTTCAATGTTGAGAAAGATCGAGCTTGTGCGCTTCCTGCTCCTCATGAACTGGGAAGCAAATGCTATTTTTTTGAATTAGGAGTTTTGGGGAAATGTTTCTCTTTAGTTGAATGTAGTGAAAATTTTGAGCAATTTGAGGTATGGTCTAAGAAAGAATATGGAGTCGCATCCTCTTGGACCAAGGAATGTATTTTCACTATCAAGGGTGGTGATCTCGAACATAGGCCCTTGCCGTTTCACAAATATGGGGAGACTACGATATATTCACTTGATGGTAGGATCCTTCTACATGATACAAAAGAGAACAAGCATGGAATTATCACTTTTGGTTGAGCAAGAGAACCGTTTAGGGTGTATACACCAAGACTTCTTTCCCTCACGCATTTGTCTACCGGAAAGTTATTTAGAGTTAAGAATCTGAAGTCTTACAGATTCTGTGATGACCCAAAAATTCTAATTATTATTTTGGAATTTAGTTATATTTATAAATAATGAGCAGTGATAATTAATTATTATTCTTGGGCTTTAGTTCGGTTAATTAAGAACACGTGATGGGTTATTAAGTATTAATTACTGTTCGAGTATTTACTATGGGCTTTAAGTTAATTGTAGCATTTATGTAGTAGTGAATAATGTTTTGATTGGGCTGGTTAAATAAGTACAATTTTTAGTTGGGTTATAATTTAAATAACAATGATGGGTTGTTAAATGATTTTATTTGTGCCATTTAAAAATATTATTTCTGGTGCTTTAATTTTGGGTCAGGATTATATTATTTGGGCTTGGGCCAATTACATATTAACTAGGTGAATTCTTTAAGAAGAGACTATAAATATTTTTACCCTAAACCTAGCACGTCAATTAAACGCCCAAAAAAAAAATTGAAGAGGCTGTCGTCGGAGAGTTTACACTGCGGAGCGGAGGACGTGTGGGAGCGGTGGAGCGTTTGAGCAAACTTTTAAGGTATAACGTTGCATTCCTTAGTCAAAGTATTAAAGAGTACATACTGGTATTATAAGAAAAATGGAGTGGAAATTTGCTGGCCATATGGGGGCAGACAAGCATATTGTAAATCAAAGAATAATAATGGGTATTGCCAATTTGTGCTTGTATTAGCAGTAGGTGTGTAATTAGGGCTTTGGTGTGAGTTTTTATTGTATGTGTGACGTTAATTAAAAAAAAACAGTGAGAATGTGGCTTGAGAATTTCGGTGGGTCATCTAGTAGATTAGTATAAGTACACTTCAATTAGTGATTGATAATATCATTGTTACTCTCATTTGTGTTAGATTTTGGCAAGAGACAGTAAAGGCGTACCCAGAGATATATATTGCAGTTGCTTTAAGGTAAGGGATTGTACATCATTTAGGTTATTGCTTCGTTATATTACCGTTTCAGTTATTAGGCTTCCGCATTATTTTTGGCGATGTACGTTCTTTTATACGGTCAAACTGACATCGTGTCAGTATTTGCATTGACTCCCTCGGTCACCGTCTTTGATAATCTTTTGTTATTTCGTTTGCTAAATTCGTATCTTTTGTTGCCCCCTTTGTTAATTCGTTTGCTAAATTCGTATCATTTGTTTGTCCATACGTGAAACCTTTTTGTGAGCTTTTGAAATTCGTATTTCGTATAAAAAGAGTTTTGATGAGATAAGCTTTTGAAAACATTTTGTATCCTAACAATGAGCACATAAGTTAAACAACTCGTTACGACGGGGTTTATTTGATTTAGGCCTGTAAAAAGGCAACCTTAGTTCACTGCCCAAGAGGGGTAGTGAGGTGTTCCGGAATCGCCACTTTGTATTTGTGTGCTCTACTGAGCTTTTGTCCCTACGGGGAATTTAGGTTTGAAAAGGTCACTAGACCACTTATGTAATTATTGGTATCTGTGAGGAGTCTCGTTATTTACGGCTGGTATGGGACGGTCGTAAATAATTAGATCTCTCGAGTTAGTTTTGTTCAGTTATCAGTCCTTTGAAATTCTGAAATCTGTGAGTGGTTTAATTATTTATAGCTGGTATGGGACGGTTATAGATAGTTAAATCATTCGAGTCTTTTTGCATCAATTTGTCATCATTTGGAATTCCATAATATCTATGAGTAATTTAGTTATCTACAAACGGTATGGGACGGTTGTAGGTAATTAAATTACTTGAGTCTATTTTGTTAAATTTGTAAAACCTTTGAGATTTGTGTGAGAAGCGTTTGAATTTCCTTTTTGATTTCGTACTCGTTGATATTCCTTCAGGTCAACTCCTCCTTAGTAACCGGAGGGGTTGTATATGAACTTACTGAGCTTTTGTTCGCTCACCCCTTTCATTCTCTTTTTCTTCCAGGTAATAATTAGGATGGAAGTCTCAGTCTCTGGAGCATTTAGAAGATGTTCAAAGAATTTTTAGATTGGTTTTGATTATTATTAGTCTAGACGCTTTAGTTGATTATTTTAGTTATTTGGGAATTGTAAGACTTTATTGCTTGTTGGGTATTAGATGTCATCTTTTGACTGTGTTTAATTAATGAATTTGATTAGTCGTATAAAAGTCTTATGGTTTAGTATTGTAAATGGTGACGTGGACGGACTGTGGGCCCGTAAAGTTGGGTCCAAATTCCGGGGCGTTACAAGTGGTATCAGAGCTTTGGCTTCGATCTTTTGGGAGTCTAGATTTTATAAATTTAAGTTTTTCCAAAGTATTAAGTTTGATCTTAGGGTAATCATAGGAGAGTTCATTATGATTTGACTTATTAAGATTATGTCCATCTTTCGAATGTGTTGGTTTATAATGTTTATTTTCTTAGCATGTTTAAGTTATGATCATACTTGGGTTAATGATTACTTTCTGTTTTAGGCTAAATGGGACCAAAACGAAGAGTGAGTGCGAGGATTCAAAGCAAAAGGGGAGGTCGACAACCGAACCGCACCGACAATGTAACAAGAGCAAATCGTAACCGTGTTGAGAATGATCGTGTTGAAGGTCAGGCAGAGAATAGTGATAATCGTGGGATTAGTAATACTCAAAATGTTGTGGCTAATGACCAAGGAAATGTGGCTAATGGTCAAGGTGTGCAGCAACCACTAGCAGAGATAGCCCCATTATTGCAAGCACTTACGGGATTGATCCAGGTGCAACAACAAGCCCAGCAGCAGCAACCACTTGTTGGTGGTGTCCCACTTAGGCAGAACAGTGAACTAGCAGAGTTTAGGAAACACACTAGTGCAACATTTAGTGGTATTGGGGGACCGATAGCAGCGGAGGATTGGGTTCAAGAGATGGAGAAAACGTTCAATGGAATGCGTTTTACTGAGGCGAACAAAGTACCGTGCGCCACCTTCATGTTAAAAGAAGGTGCTTATGATTGGTGGCTCATGGAGAAGAGGAAGCATGAGAATGATGAATTTCCCTTTACCTGGGAAGATTTTAAGGTTGTGTTTTACGAGAAGTATTTTCCCTGAAGTGAGCAAATTCAAAAGGAGAATGATTTCATTAAGCTGGAGCAGAAGAGCAAGACCGTATTTGAGTATGGGGCTGAGTTTGCGCGACTTACCAAATTTGCCCATGCATATGTGGCAACTGAGGAGAACCGGGTTCGTAGATTTGAAGAGGGTTTAAGGCCAGCGATTAAGAGGGGTGTTGTACCTTTTGAGCTTAAAACATATAAAGAGGTGGTGAACAAAGCGTTGCTAGTAGAAAGAGGTTTGAATGAGGTGCAGGCTGATTGGAATGACAAGCAAAAGAAGAGAGATAGGCAAACTGTGGATAATAAGGATTTAGGGAGTCAGGCAAAAAGGCAAGTTACTCAAGGTGTTGTTGGTATCACTTGTAGTGAATGTGGAGGTAACCATGATACTCAACGTTGTTATAGGATCTTGAAAGCATGTTTCAACTGTGGGAAGACAGGACATTTGATTAAGAATTGCACGGAACCTCTTAAAGAGCAGTTCAAGAAAGGTCGTGAGAACAAAGACAAGGATAAGGACAACAAGGGCGAGTCGAATTCGAACCGGACAGGAAGGATCTATACTATGACGACTAAAGATGATGAGGATGCAAACTGGACAGTCGCAGGTACGTTAAGTTTAGAGGACTAAACTTATTTTAAGGGGGTAAGAATGTGATGACCCGAAAATTTCTAATTATTATTTTGGAATTTAGTTATATTTATAAATAATGAGCAGTGATAATTAATTATTATTCTTGGGCTTTAGTTGGGTTAATTAAGAACACGTGATGGGTTATTAAGTATTAATTACTGTTCGAGTATTTACTATGGGCTTTAAGTTAATTGTAGCATTTATGTAGTAGTGAATAATGTTTTGATTGGGCTGGTTAAATAAGTACAATTTTTAGTTGGGTTATAATTTAAATAACAATGATGGGTTGTTAAATGATTTTATTTGTGCCATTTAAAAATATTATTTCTGGTGCTTTAATTTTGGGTCAGGATTATATTATTTGGGCTTGGGCCATTTACATATTAACTAGGTGAATTCTTTAAGAAGAGACTATAAATATTTTTACCCTAAACCTAGCACGTCAATTAAACGCCCAAAAAAAAAATTGAAGAGGCTGTCGCCGGAGAGTTTACACTGCGGAGCGGAGGACGTGTGGGAGCGGTGGAGCGTTTGAGCAAACTTTTAAGGTATAACGTTGCATTCCTTAGTCAAAGTATTAAAGAGTACATACTGGTATTATAAGAAAAATGGAGTGGAAATTTGCTGGCCATATGGGGGCAGACAAGCATATTGTAAATCAAAGAATAATAATGGGTATTGCCAATTTGTGCTTGTATTAGCAGTAGGTGTGTAATTAGGGCTTTGGTGTGAGTTTTTATTGTATGTGTGACGTTAATTAAAAAAAAACAGTGAGAATGTGGCTTGAGAATTTCGGTGGGTCATCTAGTAGATTAGTATAAGTATACTTCAATTAGTGATTGATAATATCATTGTTACTCTCATTTGTGTTAGATTTTGGCGAGAGACAGTAAAGGCGTACCCAGAGATATATATTGCAGTTGCTTTAAGGTAAGGGATTGTACATCATTTAGGTTATTGCTTCGTTATATTATCGTTTCAGTTATTAGGCTTCCGCATTATTTTTGGCGATGTACGTTCTTTTATACGGTTAAACTGACATCGTGTCAGTATATGCATTGACTCCCTCGGTCACCGTCTTTGATAATCTTTTGTTATTTCGTTTGCTAAATTCGTATCTTTTGTTACCCCTTTGTTAATTCGTTTGCTAAATTCGTATCATTTGTTTGTCCATACGTGAAACCTTTTTGTGAGCTTTTGAAATTCGTATTTCGTATAAAAAGAGTTTTGATGAGATAAGCTTTTGAAAACATTTTGTATCCTAACAATGAGCACATAAGTTAAACAACTCGTTACGACGGGTTTTATTTGATTTAGGCCTGTAAAAAGGCAACCTTAGTTCACTGCCCAAGAGGGGTAGTGAGGTGTTCCGGAATCACCACTTTGTATTTGTGTGCTCTACTGAGCTTTTGTCCCTACGGGGAATTTAGGTTTGAAAAGGTCACTAGACCACTTATGTGATTATTGGTATCTGTGAGGAGTCTCGTTATTTACGGCTGGTATGGGACGGTCGTAAATAATTAGATCTCTCGAGTTAGTTTTGTTCAGTTATCAGTCCTTTGAAATTCTGAAATCTGTGAGTGGTTTAATTATTTATAGCTGGTATGGGACGGTTATAGATAGTTAAATCATTCGAGTCTTTTTGCATCAATTTGTCATCATTTGGAATTCCATAATATCTATGAGTAATTTAGTTATCTACAAATGGTATGTGACGGTTGTAGGTAATTAAATTACTTGAGTCTATTTTGTTAAATTTGTAAAACCTTTGAGATTTGTGTGAGAAGCGTTTGAATTTCCTTTTTGATTTCGTACTCGTTGATATTCCTTCAGGTCAACTCCTCCTTAGTAACCGGAGGGGTTGTATATGAACTTACTGAGCTTTTGTTCGCTCACCCCTTTCATTCTCTTTTTCTTCCAGGTAATAATTAGGATGGAAGTCTCAGTCTCTGGAGCATTTAGAAGATGTTCAAAGAATTTTTAGATTGGTTTTGATTATTATTAGTCTAGACGCTTTAGTTGATTATTTCAGTTATTTGGGAATTGTAAGACTTTTTGCTTGTTGGGTATTAGATGTCATCTTTTGACTGTGTTTAATTAATGAATTTGATTAGTCGTATAAAAGTCTTATGGTTTAGTATTGTAAATGGTGACGTGGACGGACTGTGGGCCCGTAAAGTTGGGTCCAAATTCCGGGGCTTTACAGATTCACATAGTTGTTTGTGCACATTGTTGACACCTTAATGTTCTTTGTTTACTCCATGTCAGATGTAGTCATCTGAACGCGGTTGTTTTATCTAATGAACTGGGTTTTCATTTTTATAGTTCTATTTACCTAGTTTCTTGTTTATTTAAACCATATTAATCGTTGTAATATTAGATGAATGAAAGGTGTAATTTCAGTGTTATCAATGCATTAATAAATCAGTCCTTCATTTGTATACCTGAAATGTGTATACCGTGTGTTCATGTAATTTAGAAGTTATTTTAGCAAATTTATGCAGACGGATCTAGGAGTACCATAATGTACACAATCTTTGTAATTGTTTGGTTAGTATTTTGAAAGTAATAGTTAGTTGTTAGATAATATTTACACATAACTATAGTAAGCATATGGCCTCATTATATGGTAAAGATATATGAGAAAATTTTACAATCTTTTGGGACAGTATCTTGAGGTACAAGATCTGTGCTTGCATCCCCCCTCCCTTTCTTCTAGCTAAGGAGAGCAGAATGGAGCTGGTGACCGAGTTGATCCAGTTAGAAATGGAGTAAATTACCAAACCATGCAATGTACTATACCCTTGATTTCACAAACATAATGTACTAGCTAGTGACAACATAATCCACTTTAGTTTTGAGATTTTTTACAAAAAATGCAACTCAGTTGAATGACGTTAAATTTGATTAACGGAATGATGACGTGGACAATATTGGGAGTAAAATGTTTAAGTGGCCAAATAAACCATTAAAAATCGCATGCCTGTTACTGTTTTAACAAAAACGCCCTTCTCCACCAATATCCCCACTCTCTGGACCCTCTACCAAGCCCTCCCCACCAGTCCCCAATTGAATATACACACAACACCCACCATTGTTGATCCCCTACTCCTCCCCACCAGCTGCAGCCTCCGCCCTCCGCCACACTCCTCCCTCCCAAGCCACCCTTACCGCATTGCCCACAATCTGCCCACAAAATCAAGCCATCCTCTTTCCTCTCTTTGCTCCCCTACCAAATCCTAGATCTGTAATCGAATTTCAAAGAACGTAGCATGCTTCTTCACTTGGTCCATGGTTGATTTCAAAATCAAGAAATAGAAGAACATGGAATGCGAATTCTGTAACTAAATCGTTAAATCAAAGAACCTAGAACACGATTTTCTCTGACAAATTTAAGTTTCAAGTAAAAGTAATCTGGGTTTTGTGGACTTTTGATTTGAAGAAACCCTTTGACAATTTTATTTGAAAACTGAATTTGGGTTTCGATTAATCTAGCAAATTTGATTTTTATTCTTGAATTCTTGAAATTTTATGTCCAGATAAGTTAGATTCAAGGGAATGGTGTTGTGGGTATCTCGAGTTTTGGGAACGCTCGAATATTTGTACCCGCGGACCTTTTATAGAGTCTCCACCATCATTTTTAAGAGGTTAAATAATAGAAAGACTTTTCTTTAGAAATTCAGGTTCGGAGGTCTAGTTACGGATTGGGAAGGTGTTAGGCACCCAATTCGCCCGATCCGAGGATCGGTCTTTCTAAGTGTGTGTGTATGTATTGGTGATTTTTTAACTTTTATAAATTAAAGAAAGAAGATAGCAATTATACCTTCTATGATATGCCGATCTTTGCTTGATGAACAACTTCTGGAAATTGGCTCGCTCCAAATGCCGTTGTCTTCTTCAATGGTGATGGGTGGTGGTTCTTGAAGGGAGCGGTCTCTTTGAAGAGGGAAAGTGAGTTTATAAGGCTAATGGATTCGGGTTGAAGTTGGGAAATAATTCTCTTTTTGGAGAGAAGTTATTTGGGTAGAGTTTTGACCATTTTTGAAAGAGTTTGTGAAGTGAGTTGGAATCTCTCCTAGGAATCTCTCTGGTTCTCGTAATCCTACTTTTCTCCTGGGAATCTCTAGTTCACGTGGGTAAAAATGGGAGTAATGGGCAGCCAATCTCGCGGGAGCATTCCCACGTTTCCACTTTACGATACTGGCTTACAAGGCCAGCAAAAAGGATTTCTTGTCAATTAAAACGTGATAAAAAAGGGGGAAAGACAAAAATGCCATTACAAACAGCGTGTGGCCGTCCGGCCAGCTAAGGGGCCGGCCGGCCACCTAGGCCTGGATGTGCCTCTCACTTGCCTGGTTAAATGATGGGTGTGCTATGGTTTCACCAAAATTTATCATTTTTTTCCTCTATAAATTGATGTAAGTTTCATTTGATTTAGACACTGAAAAAAAATCCTCTTTTCTCAATATAAATTTTTCAATTATACTTTATTAACCCTTATTTTAAAAAAATCAACATCTTTTTAAGAGTGAAGTATTTTTTTAATAATAATTATCATCATTTTTCATATTTAATTTCAATTAAAATAATTAATTAAGTGTGAAGTATTTTTTTTAATTATAAATGATATAATAATTATTATTATTTTACTAATCATAAAAATAAAGACTATAAATAAAATAAAAGTGGTGGGGTATAGAATGATGAGTTGAGAGGAGTTGAATTTTAAACTAAACTAGTCATTGTAGGGAGTATAGTTGAAAGGTTAGTTGAATGATTAAGTGGATAGAGAGAGAAGATGAGGTAGAGTGATATTAGGGTAGTTGAATAATTTGGGGTGGTTGAAGCATTGTAGATGGTCTTATGTGGCATGATGACTAGGATGCCATACCAGCATTCTCGTTAAAAAAAAATTATGTCGTTTGTATGTAACCAATTAAAAAAACTGTGTTCTAAAAATCGCTAGGCGGTCGTTAGGCGGCGGACCCGGGCCTAGCGCCTAGAGCGCCTAGGCGGGGCCGATAAATTAAACAAAAAAAGTACTATTTTATGATCTGTTCAACAAAACCTGAATAATTTAAGAGTAACAATCGACACAGGCCAATGCATTTGAGAAATTGAGAGACCACGTCCAATTCAATTTCAAACAAATGAACCACATATTGTACAAAAAGCACATTCTAGTTTTCTGACTAAAGCAATGACCATTAGTACTTACTACTAGGCTACTGGCAATCCAAGTTTCCAACTAGGAGCACTCCCAAATCCAAATCAAAAGGTGATGAAATCATGAAACAGTACAAATAAGGAGATAAATCAACATCAAGAACAAATCCATAAAATCCAACCTTTTAAATCCCTAGACGGAAGACCTAGTCAAGTCGAATTGTCGAAGAAGGAACATACCATGGAGCAGATAAGGCAGTGGAGACGACGGCGAACTGGCAACGGCAAGGAACGGATTTGGGGATTTTGATTTTGGCCGTTAAAGCCCTAGACCTAGTCGAGTGGTCTCTCTCTGAGTCTTGAGTATCGCACGAATTTAGAATTTGAGGTGTGTTGTTTAAATTTTTAATCGAACAAAAAAAAAAAAAAAAAAAAAAAAAAAACTAGCCGCCTAGTTCCGCCTAACTCGTAATCTAGCCGATTTGTTGATAGTCACGGCGGCACCACCCCGACTAGCGCCTAGGCGCTCTTGGCGCCCGTCTTTTAGAACACTGTAAAAAAGACATTGCATTAGATATCACTAGGTAGTACCTTACATTGATCGTAACAAGAGTGAAAGTACGTTGCATATTTTTTTCATTCACCCGTTAGAAATGTGGTGAACTCCAACAAAGGCATGTTTATGCATTGATACGGGGAAAACGCAATGGAAAAGAAGAATAAAGAAAACGGATAGAAAAGGATAGAAAAGGATAGGATGCTCACCACTTCAAGGAGTCCACCTTGAAGATACAGGGCATAAGCAACTCACCACTCTAAGGAATCCACCAAAGAGATACAGGGTTGTGTTTGTTCACCACTAAACGGAATCCACTGAATAGATAAAGAACAAAAAAAGATGGCACAAAGCACAATCTTATATTTTATAAACTCAAATTCAACTCCCCCTTACAATACAATTTGTAGGGTATTTATATGTTACTTGGAACATCCCTCCAAATCTAGGAATACTAAAAATACTTAAAGGATAAACATAAAAACTAATTACATGTTGATAAGATAGAGATACATCCAAAGAATCAATGAAGCTCTTGAAGTAAGACAAAACTCGGATGAATATCTCCTTATGACTGCCCTTCAGTAATTAAATCATAACTAATTCCATAAATATCCAAATGATGATCCGTATAATGCCACATAAAGTAGACTCATATAGCTTTCCAATGATATATTATATGTTGGCTAAAACGTTATAGATAATTACCAGATTGACCTTGAAATTGACCCAGAATTCTGGTCTCTTTATTACTTTGGAAAACGTCATCCAAACCAATTTTTTTTGATAGTTCTTGTACCAAATGGCCACTCCACGGGCAATGAATCTTAAAAACATAAAGAGGATCATTTTCCCGTGTCATGCATGCCCCGAATAAAATGAACGTCAAACACAATGTAACAGTTTGTGGATGAAGATGCGATTGTTAGACATATGAAATGCTAAGTTATTATGACACGAAAAAAGATATGAGAGAAGTGCCTAACTTCAAAAATATATATGGAAACTAGCGGATCTCAGGTACGGTGGACAGTTAGATTCTATATTTGATCTCAAACAACTCTAGGGTTACAAAAGAAATTACACAATTTTGATTAGGATATTGTTGGAAATAAATGATTGGATATTGAATTATTGAGTAGTGAGGTCTACAAACATAACATCCAAATATTCATTGCCAACAATATTTGTAACAAAAAAAAGTTTTCAACTTCTTTTGTAACTTTAGTTTTTCCCTTTGATTTCACTACTATAGAGCCACTGTGTACTATCTAATGGCCATCCATGAAACTAGATTCTGATCTGTTAGAGCAATAAACAAGACTTGATGAGAAATGTAATCAAATACAAGACACGGATTTACGTGGTTCACCAACTTGGTTACGTCCAAGGGAAGAGGAGAATATTATTATCAACTAGTGTAACACCCGTGCCTTAAAGGCACGTCAATTTTTTTTTTAAATAACAATTCATAGATAAAAAATTAACAAAAAAATTATTAAAAATATATTTATAATGTGACTAATATAAACAATTACAAATTTTGTAATATTTTCTTATAAAAAGTATTTGTTAATTGTTTCAAGTTTCAACAGTGTTATCCTCCTTGTTTTTTTTTTTAAAAAATAAATTCAACTTTCTTTTAAAAACAATAATATCTATAACCAGGAGATTAATACATTTATACTACACAAATAAATTATTCAACCAACTTATCCGGTCCACTAAGAAAGGCAGCCCACTTTAAAAAATGGCCCATAGTAAAAATCGACTAAATTGAACCTAATCAGCCCAAATAACAAAACCCTAATTTGATAAAGATTAAAAAAAAGGAAAAAAGAAAATGTAAATAAAAATAACAAAACGCACAAAAGCCCTAATTCTACCTAAACTCAAACGGTGGATCTCTCTCCCTCTCACCGCCGCTTTGAGAAGTCTCTCTATCAACGACGATTGAATTCATCTTTCTAACATCAGCGTTCTCTCTTCCCTTCGTATATATCTTTATTCTTCAATTTGTCAATATGCACGCATAGATCGGATGAATCTCTATCAGTTGAGAGTATGATTTTTATTTTATTTTTTGATAAGTTTGCTTGCTTTGTAAAATCGACTAACTATGAAATTTGAAGCGTAATCACGTTTTGATTTATGCTTACTTAGTAGTTTTTAGAATATCAACTCAGTACGATGTTATATATCAATTTAAAAAGTTTTCGATGAAATAGATGCTCGTAAGTGGCTTTATTTTATTATTAAAGAACATATAATGACTCGTAAATTGTATAGATTTATAAAAGAATAGAATTTCAAAGACTAAGAAAAACCGACAGATATTTCAAATATATGACTTTGAAATCAAAGTTGCTAAACATTTTAGATGGAAATGAATTCTATCAGACATGGCTTTTTGAATTGTATGGTTTAAGTTGAAATGAGAAAATTTTCTGTAATATGGTTGAATGGACTGCGAGGTTGGACTTCTGTCAATCCCTCCGTCCCAAATTCGTGTGCTCGAATTCTAAATTTTTGGATTGTAACTGGTGTATGACACTTAAGAATGGTTAACTCCATTGCATTTGTTGTCATGACAACGTGGTAATCACTTATCATAGCAAGTATTAACATAATCCAATAAAATCAATTCAACTATATATTTGAAAAAGTCATAGAGAGACTGAACGATATAAACCTAGCACGACACTCCACCTCCTCGGCATTCATACATGCCGACCAAGCTAATAGAAGACTAGGAGACCAAGTCCCAAGTACCATGACTGCCGTCCTAGGTCTCAACCATGACGAGACGAGGAGCCCATGACGAGGACGAAGGAGTCTCAGGACGAGGTGTTATAAACTGAGGATGAGGTGTCCATGACGAGGACAAGACCAAGACCTCGACATCTTCACATGACAGTCGTCAAAAGACGAGGACCATGAAATAAAGGAACCATGTTCCCCTAATACCAACACCCCTTCTCAGACAAGACGAGGACGAGATTACCAAGTCGATATCACCAAACTGAGATGGGTCCATCGAGCCGACTTGCGCCATCCACTCAGCACCAAGAAAATACCACCTGGTTACATAACCAATTCATCCTAGACCCATCTAGCCATCATGACATGCCGAGATAAGGTCATCAGGCCGACATAGGTACAACAAGGCCTGAACCCATGAACCAGGCCTCAAGCAATCATGGTTATAACCAACACACCTAGCTCGGCCTCTTCCATGAGCCGAGTTAGGATATACAAACCGACTTAGCTCATTCTTCAGTGACTAAGTCTTGCTCTCCTCATGGCTGAAATACCAGCCGACGGGCAACAAGCAAGTGTTACGCCTGAAGGTGATCTCAATCCACCACCACCTAACGTGGCCAATAACGATGCTCTGACTTAAGGGCTCCCTCCTCCTCTGCCTCAACCCCATGGGGGCGGTATGCATACACGTTCGAGGGGACCTCCCCCAGAGGTTACTCATACCAATTGTTGGAGTGTGTCTAAGTTTTGCTGGAGTAAGGTCCTTCTGTCGATGGGAGGAGGCCTAGATGGTCCATCCCCATCATTCAGCAGTTGTGCCGTCGTGTTCCTTCCTTGCCTTCGAACCTCCCCCAGAGGTTACTCACACCTATGGTTGTCGAAGGTAAGGAAAGAACACGACGGCACAACCGCAGAATGATGGGGATGGACCATCTAGGCCGCCTCCCATCAACAGAAGGACCTTACTCCAGCAAAACTTAGACACACTCCAACAATTGGTAGCAGCCCAAAGAGCTCTTTTGTTGTATGACCCAGATCATTCCATAGTACATCTCCTCCAACCTTCCAGATCTAGGGTCAACGAGGATGATCGTAGGAATGACAACAGGGGAATCCCACGCGATGATCACCGACGTGACCAGGATCAGCGTGATGTACCCCCCAAAAATAGAGGAAGCCGACTTGAAGGTAGGCTTGGGAGGGAGGCCGAGATTATGAAGACTTGAGGTACCATATCAATCGAAATAGAGAACAAGAGGCTGAGTCTCCTGAAGCAAGAATACTCGGCACAAGGCGGCCAAGGGCTGATCCTCGACGAACTCCCCCAAGGCGTACACCGCCTCCTCTTAGGCGACCTCCCCCGGCGGGAAACCATATTGCTACAGTAAGCCGAGATGATCATAGCAAACGAGGTCGAGATGACCAAGGGAGGCAAAACTGAGGTAGGGATAGGCAAAGGAGCTCTTACCATAGTTCAGGCCTAGATGCTCGTGTATTGTTAGATCTCAAAGAGAGAATTGATAACGTGGAGATGAATCAAGGACGAAGAGGGCCTAGAAATGAATATGATGCAATGCGTCCGTTCGCCGAATGGATCAGGGACTTACCACCTAATCCTAATTTGAAGCTTCCCAACTTAGATAAGTACTCCGGCAACTTTGACGCACGAGACCACCTCCATTCCTTTGATGGTATGATGGCCCTGATCTCCAATCAAGATGACATCCTTTGCAAAGCATTTGCTAGCACATTAACCGGAGCTAATATGTCATGGTTCATGGATTTAGAGAAGAGAAGTATTGACTCCTTCTCCAAATTGAAGAAAAAGTTCTTGGAATACTTCGCCACAGCTGGAGCGAGAAAGAAAAGGCTTTCAGATTTGGAAAACATGGTTCAAGGGAAAAACGAATCGACCATGAGTTTCTATAATAGGTTCAGAGACTTAGCCGACTCCATTGAAGAGAGACTCACCAACAGGGAGATTATAGTATGCTTCACTAACGGGCAAAGATCAGACGAGCTCACTTATGAGTTATCGGTTAGAGAGCCTTGAACAAAGGCCGACCTGTACCACTTGGCCCACGCAACAGGGATTGCAGAAGAAAAGAAGAAGCAACGATCAAAAAGGGAATATCGAGATCCCAAAAGCACGACTACTATTGATCGCGGCTCAACAAAAGAAGTTAGAGGAAAGAACATGACGAGGTCTAATGAGAAGGACGAGTTATTCACTCCCCTTACAAATTCCATCTCTGAGATATTGAATCTGGTAGACCTACTAGATCCAAAACCATTACTTGAGAAATCAAAACACACCCGAGATCCCACTAAGCATTGTGCCTACCACAAGGACCACGGGCACGAGACAGAGGATTGCATCTCATTGAAAAAAATAATCCAATGATGGGTTGATGAAGGGAAGCTTGATCGCTACGTAATGAGGAAGGATAAGAAGAGAGGAAGAGATGAAGACCATGAAGAAATGGAAGACCGACCTCCCCGAATACGCATCGGAGTTATAAGGGAGGAAGTCCCCTCCAACAAGAAGCTTAAGGAACAAACCCACTAGCTGAGTAAAGATTACCACATTCCAACATGGATCCATAAGGCTGAGGAGGAAACTGACCAATTACATGAAGACAAAGAGATAAGACTCCAAGGCTTTGAGTCTATCGCTCAAAAGGATTCAACTTTGCCTGAGCCTAGCAACCTACAGCTCATCATCAGCCAAAGCTCGGGGGCCACCCGGAACCTAAACCCAGTTGATGGGACCTACATGCTCAAGACCTAGAAGGCAAAGAGTTGAAGCGCCCATGACAATCTGACCACATGAGGAAATACTACTAGTAACTCCACCCTTTTTACTTAGTTTTTCAACAACTTTTTACTTTAGTATTTTACTTAGTGATTTCAAAAGAATTTTTCCCTTTTATAGTTTATGAATTCATTTCCAATTGATGGTAATCGTTCAATAAAACTTTTACACTAAAGACAAAGTGCTACCATAGCAACACATCCTACTTCTAAGATGAGCGCCTTGCTCGCACCAAAGATGACCTCAAAGGTCGCACACCAAAGACGACTTCCAAGGTCAGACCAATGACGACCTCTAAGGTCGCACACAAAGACGACCTCCAAGGTCGCACACTCAAGACGGCCTCCAAGGTCGCACCAAATATGGCCTCCAAGGTCTCACCAAAGACGTCTTCCAAAGTCGCACCAAAGACGGCCTCCAAGGTCGCACGCTCAAGACGGCCTCCAAGGTCGCACCTCAAAGACGGCCTCCAAGGTCGCACACCAAAGACGACCTCTTAGGTCGCACACATAAGACGACCTCCAAGGTTGCATAAAAGACGACTTCCAAAGTCACAATCAAAAGACGACTTCCAAGATCGCATAAAAGATGACCACCTAGGTCGCACATACAAGCTCCAAGGTCACACTCGAAATGGGCGTCTTTCTCGCAAACATTCAAGAGGAGCGCTTTTCTCACAATCACCTAAGACGACCACCTAGGTCTCACTTACTGAAGACAAGCACCATAGCTCACACCAAAAAGGATGAACGATCCACAACAAGACTCAAGTAGAAATCAAGCAAATAATGATGAGCATACCTCTACTTTACTTTCTACTTTATGAAATCAAGATAGAAACTCGGGGGACACTAAACGGTATAAACCTAGCACAACACTCTACCTCCTTGGCATTCATACATGCCGACCAAGCTAATAGAAGACAAGGAGACTAAGTCCCAAGTACCATGACTGCCCTCCTAGGTCTCAACCATGACAAGACGAGGAGTCCATGACGAGGACGAAGGAGTCTCAGGACGAGGTGTTATAAACTGAGGATGAGGTGTCCATGACGAGGACGAGACCAAGATCTCGACATCTTCATATGACAGTCGTCAGAAGATTAGGACCATAAAATAAAGGAACCATGTTCCCCTAATAACAACACCCTTCCTCAGACAAGATGAGGACGAGATTACCAAGTCGAGATCACCAAACCGAGGTGGGTCTATCGAGCCAACTTGCGCCATCTACTCAGCACCAAGACAAGACCACCTAGTTACATAACCAATTCATCCTAGACCCATCTAGGCATCATGGTTAAACATGAAATAACATCTCCATGTCATAATCATTTCATCATGCTACATTCTTCATGCCCATTATCATGTCACAATCAATGTTATGCTGCAATCTCCATCATGTTATGATCATTGCCATGTCATAATTACTATCATATCCATGATCATCATCATGCCTCAATCACTACCATGTCATCTCATGATCTGACGTCATTCACTGAATGCATTAAGCCAAAGTATTAATGTCTCCAATTCAAAATGAAAATAAATCTGTGCTCAAGCAAAGATGATTCAAATTTTATGTGTGCAAATCATATATGCCGCTGCATCCAAAGCTAACCTGCAGGTCACAACATACAAGTGGATCTTGTCATCTCTTCTGATATATGTGAGACTTCAGGTAAATCCGAAAGCTTCGGACATGGCATCAATCGCCAATGATCAGGACAACTCCAGAAGCAGGGAAGCCTGACTATGAGATAATCAAAACCCCTTTTAGGAGAAACATGGATCCAAAATGAGGTTGCAGAGCTCAACACAATGCCAAAGGATCACCCAAAGTAATGGTTTAATGCGCAGTGAAACACAAAAATCTCATCACACAACAACTCCAAAAGCAGGGGAGCCTGACCGTGAGATAATCAAAAATCCTTTTAGGAGGAATAGGGATTCAAAATGAAGTTGCAGCACTCAACACAGTGCCAAAGGATTACATAAAACAATGGTTCACTGCACAGTGAAACATAAAAATCTCATCACACAGCAAAGCAAAGGCAGAAAAATCTAGACAGCTCAGAATGCAGCGTATCCTTGCTTTTATTGTGCGTTTAAATCATGTTGTTCCACCCTGGTCTTCTCGGGCACTCGAGATTACCTCCCCCGAACTGCACAATGGCGTACATTTCCCCGTTTTTAAATCATGTTCTTTCACCCTGGTCTTCTCGGGCACCCGAGATTACCTCCCCCAAACTGCGCAATGTGGTACATTCCCCATTTTAAATCATGTTGTTTCACCCTGGTCTTCTTGAGCACCCGAGATTACCTCCCCCGAACTATGCAATGTCATATGTTCCCCATTTTAAATCATGTTATTTCACCCTGGTCTTCTCGGGCACCCGACATAACCTCCCCCGAACTGCACAATGTCGTACGTTCCCCGTTTGAAATTATGTTGTTCCACCCTGGTCTTCTCGGGCACCCAAGATTACCTCCCCCGAATTGCGCAATGTTGTACATTCCCTGTTTTTTAAATTATGATTGTTTCACCCTGGTCTTCTCGGGCACCCGAGATTACCTCCCCCGAACTGCACAATGTCGTATGTTCCCTATTTTTAAATCATGTTGTTCCACCCTGGTCTTCTCGGGCACCTGATATTACCTCCCCCGAACTGCGCAACATCGTACGTTCTGCGTTTAAGTTGTACCTCCTCAAAACTACGCTATGACTTGATTCCCGTAAGGGATACGTAGACAGTTCATGCAATTGAACTCAGTTGCCCGTTCTCATAAATATTTGATCATGTCAATCTCCTCCCCAGCAAAGAGACAACACATCTCAATGCAACCCCCAGCAAAGAGACAACACATCTCAATGCTATCCCCTGCAGTTTCTTGTTTTTAATAAACCTGAACTACGATTGGTCAGATTCTCTTAGCAATTGCTTGTTGTCTTAAAATCACATTGTTTCACATGGATGTAAAAGCAGCATTTTTAAATGGATACTTAGATGAAGAAGTTTTTGTTAAAGAACCAAAAGGTTTTGAAGATCCATTTCAATCAAACCATGTATATAGACTTGATAATGCCTTATATGGCTTAAAACAAGCTCCACGTGCATGGTATGGTCGCTTAACAAGCTTTTTACTTGAGTATGGATTTACTAGAGGAGAGACAGATAGGACCTTATTTATTCTACGGCATGGAAAGGAACTCGTTGTTGTTCAAATCTATGTTGATGACATAGTCTATGGCTCTACTTCTAAAATGTGTTTAAATGATTTTGTAGAGGCTATGACATCAACATTTGAGATGAGTATGAAGGGTGAACTAAATTTCTTTTTAGGCTTGCAGGTAAAACAATCAAGTGAAGGGATCTTTATATCACAAAACAAGTATGCGAGAAATTTGGTGAAGAAGTTCGGCTTGGAAGGATCAAAGAGCTCTAAAATTCCTATGGGTACTACTCTCAAGCTTGGCAAGGATCAAGGGGGAGAAGAGGTTGATCCTGCCCACTACCGTTCCATGATAGGTAGTCTCTTTTACATCACCTCTAGCCGTCCCAGCATAATGTTCAGTGTGTGTGTTTGTGCACGGTACCAATCCAACCCTAAAGTCTCTCATCTTAATTCCGCTAAAATATTATTAAATATGTGTCTAGAACAAGTGAATTAGGAATTTGGTATAGTAAAGATACTAATACTAACTTGGTAGGCTTTAGTGACTCGGATTGGATAGGGGACATAGATGATCAGAAGAGTACTAGTGGCGGGTGTTTTTACTTGGGTCATAATTTAGTGTCATGGTACAGTCGTAAACAAAATTGTGTGTCTCTCCCGACTGCAGAATCTTAATATGTTGCAGCCGTGAGTTGTTGTTCTCAACTAATTTGGTTAAAACACATGTTAGACGATTATAGTCTTGATAGTAATATCTTAACCATCTACTGTGATAATTTGAGTGCAATCAATATTTCTAAAAACCCCGTCCAACACTCCCGCACCAAACACATCGACATCCGTCATCACTTATTAAGAGATATGTTTGAAAAAGGCCTAATTAATATAGAGCATATTGATACCAAGTATCAACTTGCTGACATTTTACCAAGGCCTTAGACCATGAGAGATTTTTTAGCTTGAAAAAATCTCTTGGTCTTGGCAATCTCTAGTTGTCCCTCTTCTGTTGTGTTACCTTGAGTGTTGTCAACACTTGAACACTTGTATATTAGTGTTTTATTTACTTATTACAAAAAATGTTTTGTTTTCAATCTGTTAGTGGGTAGTCTTTCGTTCCATTGACGGTGGCACATACTGACCTTTATGTTATGGTAGGATAACACCCAATGTAATATTATTGATGAAATTCCCTTTAAACTCAAAAGTGACAAAGTCACTAATATTTTTGATAAAATCAAAGGTAAAAAGGCTAAAAAGCACTTATAATATTCTTTAGTAACTCGGGGCACGGCGTTCGCTGCGACGATGCACTCTTGCCAAATGGAGATATTATCTAGTGAGTTTGTACTAAGTATTAGGAACATGGAGTTCGCTACTACAGTGTATCCTACTTGAACGGTACAAATCACTAAAGCATGTTTACACTTTATAAGGACTCGGCGAACGGAGCTCACTACTACGATGCTTCCTTGTAAATAAAGAAGTATAAATTATGCTTATTTTAAAGTGCATGAAAATGAAGAACAAGCTTTTTATATGTAACTTATTAGATTTATTTTATCTCAAATACTTATAAATAAGGCTTGTTATGCCTAAAGTGTTTGATTTTGGCAAGCTTGTTATACCTCAAATGCTTATTAAAGAAACATATCTCCCCATCAAGTGTTAAAAAATGGGGTTTATCTTGCCTTAAATGCCTTGCTATTAATTTATTTATCAATGGATGTTTATCACGTATGTTATCTTAAGTGTTACCATCGTTGCCATTAGCACATTAGTGTGTGCATGTCATTCTTGAATAGTAAGTTTGAAATAAAAGGAAGAAATTTTTAACGAGATTCTCGGCTTCAAACTGATCATTTGAGGTGATACATTTTCTCAAATTAATTATACTAAAAGTATTCTTGAGAAAATTAGAATCGTTAAAAAAAAAAAACCAATAATTTGTTCCTTTTATTAACTTTCTGTAAGGATGTGAAGTTGCTAATCTATAATATTCTCAGATATTGGTTATTTGATGTGTCTTAGAGATTTAGTTGTTTAGAGAGACGTCTCTATTTATACTAAATTATGTAGACACTAGTTGACCAACTGGAGCTCTTGATTAAGTATTTTAAATACTTGAAGGGAATCGTTTCTCTTGTGCTACATATTGAGTTAATCTCAATATAAAGCAGGAATGATTAATGGTTCTCGCAATCATTAATGAATATATTTGTTTATAGTTTACCTTAGTCGATGGGCCCGTCGTTTGGACGTATGTTAAACAATATATTGTACTAAGGCTCATTGTGTTGAGCGACTTATTATAAATACGTGTGAGTATGATAAAGTTGAATGGATTAATTGACAAAATTGTCTGTATTTAGCCATGATCGACTATATCTACTGTTAGTAATTTTTGACAGTATGTCTAAAGATTACAAGTACTTAAATAATAAGAAAAGTATTTGTGACACATCCAAGTTAGATTAAAATCTATAAAGGATCTTGTGTATATATAAAAGTAATAGTTGTTGATTATGATGGTACCAAGGATAACACAACTAAACTTTTAAATCAAAAGAAATTGCATGTTATTTTCGTTGTTGATCTTACTGCGATTACACTGTTGAATGCATGATTGCCCCGTTGATTATTTAATTTATTTTTGAAGCTACACATATCCTATTGATGTGATTGTTTTTAAATTTAAAATAATATTTAAATTTACAACATATATTTTTTAGCAATTTTTCGGGTGATTGGATTATTTTATATTAAATCTTAATTTTAAATATTAAAAAAAAATGAAAACACGTGATATAATAATCTAAAAAAATGTGTTAGCCCCAAATATGTTTTATATGAAGTAAATGTTATATGTAGATTATTAGTTCATAAAAATATTTGATAGGAGAAAAGGGAGGAAGAAAATGATGAATCGAGGGAAGAGTGTATGTGGAAGGGGTGATGCGGGAACATGGCGAAGGGTAGAAGAAAGCAAACATTAGGAAATAAGGTATATCATGCTGGAAAGTAGTAATTTTTGAAAAAGTAAGGAACCAAATTGCAATTAATTAACCCTAAAATCTGTTAAAAAACTAACACCCAGTTACTTTTGTAGATTCAAATATTAGCTTCTATTTAAAAAAAGAATCATACCAATCGGATATGTGTAGCTTCACAAACATCTTAAATCGTCATGTGCTAGTCATATGACATAAAATCTGTTAAAAAACTAACACCCAGTTACTTTTGTAGTAAGATTGCAACAAAATGACAAAGTGAGTATACCAATTGGCGAAATTCAAAACACAACATCAACATTGCAAATTTTTGAAAAAGTCAGGAACTAAATTGCAATTAACCCTAAACAAAGGGCTGGTGGCCAAAATTTCCCAGGAGCCCTTGGTATTTTTGAGTTTCCAGAAAAGTCCTTGAAAAATTCCTCAAAGGTCCTCCAAAATTCCAGAAAAGCCCCTAAAATTTTGAAAATTACTGGAAAGCCGAATAATTTTTGGAAAGCTCTTTTCGAGTACTATCCAATGGAATTGATTTCTCAATGGTCACATCTATTTATTTTCTGTTCCGTTATTTATTCTTCCTTTTTGCACTTTAACGTACATGAATCCGTGCATTCTTTTGCTCCTTTTCTATACTCATAAACACTCCAAAAACCATCAAAACACCTATGGTTGAGCATCTAATAAGTCATAAAATCATATCATTTGGATGGGTAAAAATACATCCATCAGGTCGCCGGAGTAGGGGTTGCCGGAGTAAGGAGGGTAAGGTCGCCGGAGTAGGGTTCGCGTGGCTTATCGCCGGAGTTGGGGGAGATGTCACTGGAGGTAGAAAGAGAAAGTAGAGAGAGATGGGGTTGTGTGTATTTTGTTGGGTGTAATCTGGTAAAGGGTGTACTTATATCATTTTAAAGCATTGAGGGAAAATATGGTTAGAGAAAATATTTTATAGGATTAAGACGTAAATTGAAAATGTCTTTGTCCTTTTGTCCTAAGACGTAGATTCAGTATTATACAGGGACTAGGAGGTGATTTTCTCATTTCCGAATTCCCCTCCTCGACAGATCCTGGACTTCCATTCCAAACTCAATGGCCTAGATCGGGGAAGCCAAGCAACCAGCCGCGCGCAGTCTGAATGCTTTCAGCTCATGCTTAGAGTCGTCAATGGCTTAAGGAATAGGGATGGCCAAACCGGAACCGGACCGTAACCGGAAAACCAGACCGGAACCGGACCGGAAAAGCCCGGAACCGGAGCAAACCGGGGAGGAAACCGGAACCGGACGAACCGGAACCGCAAGGCATCCGGGCCGGTTCAGGGTCACATATATGCCGAACCGGACCGGAACCGGAACCGTAACCGGACTGAAAATCCCTTGTTTTTCAATAATTTTAAAGGGGGGACCGGAACCGTACCGGAACCGGACCGAACCGGAACCGGATTGTGCCAAACCGGAACCGGAACCGGGGTAAGCGCGGGCCGGTTCAGGGTCACCCTTTTGCCGAACCGGAACCGGGTCCGGAACCGGTTTTGGCCATCCTATTAAGGAACACCTCTACCTTCCACTATTATCAAATACTCACATTTCATCACAAAATTCAACCCAGTAATGGCAACTCAAAGATTAATTTTCCCAGCAACCACACTCAGAACAACGACAGCTTCAATCTCTACCTTAAACCCTAACACTATCAGCATCATAAACCCCACTCAAATCGCTTCAAATTCAATGGCCCCCATTACTGAAAACTTCCCAGTTGAGAAGATTCTTTGGAGTTTGAAACAAGGTAATGTTAATTTATCGCGAAATCATCTTTTCCAATTGAATTCGTCCACTTTTGTTGACGTACTTTGTGGTTGTCGTGATAATTTGCAACTGGGTATTAAATTTCTTGATTTGATAGCTTTAAATTACCCGAATTTCAAGCATTCTTCGCTTTCATTAAGCGCTGCGATTCATGTTTTGGTTAGGAGTAGGAGGTTATCTGATGCGCAGGCTTTGATTCTAAGAATGGTTAGGAAAAGCGGTGTTTCTCGAATTGAGATAGTGGAATCCTTGATTTCAACAAATGGGGATTGTAATTCGACTTCGATTTCGAATACCCTTGTTTTTGATTTATTGGTTAGAACTTATGTGCAAGCAAGAAAGTTAAGGGAAGGTGTGGAGGCCTTTAGGGTATTGAGAAGTAGGGGTTTTGTTGTTTCTATTAATGGATGCAATAGTCTTCTTGGAGGACTTGTAAAAGTCGGGTGGGTTGATTTGTCTTGGGAGATATATAACGAAGTTGTTGCGAGTGGAATTAAGATAAATGTTTATACTTTGAATATCATGGTTAATGCCTTGTGTAAGGACCGGAAAACTGAAAATGCCAACGTGTTTTTAGCAGAACTGGAAGAGAGAGGTATTTTTCCAGATATTGTTACTTATAATACTTTGATTACTGGGTATTGTCGTGAAGGTCTTCAAGACAAAGCTTTTGACTTGATGAATTCAATGTCAGGTAAAGGGTTTGAACCGTCTCTTTTTGCTTACAATGCTATTTTAAACAGTTTGTGCAAGACTGGGAATTATGCAAGAGCAAAGTCAATCATGCGTGAGATGGTTGATGTTGGTCCGTTTCCTGATATAGCAACTTATAACACATTGCTTGTTGAGTGTTGTCGGAGGGATAATATTGAGGAAGCTGAGACTATATTTGAAGAAATCTTGAATAAAGGTGTCGTTCCGGATTTGCTTACTTATAGCTCACTTATTGGATTGTTTTCACGAAACGGACATCTTGATCGGGCATTATCACTTTTTAAGGAAATGAAGAGTTTTTCCATGCTACCCGACACTGTTACTTATAGCTCACTTATTGGATTGTAACACTATTATAAAAGGCTATTGCAAGTCAGGAGACCCCGAAAAGGCGAATGCTTTTCTCAGCAAGATGACTGCAATGGGGGTTGTTCCTGACAGCATTACGTACAACACTCTGATACATGGGTTTATCAAGTCTGATAAAATGGAGAGGGCCTGGGATTTGGTGAAAAATATGGAAAATCAGGGGCTATTTCCTGACATTATTACATACAATGTGATCCTATATGGGTTCTGTAGACAAGGTAGAATGGACGATGCTGATATTATGTACAGAAAGATGATTGAGTTGGGTGTAAATCCTGATAGAGCCACTTACGTGTCGTTGATAAATGGTTATGTGACACAAGAAAATTTGAAGAAGGCTTTTTGGTTTCATGACCAAATGCTGCAACGGGGATTTGTACCTGATGATAAATATTGATCTTGCTACTATTTATCGTTGATAAATGATTATGTAGCGTATTTTACGTGGTCTGGTAAATTTTGATGAGTTGAAGTCAAGGACTTGATCATGATTTGTGAAACAGAAAATGATGTGATAAGCAGAGTATGGTGTAGAGAATGACTGCAGAGCTTTTTCTCATGCGCTGCAGCAGTCAAAATTTATTATTAATAATTGTTCGAAATTCTACTATCACAAAATGTAAAACATTTGTACACGACGTAATTTAAAACATTTTTTTTTAACATTCATTTTGGGACGGATGGAACTTCCGTCTCAGAGTAAAAGTTTTATCTTGGTACGCTTATTAAGAAAACACAAGAAAACGGATAATGATTTCAATTGGAATAGGGATATAATTGTCTAAAACAAGTATTCATAATGCAAGTGGGTAAAAAGTAAGTAAGTGTTGAGTTTTTTGTATTTATACAATCATTACACAGGTAAATTTGTTTAAAACACTATTTATCTTTTGTCATTTTAAGAATATAACTCTTACTCTGAGAAAGAATGAGTATGTATTATAACTGATGAAAAATGAAAGACAAATTTTCATAATGCTCCCGCCGTCTCAAAATGAATGTTAAAAAAAAAACAAATTTGATGTTGGTTAAAAGCAATTTTGAAAATAAATTGAGGGAAATAATAAAGTTACAAAAATGGCTACAAAATGTGGCTTACAAAATGAGGTGTCATAATTATGTTGGTGTTTTTAATTGAAGTGTGTTGGGTCCACTATCGATGTAGCCAATGAAATATTGCCACCACACCTTGTATCCATCATTTTGTAAACTTCTTTTGTAAGCCTAGCATTGCCCATAAATTGAACTTTCATTTTGAGACGAGTGAGTAGTATTTATTATATCTTGGACATGTTAATTACAGTAACAGTAGGTTTTAGAAGAAACAAGTTTTTCCGTAAGTTACAAAAAAGTTCACTTTTTTAATATGGTTTCACCCTTAAAATAGCGAATTTACGCCTTTAAACATTAAGCCTTAAAACACAAAGAAAAAGAAATAAAATAGCAAGTTTAGGCCTTAAAACTGTGAATTTAGGCTTTAAAAAACCAAGAAAATAAAATAGCAAGTTTAGGTATTAAAACAGTGAGTTTAGCCTTAAAACACTAAATCCGTATATTTAAAACATGATTTTTTATGACTTATGGAGGAACTAGTTTTCCCCAAAATTTTCTAATCAACTAAAGGTTGTGGTATAGATCCTCCAAACCAAAGAGATCGCAAGAACAATTATAGCAAACCCAACAAGCAAGAATGATAAAAAAAAACAAAAACAAAACTAAGGATTATTTACCCAGTTCGTCAATATTTTTTACTACGTCTTGGGGATTATCAAGCCAGAATCTTATACTATAATATGTTAATATGAAGTTACAATAAGTTTGGGGGCGGAATATAGCTTATATACTAACTTAGGAATAAGTTCCAAACCCTAGACAGAAAAGAATTCCCGAAATCAGACTTTTGAGCTCGGCCCAGGCTTGCACGGCAGCGTATACAACCTTTCACGGCCTCGCTTCACAAACCCAGAAAAACTGGTTCTCCAATGTGTTTTGGCACGCCCGCGTAGCCATTTTATCGCAACTTTACCTTGCACGACCGTGTAGCCATTTTAGCATGGCCATGCAGTGTAACTTGCTGCACACTGATTTCTTCCTTTTTCTGATCGCTAGTTCCCGGTTTGTTCTCTAATCTAACAATCTCCCACCTAGAGATCAACCGCATATAAGCCCCCGTATCCATCTTCAACTCATTGTTAGTGCCTCCGTGCTCACCTCGATCTTGGTAGTGTCTTCCCCCTCCTCTATTCACCAAGCCCCTATCAAGGTTCACAACCTTGGTTAACATGTCAGCCGGGTTCTCCAATCCTTCAATCTTCTTCATCCTTAAGATCTTCCTTTCCAAGAGATGTCTAATGTAGTGAAACCTCAGCTCGAAGTGCTTCGTCCTAAAATGAAATGCCGGATTCGTCGCTAGATGAATTGCACTCTGGCTGTCACTATAGATCACATTACCACTTCGCGACTTCCCAAGTTCACCAAAGAAACTTTGCAATCATACCATCTCTTTGCTTGCCTCTGTCACTGCCACATACTTTGCTTCTACAGTGGACTGAGCAATGATCTTCTTCAATTTAGAAGCCCAAGGGATTGCCGTACCACCCAATGTAAACACATAACCCGTAGTACTTCTCCTCTTATCAAGATCACTTGATGCCAAATCCGCATCAACAAAACTCTCTAACACAACATCCCTGCTTGAGAAATATAGAGCCTTACCATTTCATACATTAGACTCCTCACCACCGAAGCATATGGCGTCTTACCCATCTTGTCGCGCTCCCCCTCGTCCTTAGGTGAGTCATTTTTATATAGTTTAAAATGACTACCTAACGGTGTACCATTTGGTTTTGCCTCTTCGATGAAAAATCTAGCCAAGACCTTTTCGACATACTCTGCTAGTGAAAGAACCAACTTACCTACCTCCCTATCCCGGTCAATCTGCATGCCCAAGATTTTCTTGGCCTCTCCCAATTCCTTCATCTCGAATCATTCTGACAATTGTGTCTTCAATCTGTTTAGGGAGAATGCGGATTTGTACCCCTGTACTTAGGGTTTAGCACGCCCTTTTTGCTTCCACTAACACGGTGTACTATATATTTAAATATAATGGGTTGTATAACATAAATTTCTCCATACTCTTGTCATGAGACAATTATACTATATTTTTATCACAATAATATCAACTTATTCTGTTTAATTTCTTACAGATAATTGCTCAATTTTTTATTTTTTTTTTACATTTAATATAATTGAATTTTAACTAATTGGTGATTATTTTAATAAAATTTCAATAAATGTAATTAAGATATCATAAATTCTTAGTTTATTACAAAAATATTACCAAATAATAATTTTAATTTTATTAGTATAATTTTTTTTATTAAAATCTTCAAATTTCAATTGAGTTTAAATTAATTTTTTGAAGCATAAAATATACCAATAAAAATATTAATACATTAATTAATTGCATGTTCTTTTGATTTGTTGAATTTGAAACTAACAGAATAGAATTAATTACGTAAACTTATTTTATATTACCAATTTTAAATTCATAACCATGATGGATTAACTGAAATTTATACATCCAGAAATTAAGTGAGTTCTATCTTTTATTGGTGCTTTTAAAGAGAAAAGGGACCTAATTAGTTACATATTAGTTTGGTCGAAGAATAGATACCAACACTTAGGTGAAACGAGGCAACTTAACACAAGGTGAGGTCGTTCCTTTATTCAACCAAACGACTTCGTTTTGTTAAATGGTCCACGTGTATAAGTAATTTTACCAATTAGGATGCCAAGTTAACAATTCCGTTAAATTTTGAACGAAAATATAACGGAGGTCTTATTTGCGGGTCCAAAAGTTGAGTATAGGGGCATAATTGCCAATAAACTGCTCTAAGGGCATATCTGCATGTAAACCCTAAGTACAGGGGTACAAATCCCCATTCTCCCATCTGTTTACCTCTCTATCGCTAGATCCCTCTATTAACATGTCATCCACATATAACAACAAGATTATATGCCCATTGTCAGACCCCTTGAAGTAGCAACAATGATCCGCCTCATATCTAACAAAATTAATGTCATGCATGAATCTATCAAACTTCATGTACCACTGCCTAGGAGATTGTTTAAGGCCATACAAGCTCTTAGTTAACCTGCAAATCAGTTCCTCATTAACCTTGGACAAGTAACCCTGCGGTTGTACCATATAAATTTCTTCCTCTAAATCCCCATGAAGAAAGGCCGTCTTTACATCCATTTGTTCCAGCAATAAATTATCTGCCATTACTAGCCCCAGAACCATTCTGATAGTAGTCTTCTTTACAATAGGAGTGAATACCTTGGTGTTGTCAATACCATATTTTTGCTAAAACCCCTTTACAACCAACCTTGCCTTGTAACGCTTGCTGCCGTTTGCTTCCTCCTTAATCCTGTAAACCCATTTGTTATGCAATGTCTTCTTCCCCTTTGGCAGTTTAATCAACTCCCAAGTTTTATTGGCATTTAATGAGTCCATCACATCGTCCATCGCAGCTTTCCACTTATCACTATGTTCACTACGAACAACCTCCGCATAACATTCCGGTTTACCACTATCAGTTAACAACAAATAGTTATTTGAAGGAGAGTACCTATTAGGTGATCCACACACTCTCCTGGATTTTCGCAGCGGAATATCTGGTCCTAGAGTATGTGGTTCATCTTCAAAGCCCTGATCTTGGTCAACTTAAACTGTCCTTCTCCCACCCGAGTCTGGAATATCTATCTCAAAATTTTCTAGTTCCGAACTAACCCCATCAGATGCCCCCTTTCTGTCATTGTACAAAACCTGTTCATTGAATAAAACATCTAGACTATGGATAACCATATATGCGAAGAAAGGACAAATTTACTTGCTTGCCACTCCTTGCCTCCTATAGAATCTCGTTCCCCAATGGTATTGAAGGTCCCCTATTAATCAAGAAAGCCGCCGTGTCAACTGCCTATGCCCAAAACATCTTCGGAAGTCCACACTCCAACCTCATACTTCTAGCCCACTCGTTCAATGTCCTATTCATCCTTTCTGCAACACCGTTATGTTGAGGTGTCCCCTTAGGGGTATTTACCATGTGAATCCCATTATGTTAGTACCCAACCTGAAAAGGAGTTGTTAGGCATTCTAGAACTCACAGGTACCTCCCAGGTATTTACGAACTGCGCAGGACTTATCCAAGATTTCCCGAAAAGCCTAGATAAGAAGATGTTGACGACTGATCGGATGAGGCTGCTAAGATAGGCATTATCTCATCATCCTCCAGAATCCAGATTGATCAGAGCCTCGGTAATTGTGTCAATCTCTCGAACCGGCTGGGCGGCCACATCGTCGGCCGGGCAGCCACATCGTTGGCCGGGCGGCCACTTCCTCCGGGTCAACTTTTCCTATAAATAGGTGACCTCAGTTCATTATTTGAAAAGACAAAATTCTCTCCCCCGAGTTCTACATCCTAAACTGACGGCAGAACTCTCTCTCCAAGCCTTTCTAGCAATCCCGAAGGTTTGGCGAATCCGCGCAAGAGATTCAACTTCGTTCTTGTCAAGATTGGTGAGACTTTATCATGTTTAGATCTGATTTATGCTAGTTTCATCATGTTTATACATCTATATTCATATGATTCATAACGTGTTCTTCATGTTCTTGCTAGAATTCATAATATGCTCTATATCTAGGGTGGCGATCTTCATGCTTATGTGTTATTTCATACATGTTTCATGATGTTCTTATTATTATGCTAGATCTACGACTTATCCCATGCATAACATGCTAGATCTAATGTTTTAATCCCTTTTTATATTGTATAGCCGATGATGATCCACGAGATCTAAGAACTACTTCTAAACCCTAAACTTTAGGTAAATATTCCTATGATCAGTAAATCTCCAATGATGATTATGAGGACTACACGTTGATCTTATCAATGGTATAATCATTATTCTAGGATGTGATCATCTTGCATGATTCTTTCTCCTCCCCCTTCATTATGCATGATCCCGCTTCTTCTCTCTATTCCGATTATGTGCGAACTACGCTGACCTGAGCTTCTCAAATGAGAGGAATGTAGGCAATCTTCGGATCCGGTATCAATCACTAACACACCACTAACACCTCAATCATGATAGAAAGTCCGACTTCTCGGGCGATAGGAGTGATTACTTGATATTCTTCTCTTGTCGTAACTTGACCCCCGAACCCTATCTGTTAGCTGTTTCTCAATGTTTTAGCTCAATAAAAACAACGTGGCGACTCTTAATAAGTTAAATGCCTCCATATCTTCAAAGCAACCACCACTGAGATCATGGGTTGGATAATTCTTCTCATGGTTCTTCAATTGCCTAGATGCATAAGCTATAACCTTTTCATTCTGCATCAGCATGCAACCTAGTCCTTTAAGTGAAGCATCACTATATATTACTAATCCATCCGATCCAGACAGTAAAGCAAGCACTGGTGCGGACACCAATCGTCGCTTCAGTTCTTCAAAACTCTTTTCACATTCTTCTGACCAAACAAACTTTGCTCCTTTCTGAGTTAACCTCGTCAATGGCACTGACAACTTCGAGAAACCTTCTACGAATCTCCTATAGTAGCCAGCCAAACCTAAGAAACTTCTTATCTCACTTACCGAAGTTGGTCTTTCCCAATCCACAATAGCTTCTATCTTTGTTCGATCCACGGCAATCCCATCCTTTGACACCACATGCCCTAAAATGCCACCTTCTCCAACCAAAACTCGCACTTCTTGAGTTTTGCATATAACTTCTGCTCTCTCAAAATATGTAACACTGACTTCAAGTGCTCTACATGTTCTTCATTGGTCTTCGAATACCCAAGATATCATCAATAAATACAGTCACACACTTATCCAGAAACTCATGAAATATCCTATTCATAAGTTCCATAAACGTTGCCGGTGCATTAGTCAATCCAAACGGCATCACTACAAACTCATAGTGACCATACCTTGTTCTACAGGAAGTCTTGGCTATATCGTCTTTCTTCACTCTCAGTTGATGATAACCAGACCTCAAATCTATCTTCGAGAAATAGCACGCTCCATGAAGTTGGTCAAATAGATCATCTATTCTCGGCAACAGATATTGATTCCTTACCGTCATATGATTTAATTCACGATAGTCGATACATCGACCCATCCTTCTTCTTCACAAATAACACCGGTGCACCCCATGGTGACACACTCGGTCTAATTAAACCCTTATCCAGCAACTCTTGCAGTTGTTACTTCAATTCCTTCAATCCTGACGGAGCCATTCTGTACGGCGCCTTCGATACTGGTCTAGTTTCCGGTACCAAATCGATAGAAAACTCTACTTCTCTTTCTGATGGTATCCCTGGTAAATCTTCTGGGAACACATCTTTGAAATCTCTAATCACAGAAAGTGGTTTTATGGTTACTTCTTTCTGGTCCGTAGTACTCACGTATGCCAGAAATTCTTCACACCCTTTCCTTAATAGCTTACGAGCTTTCATCACCGATATAAGGCTTGATCGGTATCTAGGATTCATTCCTCGAAAACAACATTCTCCTCCGGATAACAATCTGAAGTAAACTTCCTTCTTAAAGCAATCTACATGGGCATGGTATGCAGCTAACCAATACATTCCCAATATCACATCAAATTCTTCGATTTCCAAGCTAATGAGATCAACCTCAAGCTTTTTCCCATCTAATTTCAAAGGACACTTCCTATATATAGGCGTAATAGGGGTCGATTCTCTAGTTTGAATATCTATAACTAAAGAATTCTCTAACGCCTTAGGAATTAAATTCATATTTCTTAGCCAAGCAATCATTTGGCATTTCTTATCGGAACCTTTCCCTTTAGCGTCATTCTTATTACCATCCTTTCGGTTTCCATGACCCTTAATCTGGTACTTACTTCCAGTACCGTCCTTTTCACGATCATCAGCAGCCTTTCACTTATTATTCCCATTGCGGTTCCAGCTTCCTTTAGATCCAGTCAACTCTTTCTTAGTTGACTTTTTCTTTTCTTCTCGCTTACTGCGATAACTATCTGATTCTTTCTCCACTATCTTTGTCCTATCCAACACTTGATCATAGATTGGTAGCATTAATGGAGTGATTCTATATCGGGTTCGGTTGTTCAAACTAGCTTCAAATTTTCGAGCCTTTTGCACTTCATTATTGAAGAATTTAGGGCAATTTCTAGCAATTCGGTGAATCTAGCACCATAGTCATCCACCGTCATACTTCCTTGAGTTAGCATCATAATCTCAGCCACTCTGGCATTTCGAACACTTGCCAGATAATATGATACTATCATTAGTATCATGAATATGAGACGTTTTACGCACTCTCATACTATAGATCGTCTACAGACTAACATTCTATTTATAGGTCATTCACTAGACCACTGGTTGTTTCAATAGACCATCACTATCTTCATTAGTCAACTTTACTAGACTTATTGGTCGTTTCCTTAGACCATTACTATTTTCATTGGTCATTTCAATAGAACATTATCACTTTCATTGGTCGTTTCAATAGACCATTCTTACTTGTTCCAGGTTAACTCGCACATTTAACACTATTACTCATGCCAACACAAGCATTGTACTATGCTTAATACTTTCACATAAATAGGCCATCCCTAAAAGACGTAACTTTTACAAAATATCGGTTTACTAGATTTCTGGTCGTTCCAATAGACCAATTCTACTTAGGGAAGTCATTTTACTAGACTTTACTTATTCATCGCAGGTCGATTCACTAAACCTACTTTCATTCACATTTTGGCCGTTTTACTAAGCCAATTACTTTATTTTTGACCGTTTCAATAGGTCATTTTATTCTTTCTTTCTTGATCGTTCCAATAGGTCACTTTATTCTTGTTTCGATCGTTTTACTAGACCAAAACTAATTTCACTTGGCCGTTTCAATAAGCCAATTATACCCATGGTCTTTTCACTTGACCCATACTTTCTCGTTCTAGACTAGCTCACACGCTTTAACATTTAAGAACGAAACACTAAACAAAGCCATTTGCTTAGAATAAATCATAAACTTTTATTACGAGGATCTTCTTGGAATAAAAGTAAACAAAACAAAAATTCTAGTATTTTCTCTAACTAGAACTAACTATCAATACTAGGAATGATATAAATTCTATGTTCCACTTTTCAATCATGGACACCTTCCTAGGCCTTCCCTTAGGTCTTCCACTAGGCACCTTTGGAGTCTTCTTAGAGCCTCTTGGTCTACCTCTGGACCTACGAACCGGTACTATTGGTGGTTCATCATCATCAATTGCAATTGGGGTAGCTTCATTGTTCCCAAGGTTAATTTCTATTTCCTCGACTTCATCTTTAATTTCTACAGAGTAAAGGGGCAATGGAAGTTCGATTGTCCCAGAAAGAAGCAAGGCAAGGCACCTGTCAGAGCAGAGGCCATGATGGCCATAGATAGCAGTTCAGAAGAGGATTATGCTTTAGTAACATCAGAATCAACATGCGTATCTGATGCATGGATTCTTGATTCAGGAGCTTCTTACCATATCAGTCCTAGGAGAGAATGGTTTACCGGTGTAGACACCCCGCCTTGGACCGCTCACCCCGATTGCACATTTGATCTTGTGTTTCTCCCCATTTTAAGTGTTTCTCGTTAGTTTCTATCACTTCCGTTAAGTTCTTGACTGACTTCGTTAAGTCCAGGGACTAAACTGAATAACAGGGCTGACTTTCTAGTCCATTCTGTCAAAATTGCCTACTTTGAGTCGCGCGCCTCCGACAGGAGGAGCCAGACGTGCGCGCCGCCCGCCCCCAAAGCAGGAAGCGCGCGCCTCTGGGCGTCAGTTACAGATTTCTGGCCAGGATTCTCTCCCTTGCTCAATTTACAGGATTTTGCCCGGGAAGGATTTCTTGGTGACTGAGTTTTGGCACCAAAAACATCCCTCTTTCACCTATAAAAACCTCCCTTCACCTCCATTTTCAAAAGACGAAAACTTGAGAACAAAAACTTTGACCAAAAAGGACCGAAAGACCTTGACTTTACCAAATTTCCTACTTTCAAAGCATTTTCCAAATGATTTCTCCAAGTAATTCAACAAGAAGTGTTTGAAGTCCCTTGAAGTCTAGGTAAAGCTATTTCTTTCCCCTTCTCAACTTCATCTCTTTTCTCTTTCTTTTGTATTATCAAAGTGCAATCACCCAAATCATTTTGGGACATGACTCTAATGATCACCTCATCTCATTGAGGTCGGTTAAAGAGTTATCTCCTACATTCCAAACTCTATTTTACAACCCCTTTTTATGATTTAAAGAAGAAGAAGAAGAACGTTTATCATTCATGTAGATTTTGATCAAGCAAGACCAACTTTAGTTGGGCGAGATGGGTGTTTCGGTACTTCCCATCTCGTAATCTAACCCCCGAACCTCAAAACAAAGAATCTCTGTTTTCGTAATCAAATTTAGGCTATTATCAATAGGTTTTTCTTATGTTCCTCAAAACATAGGTGGCGACTCTAAACAATCTAAAAACAAGTTAGACATCCTAGGATAATTCACCGCTCTAGCCAGGTTGTGGTTTCCCGGGGTATCTACAGTGGCGACTCCGCTGGGGATGACTTGAGGGTTAAACTTGCATTCTGATCAAAATCTACATCTTTTCTGGGCATTCTGATTCCTGATGGGGGAGGCGCGCGCTTCTGGTCTCTTCAGCCTAAGGCGCGCGCATCCCGCATCAAGGACCAGAATCGCCCGCTTCTTCATGTTCTTCATTTTCTTCTTCTACTATTCTCCACTAATCATTTCTGCAGGGGTTACAATAATACACATAGGACCAGGGCAATCCCCTGAGTCCAAAATCTGACAATCTAACAGGTGTGCCCAGAAGCGCGCGCCTCCCAATAGCATAGCGCCAGGCGCGCGCGTCTCGTATCAACACTCAGAGGCGCACGCTTCTGGGTTGGTTCCCAGAACAGAAACAGGTCTCAGAACAGAGCAGTGTGATGGGGGTGTGGGCACAGTTGCCTGCATCAGTGGTTATTCTGAACTTCGGACTGTTTTAATTTTTGTGTTTTATTTTATCGGTCACACAGGTGATTCGAAAGTTGTAATTTTATGTGCTTATTTGTTTTTTTTTTTTTTTTTTTTTAAAAAATATATAAAAAAAATATATATTTTGTCACTTGTTAGACCTCACACTACATGCACATATTCCTATGAACTGCTCACTATCGAGTCGCACAAGTCCAACCCCAAACCCGTCGAGGCCCGTCCTAGAAAGTTTCAAGCTCCACCCGACCTTGACTCTTTCGAAGCGGTCAACCTCAGCCCGTGGCTTAGTTCAAGACTACATGCCGGGGGTGACCTTTGAGCCTCATATTCAAGCCGAGCACAAGCCACACAATTCTAGTTAGGGTCTAATACTCCGTTACTCAAGTCGGTTTCCATGTACCGAGATTTCCCTAAACTAATGTCTTCAAATCATACATGCCAACTTGTTGAAACGGACGCAATAAAAATCCGTCCCCAAAAGTGGTTATTTTGGACGAAAATAAAAATTCATCCCCGCATGTATGCTTTACTACATTAATTTAGTTTATTCCCGATACATGTAGGATTCACAAACGCGATGGAATCCAATGAGTATATGGGACCGCGAGATGGTCTATATACTAGTGTGATGATTCCATTATTTTCTTAGAAACCCCAAAAGTGATCCATTCCCTCCGACTTATATAAAAAAAAAAGAGTCTTTTCTTATGTGGTTCGAGTCGTGTGCCCAACTGTGTGTTCTAAGCCTCTTCGTGGACCGCAAGTGTTACTCAAGATTGACAAGGGCCTCTTCTGCAATATAGGTTCAATTGGTACTTACAGAGTCTACCGGGATTCGGCAAATCGGTTAGTCCGTGAAGAGATCACTCCAACAGCTCCTACATCAACCATGACCGGCAGCAGCAACACCATGTCTCTCGAACATCTTTCAACCATGGTCCAACTCCTCCAAGAGCAAGTCTCCACCCTTAATAAGGAGGCACAAAGCAAAGACGACATTTGGCAATCCCACCTCGACAGCCAAAGGGAGGCCCACGAGGCCGAGATGGAGCTAATGAAAGAAAAGCTCACTAATCTTGCCAAGGGGAAGAGCAAAAATGACGATGATGAATCCGAGTGGACCGAAGGTTTGTTCAAAAGTCCTTATGTCAACACCCGCACCAAGAAAGTGGGAGGGCCAAGTTCCGAGAACAATGAGCCTAAAATGGTGGATTCTATCATGGCCTACATCGACCAAAAATTCAATGGGCTCAACATGGGGAAAGGCTCCGACACAAGCCTTTATCAATCATCCATCCTCATGAATACTATGGCAGCTCTTCCTGATAAGTTCAAGATGCCCGACATAAGCAAATTCAAGGGCAACTCTTGTCCTATGGCTCACATTGAGACTTATATTTGGGCAATGGTTCCGAAGAAGGTCTCCCCCAAGGTGATGGCTCAATGCTTTCCTCTCACTCTCGAGGGGGCGGCAAAAGATTGGTATGCTACTCTCCCGCTCACTGTCCGTCTTGATTGGGACTCCGCCATGCTTGCCTTCAAGAACCAATACCAAGGCAACACCACTCACCGGCCCACAAGCAAAGAGCTAGAGAACACTACTCAACGAGACCACGAGTCCTTCATCGACTTCACAAGGAGATGGAATGATAAACTCTCCGAGATTGTGGAAAGGCCAAATACCAAGGAGCAAATGGACATCTTTCTCAAATGTCTCAAAATTGATCTCCGCACCCACCTAAGTGGGGCTTGCTATGCGAATTTCTCCCAAATGTATGAGGCGGGGGTCCGAATGGACGAGTTGCTCAAAGAAGTGAAGAAAGTGCTCCTAGCTACCGCTACAAGGCCGCTCCCAACTCCACAAAAGAGGCCTCGGTCAACGCCGTCACTATCGATAAGGGGAATTACAAAAAGGTTCCTCCACCCCAAGGGAAGAAGTCTCGAAATGACCGTGTCTACACGCCTCTCCAAGGCATGACTCAAACCGAAGTGTTCGAAGCCCTCAAAGCAAAGGGTCAAGTAACACCCGTACAAGGGTACCAACCCAAGACGGTCCACCCCAATCATGCTCACCACAAATATTGTGGCTACCACCAATATAGTGGCCACACCACCGAGGAATGCTTCGTTCTCCGCAATGTCATTCAAGATCTCATAGACAAGAAAGAATTTGTAGTGACTAATGGCGAACATGTCAATGTAATAGAGATAGGAGAACTCGAGGGGACCACCCATTCAATCCCAATTGTGAATGGGGGCCCCAATGTTATGAATAAACTTGACAATTCTTGTTATGTTGTAACTTACGATGAGGTAATAAGGGAAGTACTAGAGAATAGGAAAAAGAAGCAAGATGGGATCGTCAACATGCTAACTCGATCCGGTCGAGTCATAGCAAGCAACCCCTCCACTTCCGCACCAAGCTCCTCTTCTCAAAGGCCTCAAGCTCGTGACACTCCCGAAGATCCTCTACTTATCCAACTCAAGAAAACTCAAGCCAACATCTCTATTTTGGACCTCATTGCATCCTCAAAGAAACACCGAGATCTTGTCATCCGCAATCTCGATGATACATCAGTTTCTCCCGATACTACTCCCGAGGACCTCACGGCAATGATCGGTCACATTCATTTCGGCAACGTCATCACCTTTGCCGATATGGACCTTCCACCATTTGGTTCCGACCACAACGAGGCTATTTACCTCAAGGTACGAGCAAGGGGGAGACCCATCTCAAGAGTCTTAGTGGACGGTGGTTCCGCACTCAACCTCATGCCTAGCCGAATCATGGGCATACTGGGGCTTAAGGATTCCGATTTGAAGCCTTCTACTCACGTAATCCGAGGTTATGACAGCACCGCCCGTACAGTCATGGGCATAATCGAAATAGACATTGAGTTTGGGAGCTTGGTCATGTCCGTTCCATTCCAAGTACTTGACATCCCGGCCTCGTTCAACTTGCTTTTGGGTCGACCATGGATTCACAGTTCTAATGCCGTCCCGTCAACTCTCCATCAATGTGTCAAGATCTGAAATGGTGATGAAATAGTGACCATCATGGCTGAAAACGTCACTATCCACAGAAAAGGTGAGCTCGTCCACCAAGTTCAGCATGGTCTACCAGACTCCACTCTCTCCGGCGTCTCAATCAACGCCATTGACAAAGAAGGGGGAAACGGATCATGGACCCCCAGCAATCACAAAGTCCTCCGCATGATGAGGAATATGGACTACTTCCCTGGTTTAGGCCTAGGGAAATATCAACAAGGAATCCTACATCCTATGCAAGTCCCATTTTTCAAGAACACATTCGGTTTGGGGTACGAGCCTTCCAGAGAAGACTTGAAGCAAGAGCAAGCAATCAAGAATGAAAAGGCCAGGGCTCGTAAAGAAGGCCGTCGTTATGAGGTCCCTAATCTAAGGCCTTACCGCAAGACGTTGAATGGCTATTTTGTCCGCCGAGGGGAAGATGTTCCATACATGATCTTTCCCGAGCCATGGGTTAACAATAAGGGTATCAAAAAGCCCAGTCTCGAAATCTTCTCCGATTGTGAGATCCAGAAATCCGAAAGGGAACCAACTCCCATGTCGCCCCGTGAATGGTGGGGAAGGAAGGTGACTATAGAGTCCGTGACAGAAATCATCGTGGGGGATGAACTGACAGATTTAGCCTCCATGTTCGAAGAGCTTACCATAATGAATGAATGCCAAGTCAACACCATCCATGGCACCGTCACCATGAACGAGACTATCAGTGAGATCCCGCCAAGTTTCGAGCCGATCAACAATTGGTATTCTACGAAAGGGCCCGTGGTATCCGAAGAATTCTTAGTCCAGCAACAAAGGAAGAGCGGCTCACACTTACTTTCGAGTCCGAGAGTGTCTCTAATACCCTCACCCAAGAGGATTTGGAGGCCATAGCCGAGCGTGTGTTTCCTTTCTTTGCTAATGAAAAATTTGATATTTCTGAGTACCCTGAGATTGCAAACATCATAAATGATGAATTAACTAATAATGAACTTAACGAACAAGTTAATAACGATTCAAATTATGATGAAATAGACCACGAAAACACAACATACTTAAATGAACTTGCTCAACAAGTCCGTAGTCGTGGTGAAAATGGTCCAGAGGCTGACGAAGAATTGCATGTTGTTAATCTGGGTACTGAAGAAGAGCCAAGAGAAACTAAGATCGGAAGCTTCTTCAAGGGGGACGACAGAGACAGATTGACTGCACTACTACGGGAGTTCGTGGATGTGTTCGCATGGTCATACAAAGACATGCCGGGTTTGGACAGAAAGGTAGCGGAGCACAGAATTCCGATTTGAGAAGATGCCAAGCCAGTAAAGCAGAAGCTCAGAAAGATCAAGCCAGAATGGTCTCTGCAAGTCAAAGAAGAGATTGAGAAGCTCCTCAGTGTGGGTTTCATCAAGGTTATCGAGTATCCGACATGGTTAGCCAACATCGTGACAGTCAGAAAGGCCAACGGCAAGGTTCGAGTTTGTCTGGACTTCCGGGATTTGAACAAAGCTTCCCCAAAGGATGATTTTCCACTCCCTAACATCGACATGCTGGTCGACTCCACTGCCGCCTACGAGGTTCGCTCATTCGTGGATGGGTTCGCTGGGTACAATCAGATTCTCATGGCCGAGGAAGATCAACATAAGACAGCCTTCACAACGCCGTGGGGTACCTTTTGCTACACAGTCATGCCATTTGGGTTAAGAAACGATGGGGCTTCCTACCAAAGAGTTGTGACAGACTTGTTCCACGATATGATTCACAAAGAAATCGAGGTCTATGTGGACGACATGATCATTCACTCCAAAGGGACCGATGGTCAACATTTAATCGATCTCCGCAAGTTCTTCGAAAGGCTTCGTCAACACAAGATGAGGCTCAACCCTGCAAAGTGCACGTTCGGGGTTATCCGAGGCAAATTCCTTGGTTATATGGTCACTGAAAGGGGAATTGAAGTAGACCCCTCCAAAATCAAGGCAATCATTGACATGCCTCCTCCAAAGACGCAGAAAGAGATCAAAGGTTTCATGGACAGACTGCAATACATCAGTCGGTTTGTGCACCAACTCACTTCCATGTGCGAGCCAATCTTCAAGCTACTCAAGAAGAATGTGGCTCTAGAATGGACCGACGCGTGCCAAGAAGCCTTCGACCAAGTGAAGCATTACTTGACGTGCCCTCCTGTTCTAGTTCCGCCGCACAAGGAGAAGCCTCTTTTGCTCTATCTCACTGTCAATGATGAAGCCCTAGGGGCTATGTTAGCACAAGAGCAACGAGAGTCCACAAAGGAGAATGCCATTTATTTTGTCAGTAGCCGATTCCAAGGAGGCGAAAAGAACTACTCTGTATTAGAGAAGTCATGTGCAGCATTGGTTTGGGTCACTCAAAAGCTCAAACACTATATGGAAGCTTTTCCGATCAAGCTAGTAGCAAAGGTGGACCCGCTCCGCTACATCTTCGAGAAGCCTTTCATGTCAACAAGAATAGCCAAATGGTACTTCATGCTCGCCGGCTATGATATCACTTACGTCACACTAAAATCCGTCAGGGGGAAAGTATTTAGTGACCAGATTGCCGAATTCCCATGTGACAAAGTGAAGGGGGAAGACGTACAGTTCCCCGACGAGCATTTAATTTGTACTGCAACCGAGGAAAATAAGTGGAAACTTTTTTTCGATGGCGCCGCCAATAAACACGGTTTTGGTATAGGAGTATTGCTTGTCGATCCAAAAGACATCTACACTCCCATTGCCATCCGTCTGGAATTCGAATCTACCAACAACATTGCCGAGTACGAAGCATGCATAGCAGGGCTCGAAGCAGCTCTCGAAAGAAACGTCACGGAGCTAGAAGTATTCGGCGACTCTTTGCTCCTTATCAATCAGCAATCGGGTAAATGGCGAATCCAAGACCCAACCCTCCAACAGTATGGTCAGCACCTTGAAGAATTGGTTGAACAATTCCAAGAGATCACTTTCAACTACCTGCCAAGGGATAAAAATCGCTTCGCCGATGCACTGGCCACCATAGCTTCATTAGTCGAAATACCCAAAGGGAAAATGGTGAAGCCTTTCAAAATTGCCCGAAGGAACAGCCCGGCGTACTACATGAGTATCGAGATCGACAAGGTTCAAACAAACTCCCCGTGGTATTCGGATATCATGAATTTCCTCAAAAGATGGCATTTATCCCGAGAATAGCAATAAGAAGTCTCAAGCGGCTCTGCAAAGGCTAGCCTCTCGGTACGTACTGATTGGAGACCGAGTCTACAAAAGGCACCACGACGGGATCAATCTCTTATGCGCCAATGAGGCCGAAGCTCAAGAGATAATGTGTGAAGTGCACGAAGGAGAGTGTGGACCCCACATGAATGGTTTCATGCTAGTCAAGAAGATACTCCGCATTGGTTACTATTGGAGCACTATGGAACGAGACTGTATCGAGAAAGTCAAAAGGTGTGCCAAGTGCCAATTCCATGCTAATCTGCAACATGCTCCACCCTCGCAACTTTACAACATGGTCACACCTTGGCCTTTCTCTTGTTGGGGCATAGACATCATCGGCAAAGTCCATCCTGCCGGAAGCAATGGGCAGTCATTCGTCCTAGTAGCCGTCGACTACTTCACAAAGTGGTCGAAGCACAAGCCTATCGGACCCTCAACGCCAAGAAAGTTGCCGAATTTGTAAAAATTAATATCATGTGCCGATACGGCGTGCCTCATGAAATCATTTCCGACAACGGCTCTCACTTTGAGAAGGAAATGGATGCACTTTTGGTAGAATACAAGATCACCAAACACAAGTCATCTCCTTACCGTCCCCAAGCAAACGGCGCGGTTGAAGCAGCAAATAAGACCATCGAGACCATCGTCAAGAAAATGGCCTCAACAGGAAGGGATTGGCCCGAGAAGCTACCATTGGCATTGTGGGGCTACCGCACATCAATACGGTCAGCAACAGGAGAAACTCCTTATGCGTTAGTCTATGGTTCTGAAGCCGTGCTCCCAATCGAACTTGAAGTCCCATCTCTACGGGTCCTCCTCGAGAATCAAGTCAACGAGGTCGATTGGATGCAAAGTCGATACGAACAGCTAGCCTTGCTCGATGAGAAAAGGCTAAGAGCACTCAAACGCACAAGGGCGTATCAGCAAAGGATGGCAAGAGTTTTCAACAAAAAGGTAAAGCCTCGAAACATCAATGTGGGATATTTGGTCTTAAGACAACATCCTCCTAACGCCATGAATCCTCTGGGGAAATGGGGACACCGATGGATCGGTCCGTACGTGGTCAAGAAGATACTAAGCGGCGGTCCAGTCCGACTCGTGGATTTAGATGGTGACCAGCTGCCAAAGGAGGTCAACCTCGACAAGCTCAAGAGGTTCTACGCTTAATAAACAAAGACCATAAAAAAAAAAAAAAAAAAAAAAAAAACCGCTCGCTAAGTTGAAAACCCGCAAGGGCGGCCTAGGTAAAAATTAGAGCACGTGCAAAAAAGAAGCCCGTTAGATTGAAAACCCGAAAGGGCGGTCTAGGCAAAAAACAGGGTGCACACCAAAAAAAAAAAAAAAAAGGTCTTTGTTTGTTTGAACTACGGAGACCTGAGCCTCCCAACTGGAGGAACGTAGGCAACCTTCGGGTGCGGTCTAAAACATATCAAAAATACCCAATTCACTTCAAATAACAAGATGCAATTTTTTATTTCATTCAATGAATTATTCAAGCCATTACAATAGATTTATTGAGCAACAAAAGACATCAAAACATTAAATCCTAAAACAAAGTGGTCTAATTGCAATCTCTTGGGGTACAAAGAAAAATATAATCTTTCTTAGGTTTGGGAACCCATTGCTTCTTGTTATGTCCTTTAGTCTTCTTGGATGGGGACGGAACATTCTTGGGACCACCAAGACGGGAGAAAACGCTAGGACGGGACGGAGCTTCATCAACGGCTCTCCCTTTGCCCTTATCAAGCGGAGCCTTGGCGGGGACAACCATGTGATGCTTCCACACATAGGAGGAATTTCCCTTACCTTTCTTCTTCTTGGGAAAATGACGGGGTCTATAGTCCCGCGCATGAACCACCGGTCTCACGGGGTCAACGACATCGTCATTGGGCCTTCCCAAACGATCAAAAACGCTCAGACGCTTCTCCACCATCGAGACGGACCCCACAGTTGGAACGGCGTTCACCATAGGAACGGACTTCTCACCCTCGGGGACGGAAACCTTGACTTCAAAAGAGAAAGTCATTGGGGCCATTATGACAAGAATTTTGGGGTTTAGGAGGAGAAAATGTTTGCAGAAGAATGTTGTGTGACCATTCTGGTCAAAAATGGTTCAAAATTTATAGCTGTTGGAACATTCCGATCAGAAAAAGAAAGGGGATGTAATTCAGCAGGCCAGAAGGGCGCGCCTCCGACCAAGGCTGCACAACGCGCGCGCCTCCCACAAGCAAGGCCCAACGCGCGCGCCTTTGACAGCAGTTCAGAGAGAAACAGCCCTTGTCAGTTCAGAACAGAACCCAAGCACTTCAACATATCCAACCTGCAGCAAAATCAAATCCCAGCAGCAAAAAGGAGTTCAAGCATCAACAACAAGCATTCTTTGGGCACACATTTGTTTGTAAAGAGTTGACATCTAAGATAACTAGGATTGTAAATACATGTTAAATGTTATTACAGGCAAAAGTAAAGGTGTTTCAATCCCTCATCCTCTCAACCACAACAGCTCGGGTACATCATCACCAAGCACTGTGCTCACCCCCTGCTGCCGCTCTCGGTCTCCTCATCATCATCATCATCCTCATCATCATCATCGTCATCATCATCCTCAGACTCAGATGTCTCAACCACAACATCAGGACGGGTCCTCTTGGCAGCTCTCCCTGACGAACTAGCGCCACCCCGGCTCTGGCTACCTTCTCGGCTCAGACTCCTACTATGCTACCTCCGTGGCTTAGACTCCTGCTCAGCGACTGCCTCGCGGAAGAGACAGCCTCATCAATGTCCAGTGGAGCATCCCTGCAGCCTCGTCCCATGCTCCGAGCACCTCGGGCAGCTCCTCTCGCAGCACCAGAGACAGCACCAGCAGCATCTCTAGTCATGGCAGCAATATCCCTGCACAGCTCTAGCACCCTCTCCTCCAGCTGACGGAGCCTCCGCCTCATCCCTTTGTTCTGTCTACCCAAGTGCCTATAAGCAGCTACAGGTACATGTTGCAATAAAGAACAGAAAAAAGGAAGTTACTTTTGGATATTATGCCCTAGGCCCTTGAGAAAGGCCTATACGTTATATCATAGCTTCATTGTTATAGAGATAACAAACCCGATTATTATATCTTTTGCATGTTTATTATAATAATCATTGTCCCTAGCACTTATGAAGGGCTAGCATGAGTTTGATGGATAATCATATGATGATTATAGTGCATAGGATGCGGATTAAACTTGTGGGTACATGTTGGAGAACAAGTACTGGATAGACCCGTTATGAGATTTATGTCATGGTCAAATGTCATAATTAAATCTCATAATAGTTATATCATTTATCCTTAGACCTAAGATTATCATAGTCTTCCACATGATGAACATTATGTTTGACGTACTCAAACGCTACCCCTAACCGGGTGGTTATAAAGGCTACGATTGGCATAATCGGATTCTTGTAGGGAAGAATGATAAGTCAAGATGGGATTTGTACCTCTCTCAAGAGAGATATCTGTCTGGCCACTCGATGAGTGAGATTGATAATAGTGTACGGTCGTATCTAAATGAATTGAAGCGTTCAATGTTATTTGCTCATATCAATCTACTCGAGATCGAGAAAGCATTGGACAACATAAGTTGACGTGGACCATGACTTATGTCGAATATGATATCGTGTGACAAAGGGATTGTGATATATTCTATAAGGTTACTTTGGGCTTTCAAAGTTATACTAATTGGATAGTCATAATGGCTTGCTAGAGTCCGCTTATGACTTACGGGTTCTGACTCGTTCGGACTCGTTGCCAACTTAGTATAATCCTATTGGGTCACACACAATAGAACGGATTGAATAAGGCACAGAAAACGGGAAAAACTGGATCCGTTTGGAAGGATCCGTACGGATTGTTTGGGAGCCATCCAACCAATCCGTACGGATGGTTTGTCCGGCCGAAAACAGTTTGTTCAGACTTCTTGTTTGACAAGGAATTCTGATCCCAAAAGGAATTAGGTTTATACCCTATTATATATATGTGTGCAGTCGGGTTTGAGAAACCTAATGGTTGATTTTAGAAATCATAACATGTTGTTTGAGAAACAATTACACACATATAAAGAGGGGATTATTAGTTTTGAGATTTAGAATCATCATAACTCAATAATCAATGAAGTAATATGATTCCTATGAAGAAATCGTTTCTTCGTCAAGCCTTGGGTCTAGCAATCCAGATCAAGAAGGTGTTCTTGATATCCGTTCGACGTGTGGATACCGATAGAGGGTGTTTTCTTTAACACCTTAAAGTCCGTGTTCATGGATTCGATCTTCAAGGGTATGTTTCTTTCATCTTGTATTTAATTTAATCAACATGCACGGATCCGGGCTATTGGGTGTTTGATTTTATCTGTTTATTCCGCTGCGCATGATGCATCAAAACCCAACAGTGGTATCAGAGCCCCGTTCGTTGTTGATTATTTTAGTATATCATGTTGAAATTGTTTAATTCGATTCTATGATATCTACATGATAATAAGATGAATGTGTGATTTGAGTTTTATATGAGATATAAAATTTATGAGCATGAATATGGGGATTATGTAATTATTATATTGATTTGATCTATATGAATAATTGGATCCGTACGGATGGTTTGGGTGATGCCAAACTGATCCGTATGGCTAGTTTGGAAATTCTCAGATTTGATTTTGTTTTCTGGTGTTCAGATTATTTTGTAAATTGTTTACAGAATTCAAATCTGGAAACTGAAAACTGCTTTCAGACGGCTGGTTTCCGAAACCGTGTTTCCTGAAACAGTTTTCGGCCGAAGAATTCAGAAAGGATGCAGAAATCAGAATTTTAAAGAGTTTAGAATTGCTGTAATCTATGAGATTAAGAGACAATGAAAGGGTCTTGGGACATGTGACCAATCTATACGGGAATGTGGATGCCTTTTTGCTTAGTTTCGACCGTATAGAGAAGTTACTTGGTTCCTTGATCTTAGCACGGAAATGTGGATGCCTTTTGGCTTAGTTTCGGCCGTGCGGTTTGTGCTTTCAATTTCAAGATGCTCTGCGGATACAGTTTCAGAGTTCTGAAGAGTTCAGAGTTTATGTGACGTGTATGAAAGAGCTGTACGGATAAATCTGGATGCTTCCAGAAACATCCGTACGGATGGTTTGGGCACTACTGATTTTGATCTGTTTCAGACGGCAGGTTTTGGAAACCGTGTTTCCTGAAACAGATTTCAGTTCATAAGTCCAGACAGTTACTGAGATCATAATCTTAAAGGAGTTTAAGGTTAGCGTAATCTCAAAGTTTCATAATTTATCCCTATACAAAGTGAAAATTGTTTGCAAGAGAAGTAAACTAAATTTGGATTAATTCATTGCATGGACCAATGGCAGGCTCACGCCTTGTTTCTGGGAATGCGAATGAAATATCCAATCTGTAAATTGTTTACAGATAATTTAGATTCCGTCCCCATTATGTTGCTTCATAATTAAATCACAAGATTTTGCTTCTGTTAATTAATTAGATTAGTTAACATCATTATGCAAAGACTATATTATATTATGTTTCACATAATTAAATATATGATGCATATCTCTAAGCAAATAAACCTTCTCAAAACTTAAGTCATGTGCCAATCCATTATTAAAACACTTGTGAGTACACCGGGTATTTTTATGTGGGCTCTGCCAAAGCGAGGTGCATTAATTCTATCAGTGTATGAGCAAGATGAGGAATGAGAGTTTCCTATACGTTTAACGTGGTTTGACTTAATTAGGCTATCAAAAGACAAAGTTTTGAGCCTAAGGCACAAGATGAGATTAAAACATGTCCGACATAAGATGTCTAACAAATCTCATAAAGGATCTAAGAATCATATATGATATGATTGACAAAGAGTTGTCTACCTAATTAATTTAATTTTGAGCAGTATCGCCAAAGCGGACTTGAAATTAAATTAAAGTTGGATCTTAGCCTACTTAAATTATATTATACAATTGTTGTATTTGAAGTTGTATAATTTAGTGGGAGTATTTATGAAATACATTAAATGTCTCTAAATGATAATGGTATGAAATATATGTGTATATTTATTTGCATATTTTGTAGAATGTCTTAAACTATAATCATGCATAATTACTGCGATAAACCCCACTTTAAAGAAGAATAAGATTAACTTCTATGACCTAGTCATGAGCTTAAGAATTGTTCTAAAGCAAGATCGGAAGTTATGAATTCTTAATAAATCATATTCCTAAGAAACCTAATGCCTTAAGGGTGGACAAAGACATTGATTAGAAACATGTGGATGATTCTACAGATGTCAATCGTCCTATGACTTGCCATCATGTGTTTGGAACTTTAGAAGTATCTAAAACGTATGAATGCTTATGCGATAAGCAATCTCGTAGGAAACGTTCCTACAAGCAAGAAAGGCAAGAAGAGTTTGAGTTTGACTAGAGCCTAACATTCATGCGATGACTGAAAGGTATATTAATAAGTTCTCGTGTTTCGAACATGGAGAGACATATTAATTACCTTAGATGGCTCGGTAATCAAGTTAGTTTGGAACTAACAACGGATTTGATATTGATCCATGAGCGACATTCGATGTTTAAAGTGCTATGTCTTAATATCAAATGGAAACATTCTCAAACTCTAAAGGTTAATAAGGACAAGGATTTAAGATAAAGGCAAGACAAAAGTTCTCAAACCTAAAGAAAATATTTGTGGCTAAACCTAAAATCCAAAGAATGTAATTTGTACCTTGGCAATAGGATTGACCGTTGGTGAAATTACAATTTGAATTAAAAGATCAAAAGGAAGGGTAGTTGGACTACCACTTCAAGTATTTATGTTAAAATTTCTACTTGTAAGGGTAAAGATTAACCTATGTGGAAATAATGATGCAATGGTTGCAACATTAATCATAGGAACTTGCGAAATGTCTTTACCTAATAAGTTCATATTTGTTTTGAACAAATGGTGCTATGTTCTTATTTTAAGTAGAAATATTATTTTGATTTCTTCATTAGAAGATTATGGATATTTCTTATTTCGAATAAGAAAGTGTTCCATTAAATATGATTTGCCTTATTGTATTGCTAATCATATAATGGACTTAATATCCTTATCTTGGAAGAACAAAATAATGAGCATAACGTAAATAATGGAAATCTGAATATAAGGATGTAATCGTTACATTCTCAAAAAACATTAATGTCTATATCAAATGATAAGAAACACATATCTAAAATTCCATGGGACAGACTTTTAAATTCATATGATTTCGAATCATGTGATAGATGTGAATCTTAGAAATTGATCAAGATATCTTTTACTAATAGTAGTAAGAGGAAGTACTCTTTTGAACTTATACATTTTGATGTATGTAGTTTATTAAAGTAACAATGCTTAAAAGGATTTCAACACCTCATGGCAAAAGTATTGATGTACTCTGATTAGATCAAAGTAATGAATATTTGAGCCTTGGACTCGATGAGAATTCTGCAGAAAGTCTGCAATTTAAGAAAAAACAGAATCTGGAAACAGCAGCCGTACGGATGATGTTCCAGAAGTTTACAGATTGTCTGTAAAACACAGTTTTTCGTCTCATAACAAGTCAAACTGATCTTTAATTATCCGTCTGGATTTAGTGCTGGAAACAGCTGCGATTACACTAAATTGAGATTCGTCTAAGTATGTTCGTTATACCATATAAGATATGGAATGAAAGAAAACTTGGTTTATCTTTCATAAAGATTTGTGATATGATACTTTTGAGAAAAGTTTTGTCTTGGACAAAATCACACCTAAATCTAATAAATGTATTTTATGGGATATCTTAATGATATTAATTTTACACCCTTTAGAGTACAAATCGTTTGTCACTCTAAATAGCACTTTCTAGATAAATCGTTTATCTCTAAAGAACTAGTGGGATTAAAATGTATCTCGAAGAGTTCGAGACCCAAAAATGACATGGAACCTAAGATGGAGATTGAACAAAGTTTCACAAGGAGTTGTAGAAATTCGTTCAAGTATACACAAGAAATTTGCATAACTGATAGGATACTATCTATAACAAGAAATATTGATTTCTCGTAATAGAAAGTAATAGGGAAGATATCATTGCGAATGATTGACCTATTACCTATCAAGATGCAAAGTCCGCTCCGGATTTAGATCAATGACTTGGAGTCATAAAATCTAAAAGTGTATATTGATTAAGCAAGACTAATTGAGAAAAATTAATTCATAATGTCGATTATGATGAAATTTCATCACCCGTAGTCATGCTTAATGTTATTGGAATTCTAATTGTCATGACTTCATATTTCGAATATGTAATATGACAGATGGATGCCAAAACTATATTCCTTAACAGGAATTTACATTAGGATGTGTTTGATACAACCTAAAGGTTTTGATTAATCCATAAAATTCTAATAAAATATGCAAGTTGCAGAAATTCATGAGATGGATTGAAGCAAACTAACTTGGAGTGAAATTTCATTTTGATGTAGTATTTAAAGAGTTTGAATTCATCAAAGATGAGACTTGTGATTACAATGAATTTAGTGGGAGCGTAATATTATTCCTAGTCATATATATGTGGTTGACATATAATTTACTCTGAAAGAGTTTTTAAATGAAAGAGTTGGATAAAGCCACCTATATCATTGGAATTTAGATTTATGGAGATAAATCTAAAACGTTGTTTGGTTAAAGTCAAAGTACTAGTAAAGACAAGATAGTGAAAAAGTTCACTATGCAAGACTCTTGGAGAGGTTACTTGTGAAAGTCCAATAAGCAAGAGTACATGATTAGGATTCCATATGCTTCGGCAATTGGATCTATCATGTAAGCCATGTAAATGTACTAAGACCGTATGTCTCATATACTTTAAGTATGATGAGATGATACCAATCGGATCCTAGTGAGAGTCACTAGTTAAGAAACGCTCTTATGTTCTCTAAAAGGAACTAAAGGATGCGTTCTTGATCTTTGATGGAATGAAAGATGATCTTGTAATAGTTACATAGAAGCATTCTTATAAACCAACAAAGATAAATATTCCAGTATAAATACATGTTTACGTCTAATAATGGTGTTAGAAGAGTTCTAAATGGACCATTACTATTCTACAAAAGGTTGAGTATCTAGTGACATGAGATGCAACTAGAAAAATGTTAAGATTAAGATTCTAATTAGTAAACTAGAAATCGTTTCTAGTGTCACTAATTTAATGTACCTTCATTGTGTCAATAATCGTTATTACACAAGTCAAGGGACTAATATCTTATCTAGACATATACTCAGACATTTCTATCTTACTCGAGAAATCGTCAAAGATGGGAGATGTCAAAATATGCAAAATACCTTATGATAATAACAAGGATAATTATCCTCCATAAGCTCGTTTGCAATTATGATGGAGATCATAACTAAGCTCAATGGGTATTGGATACGCGTTGATTGGGCCTAGTGCAAGTGGGAGATTGTTGGATATTATGCCCTAGGCCCTTGAGAAAGGCCTATGCGTTATATCATAGCTTCATTGTTATAGAGATAACAAACCCGATTATTATATCTTTTGCATGTTTATTATAATAATCATTGTCCCTAGCACTTATGAAGGGCTAGCATGAGTTTGATGGATAATCATATGATGATTATAGCGCATAGGATGCGGATTAAACTTGTGGGTACATGTTGGAGAACAAGTACTGGATAGACCCGTTATGAGATTTATGTCATGGTCAAATGTCATAATTAAATCTCATAATAGTTATATCATTTATCCTTAGACCTGAGATTATCATAGTCTTCCACATGATGAACATTATGTTTGACGTACTCAAACGCTACCCCTAATCGGGTGGTTATAAAGGCTACGATTGGCATAATCGGATTCTTGTAGGGAAGAATGATAAGTCAAGATGGGATTTGTCCCTCTCTCAAGAGAGATATCTGCCTGGCCACTCGATGAGTGAGATTGATAATAGTGTACGTCCGTACCCAAATGAATTGAAGCGTTCAATGTTATTTGCTCATATCAATCTACTCGAGATCAAGAAAGCATTGGACAACATAAGTTGACGTGGACCATGACTTATGTCCAATATGATATCGTGTGACAAAGGGATTGTGATATGTTCTATAAGGTTATTTTGGGATTTCAAAGTTATACTAATTGGGTAGTCATAATGGCTTGCTAGAGTCCGCTTATGACTTACGGGTTCTGACTCGTTCGGACTCGTTGCCAACTTAGTATAATCCTATTGGGTCACACACAATAGAACGGATTGAATAAGGCACAGAAAACGGGAAAAACTGGATCCGGTTGGAAGGATCCGTACGGATTGTTTGGGAGCCATCCAACCAATCTGTACGGATGGTTTGTCCGGCCGAAAACAGTTTGTTCAGACTTCTTGTTTGACAAGGAATTCTGATCCCAAAAGGAATTAGGTTTATACCCTATTATATATATGTGTGCAGTCGGGTTTGAGAAACCTAATGGTTGATTTTAGAAATCATAACATGTTGTTTGAGAATCAATTACACACATATAGAGAGGGGATTATTAGTTTTGAAATTTAGAATCATCATAACTCAATAATCAATGAAGTAAAATAATTCCTATGAAGAAATCGTTTCTTCGTCAAGCCTTGGGTCTAGCAATCCAGATTAAGAAGGTGTTATTGATATCCGTTCGACGTGTGGATACCGATAGAGGGTGTTTGCTTTAACACCTTAAAGTCCGTGTTCATGGATTCGATCTTCAAGGGTATGTTTCTTTCATCTTGTATTTAATTTAATCAATATGCACGGATCCGGGCTCTTGGGTGTTTGATTTTATCTATTTATTCCGCTGCGCATGATGCATCAAAACCCAACAGTTACATCAATACAAAGGACAGAAAAACAAGACTGGAACTGAGAAATGCAAAGATGGTCAGAAAAACATACCACAGCAGCCTGAGCGGGAGGCTCTCTCTCTGGTGACATATCCTCGGGAACAATCTCCCTCTGCTCCTCAAAGACCCCAAAGTTGGAGTAAGTGTAATAGGGAGGAGGCAAAGGAGGATCAAAACAATACCCGACACCGGTAATATAAAACCGAGCGGAGGTCGTAGGAGCAGCCTGTGATCTCCTCGGATCAGCAAACATGAAGCCTTGCATCAAGTTGTTCTCCCTGAAGAGGCCATAATCCTGATCCAACTGAATGTAAGGGACGGCATCAACCCCTACCATGTATGCCGCGCGATCAGCCTCTGAAAGTGACCTCCAATTACGAGGGCAGAAAGGAGGAACGTCTGGAACTGCAGGATGAGGGGGGTGTAAAAGTCTGTCACCTGGGTACCATGCTGCCAGAACACTCTGTCTCCCAAATACAGAGCCATCCACTCACCCGAACTCATCAAAAGCTGAGAACAGGTAGGAATAAGAGTATGCTCAAACCAGTGCTGAACTGATCTCCACAGATACAAAGAGAAGGCAACGGACTCAGGACTCAAGGTGTCCAAGTGCCGTCGGGCCGAAGTAAGACTAATGGGGTTCGTACCAGTCTTCACATTCCTCTCCTTGTACGCCCACCGTGCGCAGTCCGGATACTGGGGCTGGCCTTCCTTGGCAATCTTGAAATCCCTCAGATTCAGGATAGCAAAAGCCCAAAGCTGTAGACAAGAGGCAGAAACAAAGTTAATGACAGTCAACGAAAAAGGCAGTTATGACCAAGGCAAGGAGAATATAAAAGGGACAGTAAGTGGTATACCTCCCACAGCAAGATGAAGCCCGTAACCGAGCTAGTGGTCGAGCGGCTGGTCAAATCCATGCCGTGATAACAAGCAGCTAAGCCCGCTGCGCCCCAGTTATACTGGCTGATCTGGTCCAAATCCACTAACAAGTCAAGCAGAGCCAAAGAGGCCGAAGATCCCCCGTTGGCAAACAGAGTATGGGATAACAAGTACCAAATAAAGCAACGGGCCACGACATCGACCCGATCAGCAGTAACACCTCGAGCCTCAGCCATTAAGATGCCGAAATAGGCCCGGATTCGCCCCCATGTCACTCAAGAATTCTTGACCTCGAACCGGCAGTCAACCAAAGCCAGTAACTCGTCCGGAGTCCGAACAGCCCCTCTCAAACCAAAGGGGACAGGCATCCCTATGAACGGCAAGCCCGTCAAAGCTGTGAAATCGGTAGGCATCATAGTCATCTCGCCCATGGATAAATGGAAGGTGTGGGTGGTGTCCCACCATATTTCCCTCAATGCCTGGACCACATCGGGGTCATTCTTCAAAGCTGGGAGGCTGGTGACAAAAAGACCAAAATGAGTCCCTGTAACTTGGGCCCGAACATTCTCATGCAACCACTTCCATATAGAGATGGGCCCATGAGCCCCACCACGAATCTCTATCAGACGGGTCCACTCCTGAAAAGAAAGAAGGAACAGCGAAAATTTCATCAGCATGACTGCTAGAAAACGGATGAACTCAACACAGAGATTTCAATGGCAGAACAATGTACAAGCAAGTGTGTGAACATGAAAATGGGCGCCCCAACATGTTTCTTACAACAAATCAGCAGCAACGAACAACATGCAAGGAATGATCAATAAAACTGCTGCAGCAATATTTCGGGTAAAGAAAACGGAACTTCCTGAAATCCGAAATCGACAAGAAAGGTGAGGGATTCTTACCAAACCCGAAGTCACGAAGTGAGAAATGTGGGTATGAGGCCGGAAGGTAAGCAAGCTCGGGTCCATAGCTTCAACCCCAATTTCGGGCTCCTCGCCCTGTGGCATCTCGAACGGAGGCGATTGTTGACGATCCGACAAAACCTTTTCTGTGACGGAATTGATCCTAGAGCAGCAAGAAAGTGTTTTGGGGTGATTTCTCTACGAAAATTTGGTTTGGAATTTGGAGGGTTCTTCAAATTTTTGAAAACTTGCCGAAAAACAGTGAACCGCCTGTTTAAATATGCTGAACTTATGCGCTAGGCGCGCGCCCCCCGACATACTCATCCAAGGTGCGCGCATCCCATAACGAGGCCCAGACGCGCGCTCTTCCCATCATCAGGCAGGTTCAGAAGCAGTCTCCCATGCAAGAAACCATGCACCGTATCAAGGTTTCCCCACGGATTCCAAACTCCCTAACTTCTGTCACGGGTGACATACCCCCCTCAAGGGTCAATCTCAACATTTCATCCCCAGCAGGAATATTCTTCTGGTCGCGGTCAACTGTGCCCGCACCCCACGATTCAAAAAGTCAAGTGTGACTCCGAGTGGCACGAGACTTCAAAGCAATACCTCATCAACGGATTTCACTAACGGATTCGTCCTCAAAGGTTCACTAACGGCCTCCTCAAAGGTTCACTAACGGCCTCTTCAAAGGTTCACGAACGGCCTCTACAAGGGTTCACTAACGGCCTCATCAACGAATTTCACTAACGGATTCGTCCTCAAAGGTTCACTAACGGCCTCCTCAAAGGTTCACTAACGGCCTCTCCTCAAAGGTTCACTAACGGCCTCTTCAAGGGTTCACCAACGGCCTCATCAACGGATTTCACTAACGGATTCGTCCTCAAAGGTTCACTAACGGCCTCCTCAAAGGTTCACTAACGGCCTCCTCAAAGGTTCACCAACGGCCTCTACAAGGGTTCACTAACGGCCTCATCAACGAATTTCACTAACGGATTCGTCCTCAAAGGTTCACTAACGGCCTCTTCAAAGGTTCACCAACGGCCTCTACAAGGGTTCACTAACGACCTCATCAACGAATTTCACTAACGGATTCGTCCTCAAAGGTTCACTAACGGCCTCCTCAAAGGTTCACTAACGGCCTTTCCAAAGGTTCACCAACGGCCTCATTCAAGGGTTCACTAACGGCCTCATCAACGGATTTCACTAACGGATTCATCCTCAAAGGTTCACTAACGGCCTCCTCAAAGGTTCACTAACGGCCTCTCCAAAGGTTCACCAACGGCCTCGTTCTAAAGGTTCACTAACGGCCTCATTCAACATATTCAGCCGGCAGGTTCACCTAACGAATAATGCCACCCCCTCTATCAACAAAAGCCGCTCACACAGGGAGCGCACCACTATCTCCTGCAATTTCAAATTCCTGCTTTCATCGAGTCTTTGCTTTTTTTTTTTTTTTATGATGCCCTCGGCAGGTGTTTTTAACTTTCGTCGACGCGTTTTGCTTTGCAATCCACGTCGCCGAGGGGCTCTGTAGACACCCCGCCTTGGGACCGCTCACCCCGATTGCACATTTGATCTTGTGTTTCTCCCTATTTTAAGTGTTTCTCGTTAGTTTCTGTCACTTCCATTAAGTTCCTGACTGACTTTGTTAAGTCCAGGGACTAAACTGAATAACATGGCTGACTTTCTAGTCCATTCTGTCAAAATTGCCTTCTCTGAGTCGCGCGCCTCCGACAGGAGGAGCCAGACGCGCGCGCCTCCCGCCCCCAAAGCAAGAAGCGCGCGCCTCTGGGCGTCAGTTACAGATTTCTGGCCAGGATTCTCTCCCTTGCTCAATTTACAGGATTTTGCCCGGGAAGGATTTCTTGGTGACTGAGTTTTGGCACCAAAAACATCCCTCTTTCACCTATAAAAACCTCCCTTCACCTCCATTTTCAAAAGACGAAAACTTGAGAACAAAAACTTTGACCAAAAAGGACCGAAAGACCTTGACTTTACCAAATTTCCTACTTTCAAAGCATTTTCCAAAGGATTTCTCCAAGTAATTCAACAAGAAGTGTTTGAAGTCCCTTGAAGTCTAGGTAAAGCTATTTCTTTCCCCTTCTCAACTTCATCTCTTTTCTCTTTCTTTTGTATTATCAAAGTGCAATCACCCAAATCATTTTGGGACATGACTCTAATGATCACCTCATCTCATTGAGGTTGGTTAAAGAGTTATCTCCTACATTCCAAACTCTATTTTACAACCCCTTTTTATGATTTAAAGAAGAAGAAGAAGAACGTTTATTATTCATGTAGATTTTGATCAAGTAAGACCAACTTTAGTTGGGCGAGATGGGTGTTTCGGTACTTCCCATCTCGTAATCTAACCCCCAAACCTCAAAACAAAGAATCTCTGTTTTCGTAATCAAATTTAGGCTATTATCAATAGGTTTTTCTTATGTTCCTCAAAACATAGGTGGCGACTCTAAACAATCTAAAAACAAGTTAGACATCCTAGGATAATTCACCGTTCTAGCCAGGTTGTGGTTTCCCGGGGTATCTACAACCGGTTATAGGCAGCTAGTTGGAGGTGATATAAGAATGGCCAATACTACAGTCTGCAGGGTTGTCGGTATTGGTTCGATCAAGGTCAGGACTCATGATGGTAGGGTTGTCACTTTGAATGAGGTTCGACACGTTCCACTTATGACAAAGAATCTGATTTTTCTTAGTCAGTTAGATAGCAAAGGGTTCAGTTTCAAAGGTAAAGGAGGAGCATTTAGTGTCTGTAACGGTTCAGAAATGATGTTGAAAGGCCTTAAGCGGGGCTCCTTGTATTTCCTCCAAGGAAAGACGCTTGCAGAGTCAACTATGGCTACATCAGAAGAGGTGAACGAGGGAGATATGTCTAAGCTGTGGCATATCAGACTCGGTAACATGAGTACTCGAGAGATGCATGAGTTGACTAACAGAGATCTTCTTTTTGGCCATAAGATCAAGGATCTTAATGGCATTCTGGATTACATTCACTCAGAGTATTGGGGACCTTCACGTTAGGGATTTCTAAGGGGGCACAAATATTTCTTGTTTATGGTTGATGATTATTCGAGGAGGACTTGGGTGATTATCATAAAGCTCAAGAATGGGGATCTAAGGAATTTCAAGGACTAGAAGATAGAAGTGGAGAACTAGACAGAGAAGAAGATCAAGAAGCTCCAGAAAGATAATGGTTTGGAGTTCTGCAGTGCTGAGTTCGATTCGTTGTGCAGAGAGGAGGAGATTTCTAGACATCTCACCAGCAGAGGCACGCCACAGCAGAATGGTGTAGCAGAACGGATGAATCAGACATTGCTTGTGGGAGCGTTGTGCATGTTCTCCAATGAAGAGTTGTCTAAGTGTTTCAGGGTAGAAACACTTAGTACAACATGTTACTTGATTAATCATGGACTTCATACCCGTATTGACCTCAAAGTTCTCTATGAGGTATGGACTGGTAAATCCACGATTGTTTCAAGTGTTGGCGGTGTTTATAAACTAGTGGAGCAACAAGATACTGATGAGTTAGTTGTCCCACAGTCAGATGTTGAAAAACAGGTGGAGCAACAAGATACTGAAGAGTTAGTTGTCCCACAGTCAGATGTTGAAAAACAGGTGGAGCAACAAGATACTGAAGAGTTAGTTGTCGAACAGTCAGATGAGGATCCACCAACAGAGACAGAGACTAAAGCACCAGAAAGTTCAAGTTCTGTTCCCGAGGAACATGGGTTAGCACAAGGAAGGTCTAGAAGAGCTAATTTCGGGAAGCCTCTGGAGAGGTATGGATTTGAAGACTTGGTGTCTTATGCACTGCTGGTCGCTGAGGAAGTGGAGCCTGTTCTTACGGAACCTTCTACTTTCAATAAAGCAGATACATGTTCAGAGTCATCTCAGAGGTATGCGGCTATGGGTGATGAGATGGAGTCTCTTCACAGGAATCAGACTTGGGAGTTGACCACAAGGCCAGAAGGCAGAAAGATTGTGACTTGCAAGTGGATCTTCAAGAAAAAGGAAGGGATGTGTAACAACCCAAACTTTCACAAAATAAATAAATTCCATAAACTAGGGAAAATCCCAAACGTCAACATAAATTCAAAACCAACGTTACCATTCAACGGCTAGTTTACTTAACCATAATTCAAACAATGCGGAAGCATAACTAATATTTAAATCCCAACTGCTAGTACAACCCACTAGCTCAGCACAAAACAAATTAATGTCTTAAACTCTTCGAAACCTCGGACTGCCCTTCCTCGCAATCCTTCTAGATCCTTAGTCTTTACCTGGGAAAAATAATATAAGAAAGGGTGAGCGAACAATGCTCAGTAAGTTCATACGGGATCTCTCCGGGTACTAAGGAGAGATGACCGAAAGAACGGAGCCAAACAAATACTTTCAATGAAAGTCTAGCATCGATAAACTTAAACTGTACACTTTCAACATACAGTTATCATACTTAAAATAATCATGGCCCTATCACAAGTTCGTCAATTCCAGAGTTACAAACACCTTTTCATGGTGTCACACCTTTTCAGGGTGTTAAAAAAATAAGAGACCTTACACCTTTTCAGGGTGCTCCCTTATTATGATATATCATGATAATCAAACTACTTTATTAAGTAGCAATTTAAAAGTCTAAGTTCTTTTCAATCAAACTAGACTATCTTAATTAGTCCTTTTCAATCAGACTAATCTAACCGCACCTGTTTAATTAGATACAGTTATAGTTCACATAGTATTCCAGGTACAAGAATACATAAGGCAATTTCAATTCGCTTGGATACCCATTGAACAACATACATCATGGGTAAGATAATCAAAAGACGTTATATCAACATCGGAGTTCAAATGCTACCGGCCATTAGTAGCTACTCTTGAAAGAATTATGAGGATCCTATATTAAAGGATGAATCTCAAATACTTAAGGAACGTAATCCCTTACCTTGGCTTTGCGTTATTCCACTTAGAAAACGTCGTGCACGAATCTACAATCGTGCATAAAATAATCTTAGGACAAGTAATACTATTTACTTCCGTCCCCAAATACTTTTTTTTTTACTTTCTTAACCTTATGGGTTTATCTTCTTTAACCCCTTTTAAGGTTGATATTCATTCTAGGGTTTGTACTACCCTTTATTTGTATTCCCAAAATACCCTTTTTAGTTTACCAAAATACCCATAGGGTTTCATTGTTTCTATTCCCAATTAATATGTTTTAGGTTCCATTATATCCCCAAAAACACTATTCTCAGATTACTATTCACAGAACCCAACACACACTGATTTCACCTTCAAAACACACACACACACACGCATAACACACACATACACACACACGCAGTAAACACAAAACACACACTATTTTCACCATCAAAACACAAACACACACACACCTAATACATGCACACAGTAACACAAAACACACACACCTCACGCACAGTACACACACACTTCATCTTCCTCCTTAACTCAATTTTACAAACCCTAATTCAATAATCTAGCCTTAGGGTTAATCAATTCATGAAGAAGAACTAAAGGGTTTAGGGTTTAACTTAGTTGATTTTCTTGTTCTTCCTTTTTCCTCTCTTGCCCGACCTCTCTCTCTCTCTCTCTACGATTCTGACATGCGGCGGTACAAGAGATTTGACATCTATTTGATAGCAGGAGTCAAGATGTCAGAGATTCAGAAGCTGAAAGGCTTATTGGTCGCAGAGATCAAGGGTTTGGGTAACGCGAAGAGAATTATGGGTATGGAGATCTATGGAGACAGAGCCAAATAAAAACTGTTCTTATCCCAGAAAAGATACATCAAGAAAGTTTAGAGAGGTTTGGTAGGTCAACAGCTAAGGCTATAGATACTCCGGGTGCAGTGAATGCACAGACAGTCGCGTTTGGGCCCAAATCGATTGAGGAGAAAGAGTATATGGCTCGAGTACCCTATGCTAGTGCAGTTGGTAGTTTGATGTATGCTACAGTGCACACCAGCAACGTCAGACTCGTCTATGGAGATGGGACAGAATGTGCAGTTGAAGGTTTCTCAGATTTAGGGGATTTTGATACAAGAAGATCGATGGCCGGATATGTATTCACGCTTGGTGGGTCAGTTGTTAGTTTGAAGGCTACATTGCAGGCGACAGTGACGTTGTCTACAACAGAAGCAGAATATGTGGCATTGACAGAATCCGCTGAGGAAGGAATATGGTTGATGGGATTGATCAGCAATCTTAGGATATATCAGGATCAGGCTATTAACCCTGCAGATATGTTCACGAAACCCGTGACGGGAAGCAAGTTCCAACATTGTTTGGACTTGCAGAATGTTCGCAGCTATTAGATAGCAGAAGAGCCAAGTGGGGAGAAAAGGTTTTTTGTCATGGAGATTCAAAGTCAAGGTGGAGATTGTTGGGTTAATGCCTTTGAATTTGAGATGCTAAGTTAAAGGATTAAACAATAAAAGATTTCGCAATTCCTTAGTAGAGCAGAGTTGGGTCCGGGCGCACCAGGTGAAAGACCCGGCCGGACCAGATGGGGTCCGGACGCACCAAGGGTGAAGACCCGACGGGACCAAGGCAAAAAGGCGTATTGGAAATCTGACGTCGTAAATTAGCTATTAGGAACTGAAGTAGATCCGGGCAGGTATATGAAGGAACCCGACCAAACCAAGAGAAGATCCTGGCGGACCAAGTCAACAACCCGGGCGGACCATAGACCAAACAGCAGCAGAATTTCAGACGACGTGCAGTTTCGCAGATGGGAAGGTTTTCGAGTCAGTTTTAGACTAGGATTCCAAGTTCCTACTAGATTTTGAGATATACTATTAGTGGTATAAATAGAGGCCATTAGTTTAGATCAAAGTTAGCCGAAAGTCTCAGATAAATTATTAGACTGCTCAGAGCGAGGTCTGTAATTCTACAGTTGCACAGTTAGGAATTATTGTGATCAATAATTCGTGCAGTAGTAATAGTGTGATCTTGTAATCGTTTCTCCAGATCGATAATAATATTCTCTCCCCTCCCCGTGGACGTAGCCAAGTTGGTGAACCACGTAAATTGGTGTTCTTGTGATTGCTCGCTTTTCTTATCAAAGAAAATTCATAATTTGTTTGTTTAATTTTAAATTTTTTTATAATTTTTTTAATTTAGATCTGGGAAAAAAATTTCAAAAATATTTTGTCAAAAATAATTTATTTATTTATATTTAAAAATAATTAAAATAAATTTTTTAATATATTAGTTATTTTTTTCAAAATTTTAATTTAAAACTTGAAAATTCAAATTTTGTGACTTTAAGTTTAAGTATTTATATTTAACCCCTTAAGAACTAATTCTCATTTCATATCGATCCATTTCGTCAATCACATGTGACTTAACTGACTTTTCTAACGAAAACTGTTAAAAACCCCTATTTTGCTAACAAAGTGTCAAGTCAGGCCCTATTTCGCTAAATTTTTGCACGTCAGGCCCCAAACTGCAACCGCCTCGTAGACATTAGGCCCTAAATTGTAATTTGCCCTATTTAAAATTATTTGAACTTGCAGTTCAATCTAAATTAGAAATTAATTGATTTGAATATTCACACTCCTAATAATTTAAGTATATATTTAAATTGTTTGACCTTGTAATTCAATCAAAATTAGAAATCAATTGATTTGGATATTCATTGCAATCCTAATTTAATTATATAAGTGGTTATTTCCCCTACAATTTATTCTTATCCACTACATTGATTGGAGTGTTAATGAAACAATCACTATATTGACAAAATTTCCCTTAAGACAAATGAATGATGTGAATTTATAAATCTAAAATAGTAATTATTAATACATAATTTAAAAAATGGACAATAATTAGGAATTTGAACCCTCCCTAACAAACGAAAATTGTGGGAAAATTGAAAACCTTATTATGTAATCCGTTATAAAGAAATATCAATAATGAATTACATGTAAGGAACTATCGTTCAATCTTTGTTATCGGAAGTAATATTTAATTTTGTAATTTGTCAATTTAAAATTGTGGCTGTGGATTTATCCTTCAATCTTCATTAGTCATATTTAATAACATAAATATTATTTGCAATGATTTAGTAACTTAGTCATCAACACATGACTACATATAGGGGAATTGCCAAGCCTAGATATACAGTATAATCAATATATGATGATAGTCACAACTTCGCACATGAGATCACTAAGATACAAGAATTGCTACTCAACACTCACATGTATATCTCCTCTCCTCTAAGGGAATGATGGTTTTGTCTAATGGGTCTGAAATTGCATTAAGGGGTAAATTGATTTTGGGAAACAGGATTTAGGTAGGCTTCGGTAACAGTCTGTGACCCCTCGTCCATTCTTGCCCTGATTATTGTTTCGGCCACCATTATTTCTAGATGACCCATGGCCCCTGTCAGAAGTAAAATAAAGGAGTCAACACCTAGCTTACCAGAGGAGGGAACACGGCTAGGGTCAGCACCAAGGAAATTTGTTGAAGGTAGGTCCGAGCCCGGAGATAATTTGTTGCTGAAGCTCTTCATGAGAAATCACTTTGCCGGCTTTAGCGAGGGCATTGGAGATGTAGGTAGCGGATAGGAATAACCTTATATTGTAATATCTGGTTCCTTTGAAAGGGCATTAAACTCAGTCCTGACCTTTTGCACATGTAGTCATATTGACGCCAAAACTGTGTTTAGGAAGAGTCCATGCGTCTGGGACGATACTGCAGGGATTTCGACGAGCAAGAAATTTAGCCGCCACAAAAGCTTTATTCCCCCTTAATACCAAACTGGAAGCTTAACTAAAAAGAAGACATCCAGATTATTAGTGTCATCCGACAGTAAAAAAGGAAGAGAGTGGTGTTGGTGTGGCTGGACATGAGAGAGATGGTGGTCAACACAGTGACAAAGAGTAAATGCCATTTCATCTAATTATCACGAGTACGATGCGAATGACCCATATAAGTGTTGGTGATTTTAGTGTCATCAACGATTTTATGTAATTGGATTTACTAGAGACCAATGCGATCTCATATTAGGCTCGGATATGAGTAAGGGAAAGTGTGGAGTACACACTCATTTTGAGTCAATATGTTATCGACCACGATAAAGATGCGGTCAAGGGGGCTGCGCCCCCTTGCGGGGTTAAGGGGCAGCGCCCCGAAACCTAAACGGTATTGTTGGTACTGCAATTAATCTCCCGCCAGTTTCCCTACCAAAACCCGCCAAAAACCAAGAGACACGATCAGTTAAATATTATGACTATTGGGCCAACAGTCATGACTGTAAACAGTGCCTTTTACTGTAACCTCTTTATAATCTGATTTTGGATCTCAGTTTCATTCACGAAAAACCCTAACAATTCTCTGAGTTTTAATATGCTTTCTTTGCCTAGAATCAGATTGTTTGATTGTCTTATCCCATATAAAGATTTCGTGTAACCCAGGCATTAAGGGGCGAAATACTTTATTCGGAAAGTGATTTAATCACAATTCGATCAATTATCCAGGATTATCAATTTACCCTAACCTCAATTCTCTAACAATAAGATGAGAGATATCGAGACGTAATGGGTTGGTTTTGGTAGGGACATCAATATTGGAGGCTGAAAAAGAGCCGTTAGGGAGGTATTTTATGAGTCATCCATGCATGGTTCCTAGTGGGAAATGTACCATATAAGATGAGAGAAATCGAGACAAAGTAGAATGGTAGAAGACCAAGAAGGGAGAAAGAATTGTGAAGTTTCTATCCTACAACCGTGTGAACTTTGTGTGTTGATCAGATTGCTATATACACACTCTAACTATATTATAGGTTTTTTTTGTACCCCAATTAGCATACCACAAGTAATTATAATATTCACAGTACTATTATTACTCTAAACCAATTACAAGGAGAAGGTACAAACACTAGATGCACACTTATCCTAGACTCTAGCACACAAGATAAGAACCCACATGAGCACTCAAGGCTCATACTCTCAAAATTCTGTTGACACAAATTGGGAAAACTCAATCAATATTTATAGGTAGCCTAGGTCGTTTAAAGAAAGGCTTCAGCCTCTCTAGAGACTTCAGCCCAAGTCTGCTACGACACCATTCTGGAAGCTTCATTAATGGCGGTGTTAGGCATGAAATCTGGAAGCTTCACCTTTCTTCTTCAATAGTGGTGCAATTATGGTAATTTCAGGAATTCTAGATGGAGAAAGGGCGGTGGTGATTTTCAACACTTACCCTCAATGCTGACTCTTTCTTCTTGAACTTCACAAATTGTTTTCTTTGAAGGGCTTCAACCTCGAGTTGTGCTTCTGTGTTGTGATATGACTTTTTAAGTAAGTCCTTGTCAACTCCGTAATGAAGTGTGTCTTCTACGCTATAGCATCGTTCTGGCCAAAGTTCTTTCTCGTGGTTGTGACTTATGTTTGTGCTCTTTGGCATCTTAAACGAGCTCCACTTAAACACATCATAACTTGATGAGAGCTTCGGTGTCGTGGGCATACCTCAATTGTTTAGTCTTCTTGATGTTCCCCCCTTAATCTCTGTCTTTTCTTTGTCCACGAGCTTAGGAGCATCCATATTTGCATCGGTCACACCAATAGTCGCTTTTTTGTTGGCTTCCACCAAGCTTGTTAACGCTTTAACAATGTTGATGTCATCTAGATTATTATCACATCCAACATTGATATCTTCAGTTAGATCTTCAAATCATCAACCTTCCTTGAAGTCAATCTCTTTTTCGCTTTCCACATCATCCACCCAATTCTCCTCAATAACTGGATATGCATGGTCTTCAAACCATTCTTCTTCTGGATCATCTTTTTGAAGCTTTATGTCTACGAAGGATGCTTCCATGTTCCATTTTTTTCACTGTCATATGATTGGTGACTGTGTTGCCTTCAACAACTTTCTTTCCAAACGGGTAAGGAAATTCCCCTTGTGACCACAAGTAATAATGATATTTATACTATTATTATTAATCTAAACCAATTACAATAGAAAAGGTACAAACACTAGATGCACACTTATCCCAGACTCTTGCACACTAGATAGGAACCCACAAGAGCACACACGGCTTACACTCTTAAAAGTCTGGACATTTTCCACATTGACACAAATTGGGAAAACTCAATCCCTATTTATAGGTAGCCTAGGTCAGTTAAGGAAAGGCTTCAGCCTCGCTAGAGACTTCAGCCTAAGCCTGCTTCAATACCATTCTGGAAGCTTCATCAGTGGTAATGTTAAGCTTGAAATCTGGAAGCTTCTCCTTTCTTTTGCAATAGTGGTGACGTAAAGGTACTTTCCGAAACATTCTAGACAGAGAAAAAGGCGGTTGTGATTTTCAACATATTTAACTTATCTTCCTAGAATAATCTGAATTGCACTAATCAACTTGGAAGTCTGAAATGCCCTTTGTCGGACTCATGATCCGAAAATGGAGTAGTTGTCTAATTTACAATAATGACTTAATTTGTTACTAGCTAGAGTCACTTGAGAATGTATTTGGTGTGGACATGGAACCCCTTGCCGTCCATATAGAAGTGAATATTGGACGCCGCTTGAGTTAGATCTCTTTGGATCCATCGAGTTCAGTGTCTTTCTTTGATCATAACACATTGAAAGGTCCTGTTTTACTTAAAGAATAGAAATGTTAAAGATGAACAGCTAACAGTTTGGGTGGTTAGCTGTTGAGAGATAGAGAAATTATGCAGCGGAGAATAATTAAAAGAATAAATGAAATAGACAAGGTGTAGTGTGTGTATAAGTGTAGAGATAAGAGAAGAAAATACACAAGGAGTTTTTAAAGTGGTTCAGAGGCAAACACTTCTCTTACATCCACCCCCATTGTAGTCAACAGTGAGATCAATCCACTATAATATCCACTTACTTAATAAGCTTACAATGAATGATAAAGGCAAGTTCCTCGAACCCCCTCTTCTTAACTGTCACTACAGTTAAGGAAGACTTTTGACTAAGGCTATAAAAAGAAAAGAAAAATTACAAGAGTTAAAAAGAAAAAAGATTAAGCTTGGTTGATAGCTTAGGCTAGGTGTGGGTTGTAACTGGGTGCACAAGGGGCACAATATTTGCAGGGGATTGTGCAAATATTTAGGTGTGCAAAGTAATGCACAAAGAGTGGGGGTTGTCTTAGGATTATGGGGAGAAGGGTTGTGGAAAGGTTCTCAAAAAGGTCAATTGACAACATGCCAGTATACTCCTTTATATAGGGGATGGGATGTAGCCGTTTGGGAACAGAGGTACAAGACTAGCCGTTGGGGAGCATGTGCAGAGAAGTAAATGCCTTGTTCTTTGACTGGGTGTGAACAGGTTTACTGGAGTCTTTGTTTCTTCTCTGTTTTACAGGTTGTCAAAGAATGAGGACTGGAGTCTTTATAAATGCTTCCATATAGTTTATTCCAATCATTGGTGGTTGGAATAATCTTTCTTCTCTTGAATGATGAGGTGGAAGATAGCTGTTGGTTCACAGGTATCACTAAGCTGTTGAGTCTGAAGTAGAAGCAGATTGATGATGCAGACTTTGATCAATCTTTGCTTTGGTATTCTTCAGTGATCTGACAAAGTGGGGACATCTTTGGAGATAGCTGTTGAGAACTTAAGTGGATAGCTGTTGAAGCAGTGGATGAGAAGGGGACTTAGCTGTTGGTTTGAATTTGGCTTAACCACTTAGCTGTTGATTTGTAACTGGCGGGTTACCTGTGTGATTAGATCTTCGTATGCTTGTTATAATCAGATTGGTTTGATTATTTATTTACCAAAACATATTTACTATGATTAACTTGTGTTAAAACATAGTGAGGTACTAACACACATCAATAGTTCAATTCAAGAGGAATCACGTGTTAAAGCATGCAAAGTAAGGTACTTAAAGAGATGCTACAACGATTCAAAATGTTTAATAGCATCAATGATCTTGGAATTTTCATATGCATTCTTTGAAAAGAAAATCTAAATTACATGTTGGTAATTCTTTAGCATCAAAATCTGGAGGTCAGGAGATTAAATAACGAGCATGTACAAGGCATGTATATGAGAGTTAAAATTTTAGGGTAAATAGGGTAAATATCAAAACTATCAAACTTTTTAAGGTAAATCTTGCAATGAGAGTAAATTATGAGTAGGGAATCTCCTCTTACAATTTGAATTGATAATTTTGTAATATTTAATGTGTCATGAAAAATAATTCAGACTCCCACCATTCACCTTTAACGTTAATTAAAATGATGTTTGGAGAGAATTATTTTATGAATCGAAACAAAAATAGTTCGGAGCCTGCATTATATTATAGAACATACATTCAACAAAACCAGTAGTGTTCTCAAAATTCCATTTGTTATAAATAAAAAAGAGCTTCTAATGAAGCCACACACTAACAACAACAACAACAACAACAACAACAATAACAATAACATTAACAACAATAATTTCTAGCTTGAGCTCATGGTTTCGGATTCTAGATCGCTTCGGTGCAATGTAAATACAGTTATCCAGTAGTTCTTTTGAAACAGTTGAGCTGATCACGGAACTTTTATTTACTTCGTTTGGACTGTTTGGATTGCAACTCGATTATTTGTGTTTCTTCTTCTGGACACATTGGACCTTTTTTGAGCTTAGACCTGAGCTGGTTAGTCCAGTGCAACCTACAGCTCTTGCCAGTTCTCTTTATTGCAGTGATTCCACTCCTTATCCCCATGCCTTCATCTCTTAATAATCTGATGGGGAAACAGAAGTTTATTAACAAAAAAAAAAAAAGTAGTAAATAAACACAAAAAAAAAAAGTAGTAAATAAACACACATTCCAGATAAATGTATGCATTTAAGATAGTACCTTTTGAGCTGATGGGGAAACTGAAGTCTAGGCAACTGCAGCAAGACTCTTCCTTTTCATGCCCCTCCTACAGTCTGTCTGCCCGCTGACTGAAGAGGTTGGCCTCAACTTGTGCAATGCGGGCACTTTTTCTTGTTTCTCCTTCTCTAGGACTGAAGAGGGCGAAACTTGATATACAACGAACAACGACCATCCTTTACCACTAACATTGATTACTTTCCAGCGCTCCCATACCAACAAAATACTATCCATGTTGAAAGAAGAGGGAAAAAAAGGAAGGTAAGGCAAAGCACAAATATATGATCCACTTAAAGCAATAATTGAAATGCAAAAAAGCTAATCACAGAAAAAAATTGTTTTATAATTGAGAATAACTGAATGAGTAAAAATTCCTTACAAGCATGATGCTTCATCCGCTGTGAATAGAAATAAATCTGACATTTTCAAGTTGATAATCTTGTTTAGGGCAGACGCCGAGGAACTTTATCAGAGAGATGGACTGTTTTATTGAGATATGTTTAGGTTTGGAATAAGTTCTATTTATAGGTGTCATTCAAACCCTAGCATTGTTTTGGGCCTATTCATCTGGCCCGCTAATTATTTGAATTTTGAAAGTTGAAAAGTTATGAATCCGGCTAGCACGCTTAGGAAAATAATGTAAAAAAGGAATAATATTTGCTCAAAACGTACAACTGTTTTGTTCTGAAAAAGGAAACAAGTATAGCGCCTTATTTTTTTCCCTAAATTGTATTTCCCTTTTTGAGAAATTTTCTTCAAACTTCTTCAATGATAATACAAGGCTAATAAAGAGTTCATCCATTTCCCTGAAAAAGAGCAATGATAAAGTCCTAAAAAGTGGCATGAAGATATGTATTTCATTTACGATCACTGAATCGAACATCTTCTATTAGATTCATAAGTTAGATACATTTTGAAAATAAAATCATGAATTTAGTAATACTAATTAATTTGTTTCATCCATACAAAAAAAAGCATTATTTTACACTTATATAGTCCCCCAAAAAGGAATTTCAATGTGAAGTTTGTGTTATGTTTTTGGAATAATTTTCCCTATTTTGAACGAAAAAAAAGAGTGATATTACAATCAAATTTCATACTCCCTCCATCCCAGCACAAGTGAGACTTTTTTCCCTTTTGTCCATCCCACTAAAAGTGAGTCTGCCCAAAATGGAAATGTTTCAACCCCACTCATTCTCTCTCTTTATATTCTACCACTCAATTTATTTAACCAATGTTACTATTTATCACACTCATTCTGTCTCTTCATTTTCCACCACTAAATTTATCCAACTAACACTACTATTTACTCCACTCATTCTCTCCATTTTCTACCACACATTTACTAATTTTTCTTAATTAGTGTGCAAACTCCTCTAGTTCTACTTGTGGTGGGACGGAGGGGGTATATAACAATATGCTCCACTGTCCCATTTAAAATTTCCTAAATTACAAATTCGGTGTTCCATTAGAATTCAGGAAACAATTTATATTACATATCAAACTTCGCCAACTATAGCAATTTGACTCCTAACATTTTTTTGGCAACCCCCTTCCTATTGACTTTCTGTTGCTATCTGGTGTAAGTTGAGTTAAAAAACTAACTTTCGTTAAATAAACATGTCATGTGCCTTGCACATGAATTTTAATGGGCAAATTTGACTGTACCTATGGCATGTGACTGCACCCATAGCATTCGACTACCAACTTAATCTTTGTCCAAAACCTAATTCATCTTTCTCAACTTGGCCGGGCAACAACACATCTCAACTTGCACACAAAAGATGAAGTATCCTGTTTTCGCGCAAGTAAAATTTTATTTTAAACAATTTATTAGCAAAAAAAATTCTCACACACACACACAACACATACATATATATACCCCATATATTAGCTTCAACACATTTAATCATATGTTTGAGTTGATAAGTCAACTCTTCTTTGCCTAACCTTTTGGTCATCTATTTGTTTCCTTTTTTTTGGATTTATGGTAGGTTCCTGGCATGGGAGCTCAATGAAAGCCATTTCAAACATTGTCTCATTATTACCCATCTCACGCACTTCTTTTTACTCTTATTTGACATTGTTTATATGTTGTTTGTAGTTAGAGAACTTTTTTTCAGTATTTGATTTCTCCTCCAATTGCAAATCTAGTCTTGGATTTGAGTTGTCAAACACACCCAAGGGGAGGACATGTGTTCCTTGTTTATTTAGGGGCATCGTCCTTAGGAGCATTTCGTGAATTTTCTAAAATTAAAAGACTTGTGTAGTGATTGGACAGCTGCTATGCATTAGATAGGTTTATGAAGTTTGCTAGTTTGCATTGTAGTTTTATTCTTTTTTTTTTTTTTTTTTTTTGATCTTGAGAGGAAAACTTGTCTTCAACATGTACAATTTTTCTACGACTAGGTTTTCGGGAAAGCTAGTTTCTCCCTAATTTACAGAAAGTCCATTTTTTTTTCTACTTGCAAGCATTTGGCGAACATATAGAAACACTTTGAAAAACAAGACTTTTTATAATTTAGGGAGAAACTAGTTTCCCTTAAAACCTTGTGTTTTTCTATTTCTAAGAAAAAGTAATTTCTATCAAATGGAAGAAGGTACTCCCTCCTTCCCAAAATCAATGTCCAAAAAATAAATCTTGATGAGTGCATTTGGATTTGTTTTTGGACAATCTACCCAACTGTTTCTAAAAATTTATGAAATAAGACGGAGAGTATGCATCCATTATGTACAATACAACACAAGATCAACACACCCAACAAAATCAGGGTTCTAAAAATTTCCATTTATTAATTAAGTACTACAGCTTCGAAGGAAGAAGCACAACAACAACAACAACAACAACAACAACAATACGAAAACATCTCCTGTTCTTCAACATCCAAGAAAATGTGACCACCTATATTTTCTTGATTTATTTGAATGTTCTGTTTAACAATTTAAATATAAACAGCATAAAAAAAAGGTCAACATCCAAGAAAACGCATCCACCTACATTTTCCTCCAACTTGAACAAAGCCAAGTCATGTTCTTCAAAAAATTCTCCTGCGCAAAACACTTCCAACCAGTGCTTAGTCCACCAGTGATTCCCCTGCGTTGCAGCCTAGTTTTCCATGCACTTTCTTCCATGCCAAGAATTATGTCCTTTACTTCTTGAGGAACATTCTTCTTCAGCCAATCAACTGGAATAGACTGCAAAAAGAAAAAAAAAAGACTTTACATTGTAAAGTATTTTTGAAAGAGAAATCAAAAAGCTAACTATGATATGGTGTAGGTTTTGAAATTTCAGTAATTTTAAAGGTTTAATTTTGAAAAAAAATAATTTTTGAGACAAACAATAAATATATAATGACTATCAGTTTATGAGGAAAGTAAAATTAATATCAACCAATAATTATTCAGGTCAAAGTCAAAAGAAAAATGAATGTCAACCAAAAATTTAAGTTATAGTTGTCTTTTACTCTATTACGTATTATAAAATATCAAATTATATTTATCTTTACGTGATCAATATAGAAAGTTTATGTGATTGGTCATTGGAAACGTAATTGCAAGGTTTACAAGGAAGAAAAGAAGAAGCAGAAGGGCAATGTGATTGCTTCTACTTCAGGTATCTAAGTTATAGATATTGATGCAGGAAACGTACCCTCTACATGTCCTTGTTATTTATTATTGGTGGAGCGGGTTTGTGGTACAAAAACTATTCGAAAGATTGGTACAAAAAGTTGTTGACAAACAAAATACTCAACCAGAATTTTGGGTCCGATTCAAGGGCAATCTGGTAATTATTTATGAAGTTCCAGCAATCTTATAATATATCATTGGAAAGATATACAAGTCTACTTTTTGTTGCTTTTTACAGATCATCAATTGGATTTTTGTGGAATTAGTTATGATTTATTTACTGAAGGGTAGTCAGAAGGACATTCTCATCCGAATTTTGACTAATTTGAAGAGTTTCATGAATCTTTGGATGAATCCTCTATCTTATCTATATGTAATTAATTCTTAGGTTTATCCTTTTAAGTATTTTTGGTATTCCTAAGCTTGGAGGGATGTTCCAAGAGTAGTATAAATACCCTTGTAGTGCAATTGTAATGGTGAATTGAGTTATAAAATTATTGAGTCTTTGTGACTTGTTTAAGAAGATGGATTTCTTCTTGTTTTATCTTATCCCTTAGGTTGGGTTCCTTTGGGTGGTGATTTGACTGAAATTCATTGGTGGATTCCTTTAAATATCAAGTTTGTTAACCCGTGTTTGTTCAATACTTCATAACATTCACTGATGATTTTAGTAGATATGGCTATGTCTACTTGATGAAAACCAAAAGTGAATCCTTTGAGATATTTAGAATATTTCAAAATGAAGTACAAAATCAACTTGGCAAAACTATTAAAGCACTTTGATCAGATCGTGGTGGAGAATATTTAAGCCAAGAATTTGACAATCATCTTAAAGATTGTGGAATTGTTTCACAATTAACTCCGCCTGGAACACCACAATGGAATGGTGTGTCTAAGCGGAGAAATAGGACTTTATTAGATATGGTCCCCTCCATGATGAGTCAAGTTGATATTCCTTTATCCTTTTGGGAACATGCACTAGAAACTGCTACACTTACACTAAATATAGTTCCAACTAAATCGGTTCAAAAGACTTCATATGAGATGTGGACTGGAAAGAAGCCTTGTCTTTCTTTCATGAGAATTTGGGGTTGTGAGGCCTATGCTAAGAGACTTGTCTCTGACAAACTTGCACCAAAATCTGACAAATGTATTTTTATGGGTTACCCTAAGGAAACTAAGGGATATTATTTTTACAACCGCACAGACAACAGGTGTTTGTTGCTCGAGATGGTACTTTTCTAGAGAAAGAGTTTCTCTCCAAAAGAACTAGTGGGAGTAAAATTAATCTCGAAGAGGTTCTAGAACCCAAAAATAATATGGAAGCGATGGTTGGATCTGAACAAGTTTCACAAGGTGTTGTGGAACCTATTCAGAATACTCAAGTTCCTCGCAGAACTGGTAGGGTGCGATCCGATCCGGAGAGATATGGATTTCTCGTGGCGGATAGCAATGAAGTAGAAGTTATTGTTGATGACGAACCTACTTCCTATCAAGAAGCATTGTCCGCTCCTGATTCAGATAAATATCTTGGAGCCTTGGAATCTGAAATAAAGTCCATGTATGATAATCAAGTTTGGAACTTGATTGATGCACCCGAAGATGTAAAAACCATTGGATGCAAGTGGGTTTTCAATAAAAAAATAGACATGGATGGAAAGGTGCATACTTATAAAGCTAGACTTGTAGCAAAAGGCTATAGGCAGATTTATGGTATTGACTATGATGAAACCTTTTCGCCCGTAGCAATGATCAAGTCTATAAGAATTTTACTTGCCATAGCCGTATATTTTGACTATGAGATATGGCAAATGGATGTCAAAACAGTGTTCCTTAATGGGAACTTACTTGAGGATGTGTATATAATACAACCTGAAGGTTTTATAAGTCCAGAAAATTCTAACAAAGTATGCAAGTTGCAAAGATCCATTTATGGATTGAAGCAAGCCTCTAGGAGTTGGAATCTTCAATTTGATGAATCGGTCAAAGAGTTTGGCTTCATCAAGAACGAAGATGAACCTTGTGTATACAAGAAGATTAGTGGGATCGTAGTATTATTTCTGGTGTTGTATGTTGATGACTTATTGCTCATTGGAAACGACATTCCTGCACTTCAGTCTGTAAAGACTTGGTTAGGAAAGTGTTTCTCAATGAAAGATATGGGAGAAGCCGCCTACTTCCTTGGCATAAGGATCTATCGTGATAGATCTAAGAAGTTGATTGGTTTGAGTCAAAGTACGTATATTGACAAAGTTATTAAGAGATTCCGCATGGAAAACTCTAAGACAGGAAATTTGCCAGTTGCACATGGCATAACTCTAAGAAAGAATCATTGTCCTAAGACAACTAATGAGTATGAGAGAATGAATGGAATCCCATATGCTTCTGCGACTAGATCCATCATGTATGCCCTGATTTGTACTAGACCCGATGTCTCTTATGCTTTGAGCATGATGAATACATACCAATCGGATCCTGGTGAGAGTCACTGGATTGCAGTCAAGATGATTCTTAAGTACTTGCGAAGGACTAAAGATTCGTTCTTGGTATATGGGGTATGGAAGATGATCTTGTTGTAAATGGTTACACAGATGCATGCTTCCAAACCGACAAGGATGATTCAAGATCACAATCTAGATTTGTGTTTATGCTTAATGGTGGTGCTGTTAGCTGGAAGAGTTCTAAGCAAAGTACCATTGACAAAGGAACCTAGATCGCATCAGAAATCCAAATACATACTTAGGCGTTTTCATATCATTCGAGAGATCGTTGATAGAGGAGACGTGAATATATGCAGAGTACCAACTAAGGATAACTTTGCTGACCCATTAACAAAGGGTCTTTTGCAAGCGAAGCATGATGGTCATGTTAGGTCTATGGGTATTCAATACATTAATTAGGCCTAGTGCAAGTTCACTTATGACCTGAACCGTGCGATCGCTGAGTTCACCTTTAATGTGTGCATTACTATATATTAGTTGGTTAAAGAGTAGACATAATAATCTCAGCCCTTTCAGAAACATAAACATTGGTTCTAACAAACTCAGTATACCCCATACATATTTATAAACACCTATTAGTTAAATCACTCTAATCCCTCAAAGAGTCATTTTATATTAAGGTCTTCCTTAACTTAACCGCAAGGATCATTATATTATATTTATGTTTTTTACTCATTTACAATGTGACTGATACGTAATCACATGGTTGCTGCAATGAGTTTGAGTTTGTTGATGTTCTATCTTCCCTTTCCCTTATGTTATTCGGTTTGTAATTGACCACTTTCCTAACAATGTACCATTACGCTGGATCATTGGAAAAGCTTTAGACATATCAGGTAAATTAGCGAACATCAATTATTTACTTCATGACACAATCAAAGTCACATAGGGCAATCCTTAGGACATTTATAAAATTTCAATCTGGATGCTCACGATGGTGAAGCATCGATTCACTCATTTCCTAATATTGATCATTTAGCACATGTACTACGTAAGTACATGCCATGACATAATTTTTCCTTAGCGAGTGTGTCACTTTAGAATTTGAGATCTTAGCATTCCATTATGTCATCTGAATTATAGTCTAGTCCCTTGAAGCATTGCACTATTTCATTTGACTAACCCAATTTCTCATTTGGTGCTACGAAAGCACTTAACTGAGACTCGTATCAAGTTCATCTTACTAAATGGCCATACTTGGTTTTCTCTTAACTATACCTCAATTCTTCTCGAGGTGACTTTACTTAGTGAACATATTGTTAGAACCCTAGTTCTTAACTAAGTATTTTGACAAATAAATAAAGAACACATCTTGGAGTAACAAAGAAGCAAACTGGAAATCATCAAGACACTAATTACAAACTGATAATGATCAAAACCTGCATCAGTCTTGGTCTACTATCTTCATAATCATATCGAGACAGCTGACCTTCAAGATAGCATACCTTCAACAAATTTTTCAAAGCATCTCAGTCAATCTCAGTCAAACTGACACATAAAGTCAAAAGTCAAAAACACTCTTGATATTTATAAATCTGTGCACAACTATAATATGAAGACCTATAAATAGAGACCTCTGCACAACTGAAGAACAGCCTTAAAAAAATACATTGTCTTAGACATTACACAATTTGTTAAAAGCTTCTAAGCAAATCCAAATTGTCAAAGCACTCTTGATATTTATAAATCTGTGCTAATAACAAAAACATAGATCTCACATAGCTACATAAGAGCCAGTTTAGAGATCACCAAACCTTCATATTTGTGAAACCTTTTTCTTTTTCTTTTTCTGTACTTTGCAACAAGTACAAAGCTTAATTAGTGAGGCTAATTAGTTTAGAAAATTCTGAGGGAATTTTCTTGCAATTTATTGTAATTTCTTGACGAAGTATTATAGTGGATTGCTTCTTCACTGTTGAGGACAGTGAGGCGTGGATGTAGGAGAGTTGCTAAAAGCTCTGAACCACGTTATATCGTTGTGTTTGTGTCTTCTTATCTCACACTTATTCACACACTTATCACATATTATTTACTCATTAAATTCTTCTATTTATTTTTCTTTTATTCCGCTGCATAACTCTACATACACACACTGCACCTCAAGACAGTCGACCTACTCTGTCAAGACAGTCGACCTCTTGTGCACTAATATTTTACCTGTTTAAGTGTATATTAAGGAACAGGTTCTTTCAATTGGCACCAGAGCTGGTTTCTAAAAGACTTAAGTGTCTTCAAGCTTAACATCTTGTGAAGGATCCAGAAGCACCAACACCATGCCTAAACCAAGAAGAAATAATGAGAAAGACATTCCACATGTTGATGACTGTGGATCATTTGAAATTTTCTCCTCCAAAATCAAAACTTACCTTGATTCAAATAGTGTTTGGAACTGGTTTGTGCTTCATGAAGAAGTCAAGATTCCAACTCAACCTGACACAAATGGAGGAGAGGACAAATACAAGACACCAAACTTATGGACTGAAAGTGAAAAACACTTGGTAACAGCTAATCAAAAAGTTAAAAACATCTTACAAAAAAGTGTTTATGACTCTTTGGCCCAAGAAATTGGGAAAGTTGAAACTGCTAAAGAAGCCTGGGATTTAATCAAAACCAAGTTTACCAAGCACACAAGTGTAAGAGCACAAAACCTATATAACCTATTAAGGCAACTTGACAACTTCAAGTTTGCTGCTGGTGAAAGAGTGAGTGCAGCTAAAGACAGATTTGAAAATCTACTTAGACTAGTGTCAGATCATGGCAAGAAACTGGATCAACAAGATTTATGTCTAAAGATCTTTTCCAGCCTTCCCCAAGAATATGAAAAAGTAGCCTTACCAATAAGAGAAGGTATTGAATGGCCTACCATGACTGTTGAACAATATTTTGGCAAATTGGAAGCATATGAACTTGAAGGAACTGTCAAATTACCCACCATTGCCTCATCCTTAGCCAATGCTCACACCATGGCCCTTGCTACACAAGAAGCTCCTAAAACTTACTCACAACAGGACATTGACTCCCTAATCTGCAATGCTATTCAGAAAGTCAATATGTCTCAAAAACCTGAAGTCAAACCATTGACTCAAGAAGACATTCCTAGCCTAATTACCATAGCTGTTAAAAATGCTATGAGACACCAGAAAAGAATGTTTGACAAAAGAAACACAGCATCCACTTCTAACCAAGTCCAAACTGAGAAAAAGGATGTCACTTGCTATAACTGTGAAAAATTAGGTCACTATTCTCAAGAGTGCCCTGAACCAAGGAAATCAAGAAACTCCTCAACCCAGAAGAAGTTGTATTATTCTAAAGATATTATACACAGTTCTAGATGCAATTGCTTCAGCTGTGCCAAAGCCAAACTAGGTGAAAAGAAGGAACAGGTCATGATAGCAGACCTGTCAAAATTCAGTAATGATGAAAGTGAATCCTCAGACTCAGATAATGACATGGATGCCATGATATGTCTAATGGCAAATGAAGGTGAAGACTCAGAAAGTGAAGAAGAACTTGAAGCCCTTGCAGCTGCAGAAGAACTGAGAGAGGTAAGTGACTTTAATTCTCTTGATCTTGAAGGTCTTAAAAAATTAGCTTGCACCTTATTTATTCAGAGAAAGAAAGAAGAATCAAGCCTTAGGGTCTTAATAACTGAAAATTTGCAATTTTCTAAGGATCTAGAAAGCCTCAAAAACAAAAATACCCTTCTTGAAACCCAAAATCTCACCCTCCAAAACCAGAATAAACAGCAAGATGACGAGATAGTAGACCTTCATGCTGATGTATTCAATCCCAAAATAAACACCTCCAAATCAGCAGTCAACTAAAGGAGCTCAACCTTAGAATAGAGACACTGAATGATGAAAACCAAGCATTCAAAGCAAAAATTGAATCTTGGAATAAATCAAGTTCAGCTATGTCTCATTTCCTCTACTCTCAAAGGCATCCCTTTGACAAAACTGGACTAGGTGCAAATAACCTGATTGAGTACAAATTACCTGAAGGGGAAAGGAAATTTGAAAAAATGTTACTGGTCAAAATGGGAGACAAAACAATAAGGAAACCCATCTATCCTGTCCAAACAAAACAGGATGTGTACGAGGCTAAAGGAAAAATGAAAGAGGTCACCTATCATGACCAAGCTTCCAGTAGTAATATTCAAAAGACCAATTCCAACAACAAAAATGATGATCCTAACCCTAAAAGGCAATCTCAGACGTGGAAGAACAATCAAACTGGTCAATACAACTACAGACAGCAGACCTATCAAGGACAATCCAGAAGACAGCAGACCTATCAAGGATATCCAAGAAGACAGAAGACCTATCAAAACAGAAACAGAGGAAGAAAAGGTCAAAACTATAGCTCTTCAAGGACCCCTAACACTTATACCTCACCTAAATCATACAATCCTTACCCACATCATAACTACCATCATCAACAATTCAGAATGACACCCTATATGTACCAAATCCTATCATACCTAAATTCATTCAACCAAAAATCCTTTGTCCCAAAGAACAACAGCCCTCCTAAGAAAATTGTAAAAGTTTGGGTCCCTAAGGCTGTCTAACCTCCTGGACCCATAATTCAAAGGGGACCATGTTTATTTTTATTTAATTGTTTTGTAGGACTTTAACAAGGGAATCTGGTACCTAGATAGTGGATGCAGTAGGCACATGACCTTCAACAAACATTGGCTGCAGAACTTCATTTCAAAAGATGGTCCAAATGTTGTTTTTGGAGATAACTCTCAAGCTAGAGTAAAAGGATATGGAGATTTAATCACAAAGAGCATTATCTTATCAAATGTGTCTTATGTGGAAGGCCTCAAGCACAACTTGATTAGCATCAGTCAGATCTGTGATAAAGGATTTCATGTTGTGTGTTCTCATAACCTGTGTCAAGTAAAGAATTCCAATGATGAAATCATTTTAACTGGCCTCAGAAAAGGAAATGTGTACTGCATATCTCTTGAAGTGACTAAATCCTCTAATGCTATGTGTCTACTGTCTTTTATTCAGTCTGATTTGGCATGGCTCTGGCATAAGAGATTAGCCCACTTGAATCTCAAAAGCATAGCCAAACTTGCTACATCTAAGCTTGTCAAAGGACTTCCAAAAATTTCCTTCAAAAAGGACAAACTGTGCAATGCTTGTCAGTGTGGAAAACAACAAAGGACCTCCTTTAAAGCCAAAAACAGATTGGATACAAAAAGGCCTCTTGAACTCCTTCATATGGACTTATTTGGACCAATCAGAACTAGAAGTCTTGGAGGAAAAAGATATTCTCTAGTAATAGTTGATGACTTTACAAGATTTTCTTGGATCATTCTCTTAGAATCCAAATCAGAAACACTTGGTCATCTTGTAAAATTGATAAATCAAGTGGAAAACCTAAAAAGCATCAAAGTGGTCAGAATAAGGTCAGATCATGGTACTGAATTTGATAATACTGGAGTTGAAGATTTTTGCAATCAACAAGGAATTAGTCATAACTTCTCAGCCCCTAGAACTCCTCAAAAAAATGGAGTGGCTGAAAGAAAGAACAGAACTATATGTGAAGCTGCAAGGACCATGCTATCTGAAAACAACCTCCCTAAGTATTTTTGGGGAGAAGCTGTTACAACTGCAGTCTATGTTCAAAACAAGAACTTGATTAATAAATTCCACCTGAAGACTCCCTATGAATTGTGGAATGAAAGGACTCCAACTATTTCTTACTTTCATGCCTTTGGAAGTAAGTGCTTCATTCACAATAATGGGAAGAATAATTTTGACAAATTTGAGTCCAAAAGTGATGAAGGGATATTCCTTGGCTACTCTGCTACCAGCAAAGCATACAGAGTGTACAATAAAAGAAGAATGGTTGTTGAAGAATCCATCCATGTGGATTTTGATGAATCTCCCAGTGCCTGGGATGAAAAGATTAATGAGTTTGATGAAACTCTTGGAAATGTTGATTCCTTGCCTGAACCTTCACCCATTCTCTCACAAAATTCTAAAAATGACCAACTCGATTATCTTCCTTACAATCTACCCAAATTATCCCCTGAACCCTTTCCTCCCTTCAGCAACCTCAAAATCAATGACATTCAACCCTCACCATCATTTGCAAAAGATAGAACTACCCTAAATAATCCTGTTTTCATTCCTGATAGTAGTCCTACTAATGATAGTGGACCTACCAATGACAATAGACCTACTACTGATACCTGTCCTATCCCAACTAACTTGACTGGGACAAACTGTAAGCCTAGCACATCTACTCAAGAACCTTCTATTCCTAATCTGACTAGATCAATTCCTATTTCCAGCATATACATTGATCTCCCTATTTCAAGAAACTTCAACAATAATCACCCTGAGTCATTAGTAATTGGTGACATTGCCAGTGGAGTTCAAACAAGGTCAAATATTGAAGATGAAGCCTTATACAGTTCCTTCATATCCCAGATGGAGCCAAAGAAGATCAATGAAGCTTTGCTTGATGCAGATTGGATAGAAGCAATGGAGGAAGAGCTTGAACAGTTTGAAAGAAACAAAGTTTAGAAACTTTGTTCCTAAACCTAAAAATCAAACCATTATTGGAACTAGATGGGTGTTCAGAAACAAGATGAATGAAGATGGTACAGTCATCAGGAACAAAGCAATATTGGTAGCTCAAGGCTATAGACAAGAAGAAGGTATTGACTATGATGAAACCTATTCTCCTGTTGCTAGACTAGAAGAAATTAGGCTGTTTCTTGCCTATTCATCATCCAAGAATATGACTGTATATCAAATGGATGTTAAAAGTGCATTTCTAAATGGTGTTCTTCATGAAAAGGTCTTTGTGGAACAACCTCCTAGATTTGAATCCCCAAAATTCCCAGATCATGTCTACAAACTGGATAAAGCTCTGTATGGACTCAAACAAGCCCCTAGAGCTTGGTATGAAACATTATCTAATTTCCTACTTGAAAAAGGTTTTTCAAAAGGGCAAATTGATAAAACTCTGTTCATCAAAAAGACCAACCAAGATATTCTATTCATTCAAATTTATGTGGATGATATTATATTTGGCTCACCTAATGATGATCTCTGTAAGGAATTTGGATCAATAATGCAACAAAAATTTGAAATAAGCATGATAGGAGAGCTCACTTTATTTTTGGGTCTGCAAGTCAAGCAATTGCCCAATGGAATCTTTATAAATCAAGAGAAATACACTAGAGATATGCTGAAGAAATTTGATATGCAAAATGTCTCTACAGCCAAAACTCCTCTATCAACAACTACAAAATTACATGCAGATCCTGAAGGTCAAAGTGTGAATCAAACTTTGTATAGAAGCTTCATTGGATCTCTTCTCTATGTCACTGCCTCTAGACCTGACATTATGTTCAGTGTTTGCTTATGTGCAAGATTTCAAGTAGATCCTAAGGAATCTCATTTAGCTGCAGTAAAAAGGATTTTAAGATACCTTAAAGGGACTCCTGATTTTGGAATTTGGTATCCTAAGGAATCTCCTTTATCTCTTATTGGATACACTGATTCAGACTATGATGGATGCAACTTGGATAGGAAATCCACCAGTGGTAGTTGTCAGTTCCTTGCCTCAAGAATTATAAGTTGGTGCAGCAAAAAACAAACATCAGTTGCTACATCAACTGCAGAAGCAGAATATGTTGTTGCTGGCCTATGTTGTTCACAAGTCCTTTATCTCAGAAATCAACTCAAAGACTTTGGAATTTTTTAAGATCATATTCCTATCTTTTGTGACAATACTAGTGCTATAGCAATGACTGAGAATCCAGTCCAGCATTCTAAAACAAAGCACATTGAAGTTAGACACCATTTCATAAGAGATCATGTTGAAAAGGGTGATATATGTCTTTCTCATGTGTGCACTGAGAATCAACTAGCTGACATTCTCACAAAGGCACTTGATGAACAAAGATTCAGCTACTTAAGGGCAAACATGGGAATGCTGAACATGCCAAGCAAATAAAAGGAAGATATCATTAAAACTTAGTGGAGTACATATCTAAAAGGAGTAAAATACAACAAAAAGGCGCCATAAAAGGCTTCCCTACTCCTATAAACCAAAAGGAGCCAAAAACATGTCATCTGCTCTATCTTCACTCAAGACAGCCGACCTCTCCACTAGGTCAACTATCTTCAATTCTCAGAAATTACTCCTCTGACTTCCATGGTCCTTCAATAAAAGAGCACTCTGCTGACGTATCTACCTCCTCCTTCATCCCTCCATATGATGTCCCAACAAATGGCTGACCTGATTCATCAGATCTCTCCAGAATGAGTCTACTATCCCATCTCCACGACTCAACTCCTCTGACAGACTGATTTGATGAAGGCCATACAGATTTAGGCCACCAATTCCTTGCTTCCTATGGCTTAGGGAAAGTATCTAAAGGTGATGAGAAGCTGAAAGTACCAGAGGAATTATGACTCTCACTAAACACATATGCCTCATTTGATCTAAAGCTTCCTTCCTCCTTATTCCCAAATCTGAGTGGACTACAGCAAGCAAAATACTTACTTGATAAAAGGGAAAATGAGCTGGTCTTAGTATAAGAACTTCCATCATAATTGTCTCCTTGGCCTTCCCCCCTCTCTCCTTTCTTGCCTATCACTAAATCAACCTTCCTCTCCTCCTGCAAAAGATCAAGCAAAGACCTTTTAGGTCCTATGTCTTCTTCAATTTCTGATATTTTGGCTTTGCCCTTGCCAATGTCACACCTCTTTTCTACCTCCTCCCCTCTCTTCAGCTTCTTTCTTTCTTCCTTAACAAACTCTTCTCTAGCATGGAGCCACATTTCTTTCTTAATAGACCTCTCCATCAATTCCACCTTTTTAAGTGGATCATTTGGAAGCAATTGATCCACCTCCTGCTCACTTATCAAGGCTTCTTGTGACTGATACTCCCTATACTCCTACAAAAACTTGTTATCCTCTACCTCTTCCTCCTTCTCCTTAAATTTCAACTTCTTTACAAGATCAGACATCTTGCTTGGGCTAAAAATGTTTGTTAGTCTACCCATTTTTTTTTGAAGAAATTTTGAAAGAAGAAGGTCTACTATCTTACTTTGAACTCTCTATAAATCTGAATATTTGCTGTTGTGATATATAATTCACCAACAAATGCTTCTTATATAGAAAGATTTCACATCATTTAATTCACCTCGAGAATGAATGTTATAGATACAATGATGACAGTAGACCTCAAAAGATGTATTCCAGTAAGGCTGATTTGATATGCTAAAATCAAGTTGACTGAAATTACTGGATTAATAGAAGAATATTGGACTTAACCATGTCAATATTTATTGAGGGTATAAAGAATGTTTGCTCCGTTTACGCTATGTCCTCTGCGTAAACATAAAAAGAAGATAGTTACTGCTTTAACAATTACGACTGTGATGAGTCACCTGCTTGTCCACATCACTTATGGTTTTCCATTAAAGGGCATGTCTTTTCACCTTTCTACCGTTGTCCCCTAAACTCTTAAAATCCACCGTTGCTAGTAACCTATCATCTTTATAAAACCCTTCCTCCCCATTCAAAAAAATTGACCGTTACATCCTCTGCTACTTTCTCTCAAACCCTAGAAAAATGTCTTCATCCGCTCATGGCTATCGCATCAAAAAGTCATTTTACATTAATCCAGCTGGTGGATGGATCGGAGAACTTCTCTCAAATGAAAAGCTTAAGACATTCATGGAAGCCAAGCATCCAATTCTTCCTATACTCTGTTCTCACATCTACGACAATGGAGTATGGACTCAGCAACACAATATCCAATTTACCCTCCAAGGTACCTCCTACACCATATCTCCTAGTGATGTTGCTGCTACTTATGGAACCTTAAATGAACCCCACATGATTACAAACATTTGGAATTCCAACATCAACTACTCTTCCCAAACTGCTACTATAGAAGGATGGCCTAATTACCAAAGTGACAAACCTGTCTATAAAAATTTCCTTTCTGCTAAATTCTCCATCTTAGCTGATGTAATTATGAAAGGTTTGTGTGGAAAGACCTCCTCTCATCATGTCATGAGCCCTAATGAGTGAAAGCAATTATTATGTCTGTTACACAAAGTTCAAACCACAAACTGGAGTTTTGTGCTGTTGTCTAACTTTAGGCTTAGATCTGGTCATCATCCCCTCAAAATTAAATCCAAATCCTCCACAAATCCTGGGCTTTATAGATTCATGAGTGGGATTTTGCTTCACATTGGGAGAACAATGAGAGTTAGAGTCCCAGCCCCTTATGATAGCTAAGCAGACCATCACAGATACAAGGTTTTTAGTATTCATACCTTTTCTTACAAACAACAAGGTAAGGTACAAGAACCCATTGGAGATGAAAACTCACCTACCCATACCTCATCAATCTCTGGAAGTGATATTGAAAGAGAGACCCTAGCTGAAATGATTCATAACATTAAGGGAAAAGGTAGGAAAGACAAAGGACCCAAGATAGTGGACCTGGATGATGACTCCACTGTGCATGAACCTCTAGCCAAAATCATTCCACCTTTGCTTATTGAAGCACCTCCACCCTCCACTCCTGGTCCCAGCACCACTCAAACCCCTTCTCCCTCCCCAAAAAACTCTCTTGTTTACAAAAGAACAAAAGCCAAACCTAAACAAACTCCAGTACCAGAAATATCCAAATCCCAACCCTCCATAAAATCCAAGAGACTTCAAAAAGAAAATGAACCCATTAATATAGATGATGTTCCCATAGTCTCAGTCATACCCCTTAGCAAGAGAAGAAAATTGATTATACCTGAAGAAGAATCACCACCTCCTTCTCCCTCTATCTCTCCCCCTGAACCCTTTGATTTTGACCCTGCACCTCATAGCTCTTCTACTGAAACCTTAAGTTCAGGAGCTCAAGAAGCTGCAGAAGCCCCCAAAACCCTCACTCAATCTCAAACCAAAAAGGCTTCCTCAACCCCTCCTCTCTCTCCTATATCTTCAGGTCCTCTATCTTCCTCATTCATGCCCACTCCTGGTCTATTTTCTCAATTTGAGGAAGTAGCTGTTGAAACAGAAAGGGGGAATATAATTCTTGATAGTTTTGTGCTTTCAGTTGAACAAGAAAGGGGGAATGATAATTTTGAAGATACACAGGGTCAGACAGTTGACCTGGGTAGAACTGTGGCCATGATAACTGACCTTGTCCAATCTCTTCCCAGTGCCCCAAAAACAATTCCTTCAACCCAATTAACCATTGAGAGACCTATTCATCCCTATTCCTCCCTACCTATCTCATCTGGAAAGGGAAAAGCCATTCTTGTTGAAGACAACCCTTTTGACAAAGAAGCCTACTCTGCCTTATCTGATATGGAAAAGATTTCCAAATTTCATGAACTGAAGAAAAGTTTGGTTTTGAGGTCACCTAGAAAAGTCTTGGGCTAGACAAAACCCCTCCTACTGGTCAATCTTCCTCCTCCATTCCTCCTTCCAGAATAGATGACCCCCACATTCACTCCAACTCATCCTTTGATATCATTTCTCCTGGTCCATACAACTCCTCAACAGATCCATTCTTCTCAACCAACTTGCTTCACCTATACTATGTACCCCCTCCCTGGTTCATTTCTCATCCAGTGGATCTATCTATCTCATCCATTCTTCCTCTTGGTCTTTCCTTTGACCATCTTGAGTTTCCCCAAGAAATCTTCAGCTCTGCTATCTCCAGTATGTACTCAAAAGCCCAGCTGAAAATGACTGCTAGAGAGCTTGCTGGAAGAATATTTTTTGTGCACAATGAGTGGAAGACCTTCAGACTAGCCATGAACCATTTCTACATCCATGAGACTCCTCTTGTCCCCTCAAGCCTAACTGGAGGTAAAATGGCTCAATGGGAAAATTTCTTCTCCTAACGGTTATCTCCCAAGCTCAATGAAGGCCTGCATATGCAATCTGGAGTAGTTCTGACCAAATGCATTGACCTCATCAAAGTCATATATTGGAAACTGGTCTGTGAGAAGATGTTTGGTTTTTATGCTCTCAAGAGATTATTTAGAGGAATCCTTCCTAGTCCTTCAATTTTCCCAAATGAACCATCTCTTCAAGACCCTTTTCATCAATATTCCTGCCCTCTAATACCTGATCCAGTTGTGCCTGCATACCCATCCATATTTCCTGCTGCCACTCATGAAGACATCAATGCAGTTGGGAACTATGTGAGAGCTCAAATGAAAGGACTCAGAATTGACTTGACCAAGTCTAATTGTGTTTTGTTTCAATATAGATTAATTTCTCTTACAGATGTTGCTCTACCTCTTAATTATTTCCCAAAAAGGGGGAAATTGTTAGAACCCTAATTCTTAACTAAGTGTTTTGACAAATAAATTAAGAACTCATCTTGGAGTAACAAAGAAGCAAACTGGAAATCATCAAGACACTCATTACAAACTGATAATGATCAAAACCTGCATCAGTCTTGGTTTACTATCTTCATAATCATATCGAGACAGCTGACCTTCAAGATAGCAGACCTTCAACAAATTGTTCAAAGCATCTCAGTCAAACTGACACATAAAGTCAAAAGTCAAAAACACTGTTCACAGAATTTAATGACTGACATATATATTTCCAAGATATTGAAGGCCGTTGGAACTCAAACGGATATAATATGAAGACCTATAAATAGAGACCTCTGCACAACTGAAGAACAGCCTTAAAAAAATACATTGTCTTAGCCATTACACAATTTGTTAAAAGCTTCTAAGCAAATCCAAATTGTCAAAGCACTCTTGATATTTATAAATCTGTGCTAATAACAAAAACATAGATCTCACATAGCTACATAAGAGCCAGTTTAGAGATCACCAAACCTTCACATTTGTGAAACCTTTTTCTTTTTCTTTTTCTGTACTTTGCAACAAGTACAAAGCTTAATTAGTGAGGCTAATTAGGTTAAAACATTTTGAGGGAATTTTCTTGCAATTTATTGTAATTTCTTGACGAAGTATTATAGTGGATTGCTTCTTCACTGTTGAGGACAGTGAGGCGTGGATGTAGGAGAGTTGCTAAAAGCTCTGAACCACGTTATATCGTTGTGTTTCTGTCTTCTTATCTCACACTTATTCACACACTTATCACATATTATTTACTCATTAAATTCTTCTATTTATTTATCTTTTATTCCGCTGCATAACTCTACATACACACACTGCACCTCAAGACAGTCGACCTACTCTGTCAAGACAGTCGACCTCTTGTGCACTAATATTTTACCTATTTAAGTGTATATTAAGGAACAGGTTCTTTCACATATATTTTGTAGTATACTTAGTACACTTTCTTAGTGGGGGTGGAAAGAGAATGAGTGGAGAATAATGAGTGGTTGGGAGGAAGAGAGAGAATGAGTGGAGGATTATAAAAATAATAAAATGCTTCCATTTTTTGGATTGTTGCAACTTTTTTGAAATACCCTAAATGGCAAAATGTTGCAACTTCCTAGTAACGGAGGGAGTATATATATATATATATATATATATATATATATATATATATATATATATATATATATTTAAAGTGATATTTCTAATTTTCTTTAGTTTTTAAGTGACGGGAATCAAACCACAATGATTGCTCGGAGAATGATTCACAATTCCACGGATCATGGAGTCAGAAAGAAGAGAACTATGGTTTTTTTTTTCTTTTGTTGAGACGGTGAGAGGAGAAGAGGGAGAAAATGATAGGAGAAAAGAGGGAGATAATCGACATCCCCTTTTTTTTTATCATATTTTCAACGTTTCCTCCCCTCCCTTATTTATAACCATGTACTGCCTCTTCAATTAGGTCATGTCTTTTTACTACGTGTCGGGTTATGGGATCAGCCCAAGTCGTGGGTGGACTATCTAATATTTTCAACATGAGGGTAGTCTATATTGTCGATAACATTCTAAAGAATGGCATGACTGAGACTTTGAGTTATAAAGATATGTTGATCACTAAAAGACAGAGTACGGTCTGACTCTGATGTTGACAAAAGCGAGTTATTAAAATAGATAACTTTTTAGGATGCATAGTCCGGTCGTTTCCCTAAAAAATAGATAATTTCTTATTGATTAATAAAATAACCAAACAAGGGCACCATCTATTTTTATAAAATTAGGCTCTTAAATACTGTAACTATTGAGGAATATTCATTAAAATTTAAGTGTAAATTTTTTTATGTTTCCAAATCTAAAATCTTTAATATGCTACGTTTGGATTGTTCCTCAACATCTTTTTCAATAGGCATCATTAGGTGTATATATAAATCAATATATATATATATATATATAGTTAAAGTGATTTTTCTAATAGAACAGTGTTAAAAACACAAAATTCATGAAATGTAATCACAAAATATTGGGTGTCATTCATTGATTCATACCAACATTGTTTTTATCGCCAATCTCTCGTGACTATTTTGTGTCCGAGTCAATAAAATTTGAATTAACCTATTCTAATAAATAAAATTTGGTAATAATACATTTTGGTAATAAATTCAACTTGTATTATGTGTAACTAACTAGTAAACGACAAGGGAGGAAGACTGGAAGTCCAGCCTGTAATAAGTAAATACTTATCCCTATTACCAAAATCCATCCTTAATTGCTGTATAGGAGAAAATAAGTTATGTGATTGCCAGAATTTGATTTTCAGGATTTGTACAAGTTTTTTTGTTAAGTAATTTTCATTCCTAGATTTGACAGTGTCCCATTGCTATAAAGAGATGAGTGACTGCTTGAACAAGCACACAGAAAAAATGTCTTCCAAAATGATTACTTACGGAAGGAAAAGAAAGAGGGAAAGTCCTCATTCCCAGAATGTCAATCAAACCCAATTTCGGGTTTTAAATTTGCTGGATCTGCCCTCCCATATCACCACAGAAATTCTGACAAGAATTCCTCCCAGTGAAGTTCTTGACTGCAGGTGTGTTTGTAAAACTATCTGCAAATTAATTTCAAACCCTCCGTTTACGAAAAAAATTTATATCAAATTCTCCTTTTGTTAGTGCTATACATCAATCTGGCAATGATATCATCTTCTGTAGGCTCTTAGGATATTGTAATTTTTCTGGATCCACCAAAACCCTAAAGCAGATTACTACCCAGTCTACTCCCAGAATAGAAAATGTAGAATTAGTGGGTAGTTCAAATGGGTTAATTTGTTTTTGGCACAAGTCTTCTTCATTTGGTAAAAGTCTCTATATTACCAATCCTGTGTTGGGGCAATTTGCCCTTCTTCCTAATAACTTGAGTGATAAATATGCTTCTATAAGAGAAACTTACTGGTTTGGATATGTTCCAAAGATGGGGTGTTACAAAGTCGTTAGATTTAGGGAAAGAAAGGCGCTAATTCAACAGTCCAAACCTCGTCTGAGATTCATGTTTTAGTTGTTGGGTCTGATTCATGGAATTTTGTGGGTGAAGCTCCGTTTCCTCTTTATGAAAAGATTGGCGTGGATGTCCTTGATGGATGTATTCATTGGTTGGTTGATGATGATAGAAACTCCTTAAATTTGCACTCTTTCAACGTTGAGAAAGATCGAGCTTGTGCGCTTCCTGCTCCTCATGAACTGGGAAGCAAATGCTATTTTTTTGAGTTAGGAGTTTTGGGGAAATATTTCTCTTTAGTTGAATGTAGTGCAAATTTTGAGCAATTTGAGGTATGGTCTATGAAAGAATATGGAGTCGCATCCTCTTGGACCAAGGAATGTATTTTCACTATCAAGGGTGGTGATCTCGAACTTAGGCCCTTGCCGTTTCACAAATATGGGGAGACTACGATATATTCACTTGATGGTAGGATCCTTCTACATGATACAAAAGACAACAAGCATGGAATTATCACTTTTGGTCGAGCAAGAGAACCGTTTAGGGTTTATACACCAAGCCTTCTTTCCCTCACGCATTTGTCTACCGGAAAGTTATTTAGGGTTAAGAATCTGAAGTCTTACAGCTTCACATAGCTGTTTGTTTAGCACATTGTTGACACCTTAGGGCTCGTTTGGTAGGCCGATAGGATTAGTTCGTATTAATACTATGCCGATTATTAGCCTAGGGATTAATAACACAACCCTTTTTTTGGGATAAATATGAAGGGGATAAGAGTGGATAAGGGGGGATAAGGGCTATTATCCGGGTTGTTAGGATTAGTACGCTGGTAGCATTTAATCTACCAAACATCAAACTTATTGGATTAATAATCATATCTAACTTAAGAAGGGCTACCAAACGACCCCTTAAAGTTCTTTGTTTACTCCATGTCAGATGTAGTCATCTGAACGCGGTTGTTTTATCTAATGAACTGGGTTTTCATTTTTTATAGTTCTATTTACCTAGTTTCTTATTTATTTAAACCATATTAATCGTTGTAATATTAGATGAATGAAAGATGTAATTTCAGTGTTATCAATGCATTAATAAATCAGTCCTTATTATGTATACCTGAAATGTGTATACCGTGTGTTCATGTAATTTAGAAGTTATTTTAGCAAATTTATGTAGACGGATCTAGGAGTACCATAATGTACACAATCTTTGTAATTGTTTGGTTAGTATTTTGAAAGTAATAGTTAGTTGTTAGATAATATTTACACATAACTATAGTAAGCATATGGCCTCATTATATGGTAAAGATATATGAGAAAATTTTACAATCTTTTGGGACTTTGAGAAGGAGCTTAGGACTTTGAGAAGGAGCTGGTGACAGTATCTTGAGGTACAAGATCTGTGCTTGCATCCCACCTCCCTTTCTTCTAGCTAAGGAGAGCAGAATGGAGCTTGTGACCGAGTTGATCCAGTTAGAAATGGAGTAAATTACCAAACCATGCAATGTACTATACCCTTGATTTCACAAAGATAATGTACTAGCTAGTGACAGCATAATCCACTTTAGTTTTGAGATTTGTTACAAATAATGCAACTCAGTTGAATGACGTTAAATTTGATTAACGGAATGATGACGTGAACATTATTGGGAGTAAAATGTTAAAATCGCCAAATAAACCATTACAAAATTGGTATTCTTGGGCCGGCCCAAAAGCAAAGAGCAGACTGGAGTTGAAATTGCTGGGTATGGGCCAGACGAGGAGCTTGCATGTGCTGAAGTTGTGGCAGTGGGTTGAGGAGACCCATTTTTGTTAGGCTTGCAATGGCCACATGATGAAAAAATTGGACCATATTCAGAATCATAATTTGAGCTTGGGCCATCAGCACTTATGATAGTAGCAAAAAGCTGGTCATTTGATTGGGCCATGGGGTTACCCAAATGAACAGATACAAAAGAAGAAGAAACTGTTGGGTGAGTCGTTGCACCAGATTGAGGAGTGGGCTCGGGAGAGAATTGCACAATGGACTGCACTGACGGAGTTTTTGATGACTCTAGATTTTCTGTGTCAAGAAGATGACTATAGAGAAAATCCAACGAAATATTAGGTTTTCGAAAAAAATAATAATTGATAAACTTATTGTACAATGGATCAAGTCCATTAACAAGAAAATCAATAAGATCGATTTCAGAAATAGGATTTCCTGCTCTAGTAAGAGCATATGAAATTGATTTAACCTCGAAAAAATAATTTTTCAAAGATTGATTTGAATTTTTTTTAAGACAGTGTAGTTGATCTAGAAGAACATTAACATACCAATTTGAAGTAGGAAAGAAAAGAGAAGACGATGACTCATTAACATTAGTTAATTGTTCTTCTATGGTGGTAGAAGACTCATTTGAATCCAATGATTCATTTTGTTCTGGATATAACCAAGCATTGATGGTATTTGAATCTAAAGATTCATTTTGTTCGGAAAAATTCCAATCTGATGCAGAAAAAGAAGGGGAAGTATGAACGGTACCGCTTGGTTCATAACTACGCAAACAGTCTCTTGCGGTATGACCAAGACCGTTACACAACTGACAAACATCATAGGATGATGGTAACGTATCAAAACACACGGGATCGTACCAAAAATCATCCATTGATTTTAGAAACGATAACAAATTAATTTTATATAAGAAAACAAAATTAATTTTAAGAAGAAAGAAAAAGAGTAGATTAAAGAAAAATTAGTGGAAGCAGAAATCCGGGCACCATGGATCGGTGGCTCTGATACCATCTTAGAATTAGAGATGGGATAAGAAGAAGCGAGAGGCCTGAGTGTTAGCTTGGGCTGGACTGGGCCGGTAATGGACTATATTGGAGGTTTCACCTTAAAACCAATTGGTGATAAGAGGAGTAACTCCTCAAATCTATATATACCAGTCCATGTTTCTCTCTTTAGAAGATGTGGGATAATTTTCTCTTACATGCCCCCTCATGTGTAGCCGGGCTTTGCCAAGGCTTACAACGTGGACTTGTTAATCGGGTGGCGCGGAGCAGACTTGTTAATCGAGTGGCGCGGAGCAGAATCGTGGGCCGTTGGGCCTGCACATGTCCCATGTGGACTTGTTAATCGGGTGGCGCGGAGCAGACTTGTTAATACGTGGACTTGTTACTCGGGTGGCGCGGAGCAGAATCGTGGGCCGTTGGGCCTGCACGTGTCCCATGTAGAAGCAGCGTAAGTCAGGCCACCATAGATCGGTGGCTCTGATACCATCTTAAAGTATGAGGTTCCATCCCAAAACCAATTGGCAATGGGAGGAGTTGCCCTAGAACTTTATATAGTCAGGCTTTGGCTAGTTAATTCCCGATGTGGGATAAATGCTCCAACACGCCCCCTCACGCGTAGCCGAACTTTGGGCTTACGCGTGGACATATACTTAGGTGACGTGGAGCTAGATTATCGTGGGCCGAACTTTGGGCTCGCACGTGTAAAGGGCCATCTCTGATACCATGATAAATTTGATTAACAGAATGATGACGTGAACAATATTAGGAGTAAAATGTTAAAATGGCCAAATAAACCATTAAAAATCGTAGGCCTGTTACTGTTTTAACAAAAACTCCCTTCTCCACCAATATCCCCACTCTCTGGACCCTCTACCAAGCCCTCCCCACCAGTCCCCAATTGAATATACACACAACACCCACCATTGTTGATGTTGTGGGTAAAATCTCAGACGTCGACATCTTGAGCGCTGCCAGCATGTAGACATCTCCGTGTTCAGTAAGTTATGAATAATAAAGTTATTTTTACCCTAATAAATATTCTTTGCAGCCTAACCCTTGGAAATCACGTGATAAAAGACTTAGAAGACTTATATCTACAAAGGGATAGACTTGGTCAAGAGTTGGTTAAAGATAGATTGGATCCCACGATTCTAGGACAGTTGGTTATGAGATATTTTCCAGACGATGACGTCTTGTTCAACATGCAGACGTCTTCACCTCTGGCAGAATTATGGATAACTATTTATTTACAGCTCATTAACTCCGAATAAATAACGTGATTAAAAGACTTATTTCAGCGGATAAGAGACCAAGTCTACCAGAGTTTGTTGGAGATAAGATCCAATCTGGATTTTTAGGAGACTTAGTTATTTTTCTTATCTTTATTCTCTTTTATTTAAGGGTTATGGAGGAAACACTTCTCACACACATACTCTCACGGATTATCTTTGTATTCTCTCCATAGCTTCAAGCTTGTAACATAATAATATTAATACGACCCTTCCGGGGTGGTAGGTGCTCATAAACACCTCCCGAGGTTTTATGCCGGCGAGACCATTGTCTCAAGGGCTTTCCTCCTCAACATCGATGTGCCATATTCATTCTACTTTTAGTTCATCAATTATATTCCATTGCACCCTCCTTACTTTGATTCCAAGCTCTAAACACTTTTCTAAGTTAATTTACTTTCCATTGTTTTTTTTTTTTACCAAAACAATTTGGCGCCCACCGAGGGGCCTTTGGTTTTTTAATTGTTTGAATTTATTCCAATTCATCATTCCTACTCAACCCATGATCTCCGGCACCGTTGAAACCCCTGCTACCACTGGAAGCTTGAGTGCATCGACTGGGGGCAATAATCCCATCAAGAGGACAGGTAGCAATAATGGTTTCTTACCGCCGCCACCTCCTACTAGGACCGGCAAGAAGCAGTCGTCTCTGACTCCTGAGGTTGACATCATGAACATGCTCATCCATATGAAGAATCATCTTGACAAACAACAAAACAACACCTCTCTGATGTTTGATGCCTTGGTGAAGATGCAGAAGGAACATAAGTTATTGACGGACAGGATGGAAGTTGTCTCCCCAATTTTCCCAAAAGTTCTCAATTTTAATCTTGGGGGCAATTCACAGGTCTTCAATGAATTCATTCCAATGGCTTCGACATCTCCAATGATGACAACACCTCAAACGACAATGACATCTCCAATGATGACGACATCTTCAATCATGTCGACACCTTTTGCTTCTTGTATCTTTGAGTTACCTACGGAAAGAAACACCTCTGTCCCACCTTGCACTCATAACATTTCAGGAACATCTGAAGAGCCTACCTTCACCAGTAGTACCATCGTGACATCTACAGCAGATGTCACCAACCCCTTTGGTTCGATGTTGGTAGGACCGTCTTTGAAATGGTTGATTCGTCAACCACCTAGTTCAATCGGATCGTTTGCTCAACTCATCAACATGTTCAACAACCAGTTCTCTTGTAGCCGGCAGTTTGAGAAGCTCACTAACGATCTTTACCGCATTGTTCAACAACCCACAGAGACTCTGAAAAACTATGTAAATAGGTTCAAAAAAGAGGCCCTAGAAGTCCCCAACTTAGACATGTCAACAGCAATATAGGCATTCAACATGGGAATGAAGAAAGATTCACCGTACTATAGGGAGTTGGTGATGAATCCTTGCAAGAAAATGAAAGAGATCCGAAGCAGGGCATTAAGATTCATCAGGCTAGAAGAAGATGAGATGCAGCAATCTAAACTCACTGGCAAGGCGTCAACATATGACAATCCTCATAGAAAGATAGAGACATCTCATCACAAGCATAACAGATCAAGACCCTATACCAGAAATAATCATAATAAGATCAATTATGTAAAAAATGATATTCAATGTCCTAAGATTTTTTTACTATTGTTTTTCTGTTGACGTTTCAGGTATCCTTTGTGCAATGAGGAACCTAGGTGACAAAGCAAGATGGCCAAAGAAGAATGAAAAGTCTTCAGGCTGGAAGGACAAATCCAGATGGTGTGCCTACCATGAAGATTTTGGACATCTCACTAAGGATTGCATTGCCTTACGCAAACAAATCAACTATATGTTGTTAAAAGGACACCTTAAAGAATTACTCAATCATAGGAGAAACAAGACGGAGAATAAGGAGACGATTACAGCATGACCACCATATCCTCCTGTAACTACTAAGGTAATCAATGGTGGATCTGACATTTGTGGTACTTCTTATTCTGCAGCTAAAAGGCATGCTGAGGAGTCTAAGGATGAAAATCCTGGAAGACCAGAAATGACATCTCAGTTAATTTCTCAAGACGTCATCACCTTCAAAGAAGAAGACAGGGACAACATCTTAAATCCACACCATAATGCATCGGTCATTGTTCTCCAGATAGAAAATTGCAGGATCAGATTGGGGACACCATGGAGGTCTACATCGATGATATGGTAGTAAAGTCAAAGAAAGCCAAGGATCACGTCCGGGGCCTCACTCAAGCGTTTGACATCCTGGATGCATTCAATATGAAGCTGAACCCAACAAAATGCAATTGTGGTATGAAATGTGGAAAATTCCTAGGTTACATGGTGACATAAAGAAGAATAGAAGAAAGTCCGGAGCAGATAAGAGCCATCCTCAACCTGACGTCGCCTCAGACCATTAAGGATATACAAAGGTTGACAGGAAAGGTGGCAGCCCTTAACAGGAATTGAAGCAGTACCTGTCGACGCCTCCATTGTTAGCCAAACCACAAGAAGGCGAGATCCTATATACATACTTGGCCGTCTCAGAAACAGCTGTCAGTGCAGTCCTGGTTCGAGAACAAGATGGTACCCAACATCCCATATATTATGTAAGTAAAACTCTTCTTGATGCGGAAACCAGGTACTCCCATCTTAAAAAGTTGATTTTAGCTTTGATTACTGTTTTAGTTAAGTTAATACATTACTTTGAGACACATGTTATCTATTCGTATTAATTATCCAATTAAGAATGCTATGAGAAAGCCAGAGATGTCCGAAAGGATGGCAAAGTGGTCCGTCCAGCTGAGCACGTATGATATCAGATATGAGCCAAGGACAGCAATAAAATCATAAGCACTCACAGATTTTGTGGCAGACTTCAGTCCAAGTATACATCCCGAAGTAGAACTTGAGGTTCAACAGCTTTAAGGCGATGACATCCTCAAGTGGACGCTATTTACAGATGGAACATCCAATATGAGAGGAACAGGTCTGGTTATTGTCCTGAAGTCACCACAAGGGGACATTATACCCCAGGCCATAAGTTCTGATTTTAAAGCCACCAACAATGAAGCAGAATACGAGGCCTTGATTGCAGGATTAACTGTCTCCCTAGACCTCAACGTCAAGGCAATTCAGGTATACTGTGATTCATTATTATTGGTTAACCATCTCAATGGTTCTTATGCAGCTATAAATGCTGAGATGATGTCATACTTGGGGATCGTGAAGATCCTAGCAAGCAAATTCCAAAGCTTTTCCTTAGAACAGGTACCTAGAGAAGAAAATTCTCAAGCAGATGCCCTTGCTAACTTGGGATCAGCCTTCCAAAGCGCCTCTCAAACCAATATACCAATCGTTCATGTCAACATTTCTGCTCTGGAAAAGTTAGAGCTTTTCAGCATAGATGACGACATCCAAGAGGATCAAGACATTCAGACAGAAACTTCATGGACCATTACTATCATCAAGTACCTTCAAGACGGTGGGCCGAAGAACTTCCATTTGTCTTATGGGAAGATAGAACTACACCTAAAAACGCAACAGGACAAACACCTTATTCTTTAGTGTTCGGAGCAGAAGTCGTTATCCCCGCAGAAGTCGTCGTCCCTACATCCAGATATGGGTTGGTAACACCTGACCAAAATGATGCCAACTTGACCTATGATTTAGACACCATTGATGAGTTAAGGGATTTGGCAAAAATTAGGATGGCATCATATCAACAAGTGATTGCTAAGTCCTATAACAAGAATGTCAGGTAAAGAAAATTTCAAGTTGGTAACTTGGTACTTCGAAAAGCTTTTCAAAACACAAGAGAAGTCAACGCGGGAAAACTAGCACCTAAGTGGGAAAGCCCATATTTGATAGATACTGAGGCAGGAAAGGGGGCATACAGATTATCCACCCTAGATGGTCAAATAGTCCCAAGAAGTTGGAATGTTGTGCATCTTAAACAATACTTTATGTGATCGACATCCTCTTTCAAGTAATAATACAGGTATGAATTTCCCTTTAATTAAATTTCATTTTATTTCCATCATTATTAAATAATGTTATTTCTAAAAGTTTATTTTCTTTCATTAATAAAAGTGACATCAGTTCAGATGTCACGTATTTCTAACATGTCGTCGTTTTTCAAGATTTTAAAATTCGAGATTCTATGAAGACAAACGTTTGAGACTGGCCATCTCACCTCACGTGTAAGGTACTCAATCCCTTCTAAGGTTTAAAGAAATTTCTTTCTTTCTACCGATGTTAAGGTTGATACACCTTCGCCTAGAGCGCACGATTTCAATGTTGGTTAAGGTGAGGAATGGGAACGTATGTTTACATGTACGCACCCCCCGTTTCCACTTAATCAAATATTGACCATAAGAAAATTCAATTGGTTATAGCATTGACATGTCATCAAAAGACACCCGGTTTTTGGCATTAACATGTCAACTAAGTGATATAAAGATTTCTACATCTTAGACAAGAAATTAACATCCTAAATAAAACAAAGAACAATAAAAATAACAATATATATTTTCAAAGTTTGAGGTGCAGGTCATCTTAAGGAAAAAGATACTTATGGATATGAATGACGACACCTTGATGGTTGCTTCTTCTTGAAGATTTTCTTAAACTTTTTGAAAAAGAGAGCACGTTCAAACCTTTAGAGGGTGGAATCACTTCTACCAAGCAGTTGTCCAGTCAATGACCATCATCAGTTTCGAGGTTTGAAAAACTTACCTCTTCGTATTCCGTAATAGGTAAGTTTTGGGGGGCAACTGTTGTGGGTAAAATCACAGGCGTCGACATCTTGAGCACTGTCAGCATGTGGACATCTCCGTGTTTAGTAAGTTATGAATAATAAAGTTATTTTTACCCTAATAAATATTCTTTGCAGCCTAACCCTTGGAAATCACGTGATAAAAGACTTAGAAGACTTATATCTACAAAGGGATAGACTTGGTCAAGAGTTGGTTAAAGATAGATTGGATCCCACGATTCTAGGACAGTTGGTTATGAGATGTTTTCCAGACGACGACATCTTGTTCAACATGCAGATGTCTTCACCTCTGGTAGAATTATGGATAACTATTTATTTACAGCTCGTTAACTCCGAATAAAAACGTGATCAAAAGACTTATTTCAGCGAATAAGAGACCAAGTCTACCAGAGTTTGTTGGAGATAAGATCCAATTCGGATTTTTAGGAGACTTAGTTATTTTTCTTATCTTTTTTCTCTTTTATTTAAGGGTTATGGAGGAAACACTTCTCACACACATACTCTCACAAATTATATTTGTATTCTCTCCATAGATTCAAGCTTGTAACATAATAATATTAATACGACCGTTCTGGGGTGGTAGGTGCTCATAAACACCTCCCGAGGTTTTATGCCGGCGAGACCATTGCCTCAAGGGCTTCCCTCGTCAACATCGACGTGCCATATTCATTCTACTTTTAGTTCATCAATTATATTCCATTGCACCCTCCTTACTTTGATTCCAAGCTCTAAACACTTTTTCTAAGTTAATTTACTTTCCATTGTTTTTTTTTTACCAAAAAAGTTGACCCCCTACTCCTCCCCACCAGCTGCAGCCTCCGCCCTCCGCCACACTCCTCCCTCCCAAGCCACCCTCACCGCATTGCCCAAAATCTTCCCATAAAATCAAGCCATCCTCTTTCCTCTCTTTGCTCCCCGACCAAATCCTAGATCTGAAATCGAATTTCAAAGAACGTAGCATGCTTCTTCACTTGGTCCATGGTTGATTTCAAAATCAAGAAATCGAAGAACATGGAAAGTGACTTCTGTAACTAAATCGTTAAATCAAAGAACATGGAACACGATTTTCTCTGACAAATTTAAGTTTCAAGTAAAAGTAATCTGGGTTTTGTGGACTTTTGATTTGAAGAAACCCTTTGACAATTTTATTTGGAAACTGAATGGGTTTCGATTAATCTAGTAAATTTTATTTTTATTCTTGAATGCTTGATATTTAATGTCTAGATAAGTTAGATTCAAGGGAATGGTGTTGTGGGTATCTCGAGTTTTGGGAACACTCGAAGATTTGTACCCGCGGACCTTTTATAGAGTCGCCACCATCTTTTTTAAGAGGTTAAATAATAGAAAGCCTTTTCTTTAGAAATTCAGGTTCGGAGGTCTAGTTACGGATTGGGAAGGTGTTAGGCACCCAATTCGCCTGATCCGAGGATCGGTCTTTCTAAGTGTGTGTGTGCGTGTATGTATTGGTGATTTTTAAACTTTTATAAATTAAATAAAGAAGATAGCAATTATACCTTCTATGATATGCCGATCTTTGCTTGACGAACAGCTTTTGGAAATTGGCTCGCTCCAAATGCCGTTGTCTTCTTCAATGGTGATGGGCGGTGGTTCCTGAAGAGAGCGGTCTCTTTGAAGAGGGAAAGTGAGTTTATATGGCTAATGGATTCGGGTTGAACTTGGGAAATAATTCTCTTTTTGGAGAGAAGTTATTTGGGTAGAGTTTTGGCTACTTTTGAAAGAGTTTGTGATTTGTGTTGGAATCTCTCCTAGTAATCTCTCTGGTTCTCGTAATCCTACTTTTCTCTTGGGAATCTCTGGTTCGCGTAATCCTCCTCCTCTCAAACTGAGGGGAGGTTCTTTTTATAGTGATAAATGGTAAAAATGGGGGTAATGGGCAGCCAATCTCGCGGGAGCATTCCCACGTTTCCACTTTATGATATTGGCTTACAAGGCCAGTAAAAAGGATTTCCTGTCAATTAAAACACGATAAAAGAGGGGGAAAGACAAAAATGCCATTACAAACAGCGTGTGGTTGTCCGGCTAGCTAAGGGGCCGGCCGACCACCTGGGCCTGGATGTGCCTCTCACTTTCCTGTTGACTAGTTAAATGTGTGGAAAGAGTTATTTAAAAGAAAATCTGCCATTGTTGTTGTATTGTTGCTTGTGGTTGGTGGTGGTGGCGGCTTGCCGACTGGTGTTAGGGAAGATGTAGAGTGAGGGAGTGTAGGGTTAGATGAGGGGATGAACCTGGACATGAGTTATAATTTTAACGGGTGTGAGTCATTTTCTTAACAGAGGTTGGTGCATTTAACAGGGGTGAGCCTTCTTCTTATGTGGCGTGCGGACTAGGATGCCATGTGACGAGGATTCCATATCAGCATTCTCGTTAAAAACAATTACGTCGTTTGTATGTAACCAATTAATAAAGACATTGCATTAGATATCACTAGGTAGTACCTTGCATTGATCGTAACAAGAGTGAAAGTACGTTGCATATTTTGGTCATTCACCCGTTAGACATGTGGTGAACTCCAACAAAGGCCTGTTTATGCATGCCCCGAATAAAATGAACGTCAAACACAATGTAACAATATGTGCACGAAGATGCGATTGTTGGACATATGAAATGCTAAGTTATTATGACACGAAAAAAGATATGAGAGAAATGCCTAACTTCAAAAATATATATGGAAACTAGCGGATCTCAGGTACGGTGGACAGTTAGATTCTATATTTGATCTCAAACAACTCTAGGGTTACAAAAGAAATTACATAATTTTGATTAGGATATTGTTGGAAATAAATGATTGGATAATGAATTGTTGAGTAGTGAGGTCTACAAACATAACATCCAATTATTCATTGCCAGCAGTATTTGTAACAAAAAAAAGTTTTCAACTTCTTTTGTAACTTTAGTTTTTCCCTTTGATCTCACTACTATAGAGCCACTGTGTACTATCTAATGGCCATCCATGAAACTATATTCTGATCTGTTAGAGCAATAAACAAGACTTGATGAGAAATGCAATCAAATACAAGACACAGATTTACGTGGTTCACCAACTTAGTTACATCCAAGGGAAGAGGAGAGAATATTATTATCAATATGGAGAAACTCTAGACCTAGTTCAATACAATACTGAGGTCATTTTACTGCTAGGATGACTTCTCTATTTATACTAATATATTCCTAAACCTTAAGACAAAAGGAGAATGGAATATAAATCCCTAAAGGGCTCTTTTTAATCCACGTGTGTCCTGATCTGGCGTCGGGAATGACTCGGACTCCATGGTCCGAGTCCTTCTCTGATCATGCACTCGGAATGATGTAGTTTGCGTGACTGCCACTAGTTCTTCAAATGCCAGTCCGACTCAAACCATGGAGTATGAGTCGTTCGGGTCTGTTTTTTTACTTTTCTTCATCTTCTTTTCAGCTCTGTCTAGGAATTAATAAATCTATGTGTTGTATAATTAGTTCAAGTAATATAACATAAACCTATCAAGATGATCATTAATGGGTTCATCAAGTTCATCCTTGGAACTGCTCATATGCCTGGTGGAACCGCCGATCAGTTAATGAAGAATTCAAGAGAAGTCATTTATTCCTTAGAAAACATTCCCTTTTCAACCATAAAGGAATGTGTTATGTCTTGTCAAAATAACTCTAAGTTAACTTAGAGTTTCTGCAAGGAATGTCGGTTTGTCTAGCAGTTCAAATTCTTTACCGTTAGTCCTTTCTCTGCAACAAATGACAGTTGTCAGGTAGTGGTGCAACAACTACCTAGGACTACAAGACAAAACCAAGGACGAAAATGACAGCTCAACCAATGGGATTTCGACAGCAATTGTACCCTCAGATTTGATTCAAATCTTTGTTCAAAGGTCACAAGGGTGCATTGCCTATAAATAGCCTTCATTCATTAACAATGAAGGTTGCTGAGTGTAGACACCCCATTTGGACATTCATTCATAATCACACTACTTCTGTGTCTCGCCTTTGATTTGGGTCGAAACTCGTTAAGTTGGACATGTTTCGTTAAGTTTCTGACTGACTCTGTTAGTCAGGGGCCAAAATGAACATTAAAACTACTGCAAAGGGCAAGTGAATTCCAGCACTAAGATACATAGCTTCTGTCATTCGGAGATAAAACAACTTCTTTTTCAGGTATAACTTGTTGGTCAATGAACATGCCATATACACATCTTCCAACTTTAACTCATTATTGGTTTGAAGGACCTTTATGAGGATTTGCGCAAGGAATGGAAGAATGAGAACAAAATGGTTAAAACTTTAACCAAGATGAATGATGGACTCAAGGTCTACTTGACTCGTTTGGAAGTTCAAGCATCCAAGAGGGATGCCGAGCTAGAGAAAGTCAAGGCCAAATTGACTTTAGTTGAAACTACCTTGAAGAAACTCAACACTGGTTCATCCAAACTGAATGAGATTCTCAACTTGGGTAAGCCTCTCAAAGCAGGTATTGGTTCCGAGAATCATTAGATAAAATTACTTCTTCTTCGAGTTGTGATGAACATGAAATATGTTTTGTGAAATAACGTACTTTTGATCAAAATTCTTTCTCTAATGACTCTTCTGACAAATTAAAAGTGTGTGAATGCTGGCACACCTCTAGATATTTTAAAAATAAGTGTGATACTCTTTCAAAGAAACAATCCAGTTATTCCGTGTTACTTGAAGTGTTACTGTAACGACCCGAGCCCGCAAGCCCGACCCGCTACATAAGCACCACAAACTGGCCCACTGAGCACAAACAATTGGGTCCACTCGGCTTACCACAGGCCCACCCAAAATTCCATGGATGTTATTGGTGCTCAATAGTATCTTTGTATGCTTATAAGTATCATACTAAACTCCCACACCTAGCCGATGTGGGATGGGGTATTACAAAAACCCCCATTTAAATCCTTGCCGTCCCCGGCAAGGCACACTAAGATCAAACCCCGGGTAGTGTAGGATTCAAAAGGTGGCTCGTGCGGATTCAGGAGGTGGCTCCCACCGTCTCTGCGGTGTAGCACTTTGTTCCGCACAACACTTTGTTCCACACTTCTAACTGGGACCCGCTCTGATACCATTTGTAATGACCCTAGCCCACAAGCCCGACCCGCTACATAAGCGCCACGCACTGGCCCACTGAGCACAAACAACTTGGGTCCACTTGGCTCACCACAGGCCCACCCAAAAGTCCATGATTGTTATTGGTGCTCAATAGTATCTTTGTGGGCTTATAAGTATCACACTAAACTCCCATACCTAGCCGATGTGGGATGGGGTATTACAGTTACCCAGTACTCCAGATAACACATTATGTCAGAAGGTCAATAACACAAAAAAAGAAGACTTGGAAACCTAAATCTAAATTAAGATGTGATGTTTTTTACACTGCTCTTAAGACAAATATTGAAGGATCATGGTACTTTGATAGTGGATATTCACGTCACATGATGGGTAAAAAATTGATTTTGAAAGACTATGAATCTTTTCAAGGAGGTAGTGTAACTTATGGTAGTGGAAGTAAAAGCAATATAATAGGAAAAGGGACACTAAATGTGACTGGTTTTCTACCTTAAAAAATGTCTTACATGTAGATAGCCTTGTTGCTAATTTAATTAGTATTAGCCAACTTTGTGATGACAATTTAGAGGTGAAATTTAACAAGGACACTTGTGAAGTTTTTGATGATACTAACAATTGGGTTATGATAGGAACTAGATCAAGTGATAATTGTTATCGTATGGAAGATAAAGTTGTGTGCAACACGGCAATGATTGATGTCACAACCTTGTGGCACCAAAATTTGGGAAATGTTCATTTTAGGAACATTGATAAAATTGTTAAGCCATATGCTGTAAAGGGTATTCCTAAATTGGATCTTTAAAATAATATCATATGTGAAGCTTGTCTTAAGGGTAAACAAACTCGTGCTGCCCAACAATCTGAGCAACACTCTAGAACAACACATTGTTTTCAACTTTTACATATGGATTTAATGGGTCCAGTTGAGGTAGAGAGTTTCGGAGGAAAGAAATATTCTTTTGTTATAGTTGATGATTTTTCAAGATTTACTTGGGTATATTTTTTGAAAGAAAAATCCAAAACTTTTAAAAGTTTAAACTTTTACACTCCAAAATAAAAAACATGTTTTGTGCCTCAATTTTTAGAATCAAGTCTGATCATGGGAGAGAATTTGACAATGTTTTATTCTCTACTTTTTGTGAAAGAAAAGGAATACATCACGAGTTTTTGGCTGCAAAAAACGCCTCAACAAAATGGGGTGGCCGAGAGGAAAAATCAGACTTTACTTGAAATGACTCGTGTGATGTTGTTTTCAAAAAGGATTTCTAAAAGGTTTTGGGCTGAGGCATTAAACAAGGCTTGTCACACAATCAATAGAGTTTTCCTAAGTCCCGGAACAACAATGACACTTTATGAAATCTTGAACGGGAAGAAACCAAAAGTTCATTATTTTCATGTTTTTTGGTGTGTGTGTTACATTTTGAATGACCGGGAATACTTAGCAATGTTTGACTCTAAAAGTGTTAGGGAAATATTTCCTGGGTATTCTTTGAATAGTCGTGCATATAGGGTCTACAATCTTTGACTAAAAACCATCCAAGAATTCGTGAACATTGTTTTTGATGATCTCTCTAGTATTGTAGGTGATGTGCTCAAGAGTCTCCTCTAGTATTGTTAGAAGATGTCATACAAAATGAAAGTAACAATACAGTTGTTAACACTAATGCTGAACAGAGTGTTATCGCAGATGAGACAGTACCTCAGGCAACACCTAATTCCAGTGAACCATCCGAATTTGATGCAAAGGTTCATGAGGACACAAAAAAGGATCCTCCACCTAGAATCAGTAGGAATCATCATACAACTCAGGTAATTGGGGTGGTGAATGAAGGAATCTGAACAAGACATAAAGAACCCGTGAATTATCGTGAAATGGTAAGGTATGTGTGCATGTCCACCACATACACCAAGGTAAAACACTCTTGTTTTGTTTCCTTCATAGAACCTAAAAATGTGATTGAGGCTTTAAAAGATGAATTTTGGATTCAAGCGATGCAAGAAGAACTCAATCAATTTAATCGAAATAATGTTTGGTTTTTAGTACCACGTCCTACTAATACTAATGTAATTGGGACAAATGGATTTTTTTTAAATAAAACTGATGAAAAGGGTAATATTGTTCGAAGCAAAGCTCGTCTTGTGGCTCAAGGCTATACACAAGTGGAAGGTATTGACTTTGATGAAACCATTGCACCCGTGGCTAGAATTGAGTCAATAAGACTTCTCTTAGCAATTGCTTGTTGTCTTAAAATCACATTGTTTCACATGGATGTTAAAGCAGCATTTTTAAATGGATACTTAGATGAAGAAGTTTTTGTTAAACAACCAAAAGGTTTTGAAGATCCATTTCAACCAAACCATGTATATAGACTTGATAATGCCTTATATGGCTTAAAACAACCTCCACATGCATGGTATGGTCGCTTAACAAGCTTTTTACCTGAGTATGGATTTACTAGAGGAGAGGCGGATAGGACCTTATTTAGTCTACGACATGGAAAGGAACTCGTTGTTGTTCAAATCTATGTTGATAACATAGTCTATGGCTCTACTTCTAAAACGTGTTTAAATGATTTTGTAGAGGCTATGACATCAATATTTGAGATGAGCATGATGGGTGAACTAAATTTCTTTTTAGGCTTGCAGGTAAAACAATCAAGTGAAGGTATCTTTATATCACAATACAAGTATGCGAGAAATTTGGTGAAGAAGTTCGGCTTGGAAGGATCAAAGAACTCTAAAATTCCTATGGGTACTACTCTCAAGCTTGGCAAGGATCAAGGTGGAGAAGAGGTTGATCCTGCCCACTACCGTTCCATGATAGGTAGTCTCCTTTACCACACCTCTAGCCGTCCCGGCAGTATGTGTGTGTTTGTGCACGGTACCAATCCAACCCTAAAGTCTCTCATCTTAATTCCGTTAAAAATATTATAAAATATGTGTCTGGAACAAGTGAATTAGGAATTTGGTATAGTAAAGATACTAATACTAACATGGTAGGCTTTAGTGACTCAGATTGGGTAGGGGACATAGATGATCAGAAGAGTACTAGTGGGGGGTGTTTTACTTGGGTAATAATTTAGTGTCATGGTACAGTCATAAACAAAATTGTGTGTCGCTCTCGACTGCAGAATCTGAATATGTTGCACCCGGGAGTTGTTGTTCTCAACTAATTTGGTTAAAACACATGTTAGACGATTATAGTCTTGATAGTAATATCTTAACCATGTACTGTGATAATTTGAGTGCAATCAATATTTCTAAAAACCCCGTCCAACACTCCCGCACCAAACACATCGACATCCTTCATCACTTATTAAGAGATATGTTTGAAAAAGGCCTAATTAATATAGAGCATATTGATACCAAGTATCAACTTGCTGACATTTTTACCAAGGCCATAGACCATGAGAGATTTTCTAGCTTGAAAAACTCTCTTGGTCTTTGCAATCTCTATTTGTCCCTGTTCTGTTGTGTTACCTTGAGTGATTGTCAACACTTGAACACTTGTATATTAGTGTTTTATTTACTTATTAAAAAAAATGTTTTGTTTTCAATCTGTCAGTGGGTAGTCTTTCTTTCCAATGACGGTGACACATACTGACCTTTCTGTTATAGTAGGATAACACCCAAGGTAATATTATTGATGAAATTCCCCTTAAACTCAAAAGTGACAAAGTCACTAATCTTTTTTATAAAATGAAAGGTAAAAAGGTTAATATTTCTTTAGTAACTCGGGGCACGGCGTTCGCTGCGGCGATGCACTCTTGCCAAATGGAGATATTATCTAGTGATTTTGTACTAAGTATTAGGAACATGGAGTTCGCTACTACAGTGTATCCTACTTGAACGGTACAAATCACTAAAGCATGTTTACACTTTATAGGGACTCGGGGAACGGAGCTCACTACTACGATGCTTCCTTGTAGATAAAGAAGTGTAAATTATGCTTATTTTAAAGTGCTTGAAAATGAAGAACAAGCTTTTTATATGTAACTTGTTAGATTTATTTTATCTCAAATACATATAAATAAGGCTTGTTATGCCTAAAGTGTTTGATTTTGGCAAGCTTGTTATACCTTAAATGCTTATTAAAGAAACATATCTCCCCCTCAAGTGTTCAAAAATGGGTTTTATCTTGCCTTAAATGCCTTGCTATTAATTTATTTATCAAGGGATGTTTATCACGTATGTTATCTTAAGTGTTACCATCGTTGCCATTAACACATTAGTGTGTGCTATATTAGTTTTTATTCTCTTATTTTCGGATTTGTTCATTAAGTTTTCAAAGTTTGAAAGTCTTTTATTATTTAAAGAGTTTACAATTTTGAAAAAGTCTTAAACAAATCTTTTTAATAGTGGTAAAATACTCTAGTTACTATTTTCCTAAAATCTTGGATTTTATCTTAATTTTTTTTATGGGAATCGGTTACTCCCTTATTTTACTCGTTATTTTGTTAAAAAAAAAAAAAAAAAAAAAAAAAACTTTAAAAAAATAACACAAAAAAAAAAAAAAAAAAAATTGATGATTGCCGCCGTTTGTGTAGGCCGGATGTGTAGGGAGTGGTTATTTTGTGTGCAAGTGAATAGGGGGAGTTTAATTAGGATAGTTTAAATGTGAGTAAAAATAGGGGTCTTAGTTAATTTAGGTGATAAGAGTTAAATCTAAATTAAATTTTATCTCTATTCACATTCCATAATCTCCTAAAATCCTATTTCTATTTACTCTCTCTTTCTTTCTCTCACAAGCACCTATATACTGCCTCCTCTCCATCGCCTTTCTCTATCTCAGTAACCTTCCCCAAAATTCTCAAAATCCTTCCTAAAATTCTCATCCTCTACCTCTCACAAATTCAACTATGGCATCCCCTTCCCAAAACCCTAACCATTCCGCACCATTAGAGGAGTCACTGGGTGTTGTCTCGGGTGTTACTTCACCTATGGACATATCTCCCATGGTTTCTAACATCTCTCCATCTATGGCAATGGCCATTGATGAGCCTTCCATGGTTACCACCTCAGTCCATCCTACTCCCACCATGACGGCCTCTCAACCATCGGTTACCGCCACCAAGAAACCCAAAAGAAAAGCCCCTTCTTCCTCCAAATCGGCTGCCAAGAAGAGGACTTCAAGCCAACTCAGTGCAAGGAACAATCCAAACCTAAAATCTCGGTCCAATACTGCCTTTGATCCCGTGACTGTTTCCGATGAAGAGTCACTTGGTCTCTCCTCCGATCACAACTCGGATGAAAACTACAAGGTTGAAGCAGAGAACACTCAATCTGTGGAGACATTGGAAGATTGGGTAGCGGATGAAGACGAACCCCTAGCTGTTGTCCAGAAACGAATGATTAAAGGCAAGGGAAAAAAAAGTGCTACCTCACGTGCTACTGGAAAGCAAGTAAGGTAACATCTGGTTCGTCTAAACCTCCTTGAGTTCATATTAATGCACCAGATATTCGTGAATCTTCTGATGATTTTCTTGAGAGAAGCTTTCATGATGATGATGATGTTTTCCTAAACCATATTTTACTTTGGAATTTTACAAGAAAGAGCATATGGAAAAATGGTTTTTGCATTCATCTAAGAAAATTCATCGGGAAAAATACATTGATGAGACTAACTTGAATGATAGCAGAAAATGATAGGAGAAGAGGTAGAAAATGATAGGAGAAAAGAGGGAGATAATCGACATCCCCTTTTTTATCATGTTTTCAACGTTTCCTCCCCTCCCTTATTTATAACCATGTAGTACCCCTTCAATTAGGTAATGTCTTTTTACTACGTGTCGGGTTATTGGACCAGCCCAAGTCTTGGGTGGACTATCTAATATTTTCAACATGAGGGAAGTCTATATTGTCGCTAACATACTAAAGAATGGCATGACTGAGACTTTGAGTTATAAAGATATGTTGATCACTAAAAGACGGAGTACGGTCTGACTCTGATGATGACAATAGCGAGTTATTAAAATAGATAACTTTTTAGGATGCATAGTCCAGTCGTTTCCCTCAAAAATAGATAATTTTTTATAGATTAATAAAATAACCAAACAAGGGCACCATCTATTTTCATAAAATTAGGCTCTTAAATAACTGTAGCTATTGAGGAATATTCATTAAATATAAGTGTAAAATTTTTTATGTTTCAAAATCTAAAATCTTGAATATGCTAAGTTTGGATTGTTCCTCAACATCTTTTTCAATAAGGCATCATTAGGTGTATATATAAATCAATATATATATATATATATATATAGGTAGGTGCTCAAATGAGAACCTAAATATCGTGAGAACCAATCATAACAATTAGATTAGAAAAAAAAATCAAGGTTCCATATGTTAGATACAATTGATACACTTAGATACATTACAAAAAATTCGATATTACACTTGGATACTGTTGGTCCCAAAGGGCAACAAGGGTATGAAAAATAGCTAGAGGGGAGGGTGAATAGTTGTTTTAAAATTCTTTTCGTACCCTTGATAAACTCAATTGCAAATGCGCACTTTATCAAGTAAGCGTTATGAAATGCGCCTAAGTGAGTGAGTGAAATGCACAGCGGAATTTAGTAATGAAAATAGGCGCAAAGTGTGATAAAGGGGCGCACACACACTCTAAGTATTTTGGCTCAAAGTGGTTGAAATAAGGAACTAAGGAAAATGAAATAACAACACAACACAATTCAGTTCAATCAATCTACAATGAGTAAACAAGCAAATAGTGAGTGAATATAATAACTTGAAAGTAAATGACAAGATAATAATACAAGCTATTTGGAGAGGTTCGATCAATGAAAGATCTACGTCCTCTACCAAGATGGTTAGTCTTGGATTTCTAATGGAGATCTTATATAATGACTGAGTGTTACAAATTACAGCTTTTGAGCTTCTACACTAACTCAAGATCTAATATTCTATGAATGAACAAATCCAAAACAATAACCGGTGTATCTCTAAAAGATGGATCTAAGTGATCAAACTTAAAGAGGTGAGTGTGTGAATTTAGTATCAAGTCTCTTTAGATCTTTATGATTTAGAGCACAATGAAACTAAAGTGTTATAGCTTGAAGATCTGGGCTAAGGATGAAGGTATGAAGATGTTCTTGAGAAATTCTGGAAAAACGAAGGCAATCTTCAAATCTTCAACAAATGCTTTGAGAGAGAAATTCTAGAAATTCTTAGCAAAACTCAGCAACTTCAAAATGTTGAAGTTATGGGGTATTTGTAGTGAACTTCAAAAAACTAGCCGTTGGAGATCCTTGTGGATAAGATGAGCTGTCGCTCTTTGATTGGAGCATGCATATATTATGGCCATTTTGACACTCAACATAAATGTGACCGTTGTGAACACGTGTCAACAGATTAGGCGTATATGCATCTTTTAACCACCGTTGGATCATTGGCGTAATTTGAATTCTCTTCAAGTCTTTGATCTTCAATAAATCACCGAGTGTTGAATAAACACTTTGAGGCGCGTTGAGCCAAGAGGCGCATTGAGAATGCGCGCGCTAAGACATATGAGGTGCATGGCGCGTATGATCAAAATGAGGCGCATAGCATTTCTTATAAGAATGCTTATATGCGCGCGCTAGAAGGCGCATGGCGCATAGGCGCATGGCTCAACTCAAAATGTGATTTTCTTGAATCTTGATCTTCTTGCCCTATTTCTAAGCCTATTCTATAACAATGGACAACCTAAAAAATGAAGTATAAATACTTCTTACATGTGGGTCTAAAGTCCATGAAATAAAACTTAGGTGATGGATCAATCAAATCTAATAAATCCTATTACATAAAAACTGAGATATATGTGGGGATACCCAACAATCTCCCCCTATTTGATTGATGCCATTACCTACTATATCAAGGACAAACATTATACTTGATAAAAACATGTCCAAATGAATAAAATTGGTAATTCATGTCTCAAGTTAATGCACACACTAGTCCAAGATATAGATTTCTAATCTATTCCAATAAGGATAACACATTACATATGGAAAGATAGAAACGATAGTTCAACACATTCAAAATGATATATGAATTTTAGTTTTGAAATGAGTTTAAACCAAGTTTAAACTTAATGCATGAAAATATGAAACAATTCAATATGATGCATATGAATTTAATCAATATTCATTGTTCTACAAACAAGGAGTTTGAGTGAACAAGGTTTGATAATAAGTGATGCATTGTTCTTATTAAAACTTGGGGTGTAGGAGTTACAGATTACAAGTTTTGAATAGAACAAAAACAAAAGGTGCTAAAACAAGTAAGCACAAAATTACTAACACAAAAAGTTGTTTCTATTACAAAAGATTCTAATAACTTACAATCAAAATAGAAACTAAGGGTTGGGAGGCGCATCATCGTCCTTCAATCCTTCAATGATCTCTGAAACAGAGCGCTGAATTTGCTTTGCAAGCTGATGACTACGGTTCACTAAACCATGAGTGTCCGTGACGCCGTCTCTGAGGTAGCGCAAATGACCAACATTGATGTTTTGATATTCATCAATGGTGCGTTGAGTAATGGCTTGCTGTTGAGCGACATTTTCTGCAATGTTCTGAAAGTTTGCTTCAATTGCAGCCTGCGCTGAAACAATGTCAGAGGAAATCCTATCTGAGCGCCTGTCTGCGCTGGAGTGTGCGGCGTTGAAGTGGGTGACAAATAACTCCTTCAAGACTTCAATCTTTGAAAGCAGGGAATTAATGTCAACATGCGCGCTAGGAGCAGGAGCAGGGCTGGAAGAGGGCGCATGAGATCCAGGCGCATGTGAATCAGGAGCAATTGGAGCAGTGCTGGGTTCATCATTTGGTTCTGCGCCATAGACAGATAGTCCCAGGATTTGTAGCTCATCCTTAACTTCGTTGAGCTTATCAACAACGCTCAATAACTTATGGCTATCTCCAGCCACCATTTCAAACAGTTTCCTTATATCACCCGCTATGTTCAACTCTACTTCCTTTATAGCGTTTATAAAATCTTGGCCATCGGTTAGTTGGATGCCAGCGCTAATTCGCTCGTGAAGAGAAGCAAGAGTACTTTTGAATAAATCGTTCATCTGATCAATAGCATCATTCCACTGTTAAGGGGTCAGGAAGTGTTTGTCCTTGATGTTGGCATCTATGCGCTTTATCTCCCCCTTAATGGCAGCAATCTCATCAGCCTGCTGGGTAAGCATTGAAGTATGAAGCTCTAATTGTGAGTTCATTTGAGACTGGCCTTGCTGGAGTTGCTTCAGAAGAGAAATAACCACACTCATATCAGGAGTGGGAGGAGGAGGCGCAGGAGTAGAGGGGCGCGGAGTAGGAGCGCGGGGAGGAGATGGAAGATATTCTGCACTTGAAGAAATTTCTTCAGGATGAGGCGCAGGAGCCTTTAGGCGCACAGAAGATGGTTTGTGCCTTAAAGGTTCTGGCTCCCCCTGAGGTTGATCCTCAATATCTTCACCAAATAAATCTGCTGAGATTTTATCTTTGACTTGTTGTCGATCAGAAGATGGAGGCGCATGAACAGTTGGAGGCGCATCAGGATCAGGCACGCGTGCATCAGCGCTAGACCCTGCGCCTTTGCGCCTTTCAGATTTAGATAAATCAGCAGCCTGTTTCAATCTGAACTCTTCATCCCTTTTCAACTGCGCTTCCAGTCTACTGGCTTCTTTAGCGCGTTTCAGCTCTTTTTCTTCTTCAGTGTCGGTTCTGGGGCGCTTAGCAGGTCTGCTTGGTTCTTCAGTAATCCCTTTGCCTTTGCCTTTAACTGCGTCAGGAATAGGTCCAGATTCTGCGCGTGGCGCTACTGTAGCTTCTTCTTCACCATCTGCGCCAGCTGCTTCTTCATCAGAATCAGGGGCTTCATCTACCAACTGAGCTCCTTTCACCCTTGGCGCGCGCTTGGCCATGCGCTTTCTGCGCCTTTTCATCACTAAACTGTCCTTACCAAAAATAGGGACATCAGTGGTTTGGTAGGCTGGGTTCTGAGCAAGGAAATTTGCAAGAGCAAGATAGGAGAGAAAGATCTTTGTTAGGATACGGTAGTGAGTCTTGAACTTCGTCTTTCCCTCAGCCTTGTTTTTATTGTACTTGTCAATCTGGTCCTGAAGATTCGTGAATAAGATATGAGGCCAGTTGAGGATGGTCTTTGCCATAATAGCAGCTGTGAATTCCCACTGCTCCATAGTAAATCTGTTGACATTTCCAGTTTTGAAGATAATGGAAGTGCCAACCAGATGCGCAATATGCGCCAGTAAATCACCACCATCTCTAATTTCCACAGTCTTGATATTGTTTTGAAGAGTAGGGATCTTAAGAAGAGAGCGCGCCATAATATTTTGGGCAGCGTCTGAATAAGAACTGATTTTTCCAGCAACACTCAAAGGGCCAGTTGTGTTGAAGTTGACAATCTTTTTGATGGTGCCAGCAGACATAGTGATTTCAACATCTTGAACCACCGCGCGTATCCGATAGCTCACCATCCCTTCGACATCAGTTGGAATTTCCACAAATTTAGCTGTGGAGAAGAATTCATCAACTAGGAGCGGTGAGTAGAAAGGTTGCTCCAGAGTGAATAAGGGAAGGAGTCCAGCAAGTCTGATATATTCCATGACATCTACACCCATGGGATCAGCAGCTAGCTCGTTTAAGTCAAAGGTTTCACCAGGTCGGAAATTATTTAGATCCTGAAAAAGATAAACAATGAAAGGAATTAGTGTGAGTCAGGCGCATAGAATCATAAATAAGCGAAGTAAGGACTAGGCGCATACAAAATTTTAGGAGCATAAAATAATTAGGCGCAGAGTGTCATAGGCGCATAAGAGAGCACAATGAGTCAAGGCGCATGATTAAAGTAGGCGCATGAAATTATGAGGCGAATAGAAATACAGGGCGCATATTTATGGTTCTATGAAATATACTAAGGAAAATTTGAGCATAAAAATTGACTAAGTATGAATTTGGGGGCGCATAGTAAGTGTAGGCGCATGATGATATTAGGCGCATAAAGGATTGAGGCGCAAACGCATGTGAGCGCAAGAATCTCTTTGAGGCGCATAATATCAATGTGCGCATAATCATAATAGGCGCATGAATTCATATATAGGCGCATTACTATGTAGAAATTTAAACTTAGTATAAAAACTCACAAACACATGCAAACATACATATGCAATTTTTCAGAATCAAAACGTGAAAATTTTGAAAAACAAGTTTTGAAAATTATGAAACCCAAGTCAAGCAAAAAATAATGAAGAACACGAAGAACATGCCTTGAGTGCTCGAAGAACACCAAGAACACCAAGAACACATAATTTGTGAAACTTCACCAAATCAAGCATACAATATATCAAAATGACCGCACGAAGACAAGGAAAACAAAAATGTAAAACAAAACAAGTAGAAATCAACAACGAATCCAGTAAATGGATTCAAAGATCCGAAAAACCGAAAAATCAAAAATTGAAAATCTTCAGATTTGCGAAATATAACGACTTGATCGTTGAAAAGTTTAGCTATAAAGACTCGAAATCAAAAAATGAACATAACCTAACAAACGATTTTGAAAACGGATAACCGAAACATGAAAAATCAAAGAAAAAAGGGCATCCGGGTTTTTTAAAAAAACGAAGAACAGAGAATAAAAAAACGAAAAAAAATTCAGAAATATAAAGAGTTTGAGTTTAAGAATCCATACCATTTCGTCTTGTGTAGATTTCGAAGCTTTCTTAGGACCCATAAAAGATATATATATAAAGAAATGATGAATATATGATAGAGAAAAGAGAGAGAGAGAGAGAGAGCAGAGAGAGACGGAGAGACTGTGAGAGAGAGAGAAGTTGGTAAGGAGGGAGATAGGTGATGATGAATATTTATAGGTTAGGTTCAAAATTTTGCACTGATAAAGAAAAAATACAGTAAAAAAATTAAAAAAGATGGGAAGTTGAAAAGATTTGCATTAATGAGGGGTTTTGAAAAAGACGGCTAATTATGACATGAAAGTACGGCGCATTTATGAGGGATTTTTGGGATTTGAAGGGCATTAATGGCTGAATGACCTAAAGTGTCATAATGTGACATTTTGGGTAAAAGAAAAAACTGCTCCACTTTCCCTATAAGTGTATGAGCAATTTTGACTAATTTTTGCACAAACACCAAAAACATATATTTTAGTGTAAGTTTGGGGTGCAAGAAATATATCCCCAGAAAATAAAAATTTTCGAAAAACGTAAAACGAGGGAAAAAATTTAATTGCACAAGTACCCTTGAACAATTAATGGAATGTCAAAAGACAAAAATTCCAATAATAAATTAACAGAATAAACATACCTGGTACTTGTGTATTGAGTACGTTCAATCATTGATATTAAATTTTGAGTATTGATTAAGCCGCAATAGTTAATGCACGCATGAGAGACGCATTTCACTTACAGGAGCGCATAATGAACAGTGCGCAGAAATTGCTTTTGGGCGCGCAGGTGAGTGAGGCGCAATACTCTGTTCTTAGGCGCGTAGGAATGATAAAATTCTTTGTAGGATAGGCGCGCAGAGTGAGGTATAGGGCGTGCATAGAGATTGAGCGCGCAGAAATAAGAGTTGGGCGCGCAGTTAGTAAGGCGCATAATATGGTGCATAGTTTCCTTGAAACTTTGAAGAATTGATCTAACATTTGTACCTAATATACTCATAACTCAACAAAACATAAAATCATTAGTATTGACAAAACTATATTGAATTTAGTTGAGTTCAAGCATACCCATTTCACCTCTCAAAAACATGAACCGTTTCGCGTCGAGTGCTTTCGTTAAAATGTCGGCGATTTGATAGTCGGTTCCTACGTCTTCCAAATGTATATTTCCTTTCTCCACGTGGTCTTTGAGGAAGTGATATTTGATGTTGATGTGTTTGGTCTTTGAGTGCATGACAGGATTTTCAGAAACTGCAATTGTTGATGTATTGTCGCAGTAGATGGGACAATTTTCTTCGATGATATCATAGTCCACCAATTACTGCTTCATCCAAAGTATTTGACAGCAACAACTTCCCGCAGCGATATATTCGGCTTCGGTTGTTGAGACAGATACAGAAGCTTGTTTCTTACTTGCCTATGACACAAGTCGATATCCGAGGAAATGACAAGTGCCACTAGTGATTTTCGTATCAATTGTGCACGCTGCATAATCCGTATCTGAATAACCTACAAGTTTAAAGTTCGAATCTTTGGTGTACCAAAGTCCAAGGTTAACAGTACCGGAGAGATATCTTATAATACGTTTCACAGCAATTAAGTGTTCTTCTCTAGGGTCGGATTGATAACGAGCACAAACACAAACACAAACACTAAACATAATATCAGGCATACTAGCAGTAAGATAAAGGAGTGAGCCAATCATACATCGATAGAGTGTTTGATCAACACGTTTACCTTTTAAGTCTTTGTCGAGTTTGTTGCCGGTGGCCATTGGAGTATCGTATGCTTTGGCATTCTCAAGTCCAAACTTCTTGATTAAGTCCTTTGTGTATTTGGCTTGATTGATAAAGATGCCTTCACTCATTTGCTTGATTTGAAGCCCGAGGAAGAATGTGAGTTCTCCCATCATGCTCATTTCAAACTTGCTCTTCATTAGTTTCTCAAAACGCTTGCACAACAATTCATTAGTAGAACCAAATATAATATCATCAACATAAATTTGAACAAGTAATTTATGACCATTATGTTTGGCAATGAAAAGAGTTGTATCGATTTTACCGCGAGTGAAGCCTTTTTCGATGAGAAACTTTGATAGTGTATCATACCATGCTCTTGGTGCTTGTTTGAGTCCATACAAAGCTTTCTGGAGTTTGTATACATGATTTGGAAATTGTGAATCTTCAAACCCAGGTGGTTGAGCAACATAGACTTGTTCTTGGAGTTCACCATTTAGAAACGCGCTCATCACATCCATTTGATATAACTTGAAGTTCTTGTGAGCGGCGTAAGCTAGAAATAATCTGATAGCTTCAAGTCTTGCTACGGGCGCAAAAGTTTCATCGTAGTCAATTCCTTCTTCTTGCCTATAACCTTGTGCAACCAATCTTGCTTTGTATCTCGTGATGATTTCATTCTCATCCATCTTGTTCCTGAACACCCATTTCGTACCAATCACTCCATGATCATTTGGTCTTGGAACTAGAGTCCAAACCATACATCGTTCAAATTGATTGAGTTCTTCTTGCATTGCAACAACCCAATTAGGATCTTGGAGCGCTTCATCAGCCTTCTTCGGTTTAATTTGAGAGATAAAAGCAGTGTAAGCATCAAAGTTTGTAGCTCTCCTTGTACGAACACCAACTTGTAGATCACCGATGATATTAGCAATTGGGTGACCTCTAACTTCACGAATTTCAGGAGGTAAGTTAGGTTGAGTCATAGAAACTTGAAGGTCTTCAATTGGTACATCTTCACCAGATTCAAAGTCATTGAAATTTGGGGGTTGAACTGGCTCAGAAATGAAATTTGGGTTTACACCAGATGCAGCAGTAGAAATAGGCGCGTGAGAGGAATCATGAGGCGCATCATTTGAGTGAGGCGCAATAGAGGATTCATCAGGCGCATTATACATTGAATTAGGCGCATTTGATGTAGATGGATTTCCTTGTGTTGATAGATTCTGATCTTGAGTGGGCGCAACATAAATAGGAGCACCTGTATCACTTAGCTCAATAGAATCATCAGCAACATTTGAAGCCAAATGTGGCTCAAGGAGAGAATGTTCATCAAATGTAACATGTACAGATTTAACTATCACTAATGTAGTTCTATTAAAAACACGAAAAGCTTTAGAGTGTTTGGCATACCCAACAAAAATACATTCGTCGGCTTTGGCATCGAATTTACCTCTATGTTCGTTTCCGTTGTAGAGGATATAACGTTTGCAACCAAAGATTTTGAAGAATGCAATGTTGGGAGTTCTACCACGCCAAAGCTCATACGGAGTCTTGTTGTGAAGTTTGTTGATGAGGGAACGATTTTGAGTAAAACAAGCAGTGTTGATAGCTTCTTCCCAAAAGTACTTAGGCAATTTAGCTTCAGCTATCATCGTCTTTCCCGCTTCAATCAACGTCCTATTCTTTCGTTCAACGACGCCATTTTGTTGAGGGACTCCGGCGGTTGAAAAGTTGTGATCTATACCATGATCTTCACAATATCGAGCAACACCGTTGTTTTTGAATTTTGTTCCATTGTCGGATCGAACACTAACGATGTCATTTTCTTTTTGGGTCTGGAGCAGTCGAAATAAGGTAGTGAGAATATCATAACAATCATCTTTTGTAATCATCATCTCCACCCATGTATATCTAGAATAATCATCCACCACAACTAGAGTATACTTGTTTCTTCTAATACTTGCGGTGGAAACTGGTCCAAATAGATCAATGTGAAGCAGTTGCAAACATCTTGTAGTTGAAGGATTTGACTTGCTTGAAAATGACTGCTTCGGTTGTTTGCCAAGTTGACATGCGGCGCACTTTTTGTCATGATGATCAGCAACCTTGGGAAGTCCTTTGACAAGATTATTCCTGCTGAGTTTAGATAGATACTTGAAGTTCAAGTGACTTAAGCGCTTGTGCCACAGCCAACTATTTTCGTTCACACTCTTTGCTACAAAACAAAGATTAGTACTAGAGTTCATACTATGAAATCAATAATATAAATATTTGTCTTACGATATCCCGTGAGTAAGATAGCTCCAGTTTTGCCATTCTTGATAAGACATTGCGTTGAAGTGAAATGGCATTCTAATCCTTTGTCGCAGAATTGAGATATGGATAATAAGTTGTGCTTGAGCCCTTCGACGAGTGAGACTCTTTCAATGCACACTTTGTCTTTCTTGAGCTTTCCATATGCTACAACTTGACCTTTGTTATTATCGCCAAATGTTACGGAGGGACCTCTTTCTTCATGGACATCTTCTAATAAGGATTCATCTCCAGTCATGTGTCGTGAACACCCACTATCGAGAATCCATTCATAATTTCTAGCTTTTGAAGATCCAGCCATGAAACAAGGAACCTGAAATATAGACATTTAAGCAGGTCCCCTTTATTCCTTTTGGGTCCTAGGGTTAGCAACTTTTGACAACCCACTCTTGCTTGACCTTAGGATTTTTACGTCCTTTGGCATTGGGAGTGAATCGCAAAAGGCATTCCACGGCCTTGTGTCCTGAACAATCACAAATGGAACAATGATGAAAGCCACCAATCACGTGAGTTTTCACAAGCTCTTTACTTTTCTTAGGGATGGCATTCTTCTTTGGGTCAGATGAACTAGCCTTAACAAAATCTTTCTTTTGAAATTTTGGAGCGCTTTTTCTTGGAGGGCGCATAGGGCTAGGAGGCGCACGGCGATGAGGCGCGTGGCTCGTAGGCGCATAATGAGCACTCGGAGAAGGAGCGCGCCTATTTTCAAGAATGATTTTGCTAGGAGATGGTTCATCTGTAGCTATATCTTTCCCATTAGCTTTCCCAAATTGCTTCGTTGGGTAGACATAATGGAATGTTTGTCTCTTGACTTTTTCCTGTCCTTTACCCATTGAATTAGAATGTTTTTCCTTGGGAATTTCAAAAGTTTGCTGATTAGTAAATTCACTATCTCTTTCAGCACAAACATCACATTTAAAGTTGTCACTAGTTGATGAGAATCCCAAGCCATTTTTATCACCACTGACTTTTTGGGACTCAAATATATTCTCCATAGTGACACGAGAATTGGACCACTCATTTGTAATCTTTTTAAGATCGGTAATTTGAGCAACCAATTCATTGTTTTGAACTTTAAGAAGTGAGTTCTGTTCTGTTAGAAAAGTGTTTTTAACAGTAAGAGGAGTCATGCTCTTTATCTGCTCCTTAAGGAGGGTGAGTTCAGATTTAAGTAGAGATTTCTCGGTCTTAAGATGGGAAATTTCATCACATGATAGTGCTAAAGCTTCCTTCATACTATCAAATCTAGTGATTACCTTTTCAGCCTTCTTGAACAATTTTTCTTGTTCAGCAATCACTTCATCATCATTGATTTTGGAGATTGGAGCAGTTGGTTCAATTTGAGGTCTAATGTATGCTCCTTTTCTCAACTTGTTCCTTGCACTAAGATCACATCGTGAGAATAACAATCCACCATCGCTTTGAGCCGGAGTGAGAAATCCTTGTTCCACGAGCTCACTGATGGTTGGTCCTTTCTTCTTTTTCACTTCTTCAAAACCTGCAGATTTCTTGATAGGTTTATTCAAGGCATTCATATCGGGAACATCCTTGGAGAAGTCATCATCAGAATCATAAGTATCCACTTCATCATCATTTGCCATCAAACAAACGAGTCCATCATCGGAATCTTCATCGCTCTCATCGGAGTCTGTTTCAATCCAAGTGTTCTGCTCATTTGCTGGTGCTTCTTCTTCAGCAATCATTCTCTATTGACGAGTGAACTTGGGAGTGAATTTGGGAGTATGGCTTCTCTTCTTCTGCATATATTCAAATTTGGAGATCGGGCAGCTTGATGCAAAATGTCCGGGTTTCCTGCAATTAAAACAAACAAGATCTTCTTTTCTTTTTGAATCGCTGCTCCTTGTAAACTTTTGAGGAGCTTTGCTGGTAGATCTTTGAAATTTGTTGGTTGAGCCGGGTCTTGAGAATTTTCTGAACTTTTGAAATTTCTTCACAAATAAAGCGAAGTCTTCATCATCCATGTCTAATAGCTCAGAAGTAGAAATTTTGGGATCGGAACTTTTCTCATCATGAGTAGGCGCAGGCGCAGGCGCAGCTTGGCTTAGCTAGAATTAGTCTGACTGAAAAGGGCTAATTTAGATAGTCTAATTTGAGAGAAAAGAATTAGACGCAACGCTACTTGATGAAGTGGCTTAATGATCATGATCAAACTTAAGAGGGAGCACCGTGAGAAGGTGTAAGGTCCCTCGACACCCTGAAAAGGTGTAACACCCTGAAAAGGTGATGAATGTAACTATGGAATTGACGGACCTGTATTAGGGCCATAACTTCTTGAACTTGATAACTGTGCTTTTGTATATATGTACAGTTAAGATTATTGATTTTAGCCTTTCATTGAAGATATTATGTTGGCTCCGTTCTTTCTGTCATCTCTCCTTAGTACCCGGAGAGATCCCGTATGAACTTACTGAGCATTGTTCGCTCACCCCTTCTTATATTATTTTTCCCAGGTAAGGATTAAGGACCAAGAGGGATTGCAAGGAAGGGCAGTCGATGGTCAAGTGAAGGGTTTTTAGATACTTTTATGTTTTTATGTTGAGCTAGTGGGATGTACTAGCCGTTAGAATCTAAACGTTAGTTACGCTTCCGCACTATTTTGAATTATGGTTAGATTATACTAGCTGTTGTTTTGAACGTTGGATTTGAATTATGTTTGACGTTTGAGATTTCCCATGGTTTATGGATATTATTTATTATATGAAAGTTTGGTTCGTTACAGCATTGGCCTGTCCTTCCTGTTCAGATTGGTCAGAAAATTGTCCACTAGACAGACAAGCATTAGTGACATGAGTAAATGAACCACAATTATAACATGCATCATGAACAGAACTAACATTATTTTGAGTATTATTTGCAGTTAATAATGCAATTTGCTTAGTTAAGTTCGCTAATTGCCTAGCCATGTCATCATTTTGACTTAATTCATGCACTCCCCGCACATTACCCCTAGTACTCTTTTGCTGATAATTTGCCCCCAACATTTCAAGCAATTCATTAGTTTCTTGGGGGGGTCTTACCTCCTACAGATCCACCTGCTGCATTATCAACCATAGCTTGGTTGATTTGGGATAACCCATCATAAAAGGCTTGATTCAACAGGTGTAGGTCAAACTCATGGTGAGGACATTGCATCAGTAACATTTTAAATCGCTCCCACGATTCGTGGAAGGGCTCACCTGATTCCTGAGTAAAACCTATGATCTTTTTCCTCATCTCTGACAACGTAGCATGGGGATAATATTTATTCAAGAAAGCATTTTGCATTTGATCCCATGTTGTTATACTACCTGGCGCTAGAGACATTAACCAGGTTTTCGCTGCATCTTTTAGACAGAATTGAAAGCATCTTAATCTAAGTTGATCGTTATTTAATTCCCCGAGTGGGAGACATTCTATGATATTAAGATAATCTCTCACAAAGTTCAATGCATCTTCCTTAGCCATCCCGTGAAAGCTAGGAAGCATGTTAAAATATGTATTTTTAATTTCATACCTTCTTGCCACGGCTGGCAAGGCAATGCAAGAAATAGCCCCATCAATCTTGGGACGGGCGTATTCTCGCATGGTTTTGGTTTGGGGATTTTCCACATTATCCCCCATCTCAACTTCTTGATCCTCTACCTCGGTGGTAGAAGCCTCAGATTCGGTTTCTTGTTCTTCTTCGAGGGGAATGCCCTCTTCCAGTTTATCTATATTATCGTTCAAAGCAACCAAGGTAGGTTTCAATGAACGACGACCAAGCATAAACTACTATTTCTCAAAATTAAGTCTCCGGCAGCGGCGCCAAAAACTTGATGTCTTAAATTTACCCTTGCAAGTGCACAAGTTACCGGTGTAGTATATGCAAAGCAGGGTGTCGAACCACAAAGGACTATATTGGAGAAAATAGCAATTTAAAAGTAACCAAATAATTCGATTTATGATTTTAACTAAATTAATTTAAGCTAATAATAATGAATGCAGACAAATCTTACGAAATTCAGATGAGAGAAGAATCTATGGATTGGGGTCACTCGTATCTCTTACTTATGCTTTTATGATAAATGATGCCAATTCTTGTTGAGATTCGTTCACAATAATATAGATCCGTAAAGACTCTAAGTATTTCTTACTTTTGTGCTTTCTATAATGTCCACACAAAATTACGAAACCCCTTAAGAATACAAGAACAATGAATCTAAACCCAGGATACCAACTAAATGACCCTCCGTTAGGTTTAATTATCAAAAGGTTGGCAAACAGTATAAATAACCCACTTACATGCAATTATTTTATACCCCAAGTCAACAACCTAATCACAATATCAATAACAACTATTGCAATTAAAGAAGATGAAGAACGATAATCTTTTGATAAACCAACAATAAATTGAACTAGAAAATATAATCAAGCATAAATATTCGATACTCGTTACCTCCAATCCACAGAAAAAGAAGTTTAGTTCATCATAACTTGATGAACCCTAAAATCTTGAATAAAATAAAATATGAAGAATGATGTTCTTGATTTTCTTCCCCTTCTCTAGATCTCAAAGTACGTAGTAAAAAGTCTAACCCTAAAATTGATGAAAGTCCTTTTTATACTAAGAAGTATATAAAGTAAAATCAGAAAACAAAACAATAAAATAATAAATAATTAAACGGAATCCTCCCAGGCCCAGGGCAGTGTGTGCGTCGTCTCTTGCAAGCTGGACTTCGAAAATTCTTCTAAGGTCCCCAGTATTACATTAAATTCTCTTCTGGTCCATAAAAATCCATAAATTCCCAAAAAGCCCATCAGCTTCCAAACAATCACAGCAGATTTTTTTTTGTACCTTCTGAATAGCAGCAGATTAATCACTCAGGTTTCATATTTTGTATTTTCGCCCTTGAAATTCAGTAATTTCCTCTTAAGTCCCTGGAACTCCAAATTTCGCCATAATTGGTCTATATTTTTCACTTTCCATCTGTTTAACTCTGTCTTTCATAAAACACTAGAACAGGCATCAAATACCAACAAACTCAAGGATTTCACTCAGAAAAAGTCTAGGAAATACTTAACAAATGAGTATAAAACTCATTCATCACCCACAATCTGCCCACAAAATCAAGCCATCCTCTTTCCTCTCTTTGCTCCCCTACCAAATCCTAGATCTGTAATCGAATTTCAAAGAACGTAGCATGCTTCTTCACTTGGTCCATGGTTGATTTCAAAATCAAGAAATAGAAGAACATGGAATGCGACTTCTGTAACTAAATCGTTAAATCAAAGAACCTAGAACACGATTTTCTCTGACAAATTTAAGTTTCAAGTAAAAGTAATCTGGGTTTTGTGGACTTTTGATTTGAAGAAACCCTTTGACAATTTTATTTGAAAACTGAATTTGGGTTTCGATTAATCTAGCAAATTTTATTTTTATTCTTGAATTCTTGATATTTTATGTCCAGATAAGTTAGATTCAAGGGAATGGTGTTGTGGGTATCTCGAGTTTTGGGAACGCTCGAATATTTGTACCCGCGGACCTTTTATAGAGTCGCTACCATCATTTTTAAGAGGTTAAATAATAGAAAGCCTTTTCTTTAGAAATTTAAAAAAAAAAAAAAAATCTTTTTTTTTCTCATAAATAAATTACATTGATAAAAAAATATAAAAATACTAACAATATCCCCGAATTATAATAAAACCCCAGAATTACATTTTTGCCCAAAATTACATAAAAACCATTCTAAAAACATCAAAATAATTAATTTAAGCTCATAGAACCCTAGGAATTAATAGTATAAAATCCGTCCCATCAGTATGTATTGGTGATTTTTTTAACTTTTATAAATTAAAGAAAGAAGATAGCAATTATACCTTCTATGATATGCCGATCTTTGCTTGATGAACAACTTCTGGAAATTGGCTCGCTCCAAATGCCGTTGTCTTCTTCAATGGTGATGGGCGGTGGTTCTTGAAGGGAGCGGTCTCTTTGAAGAGGGAAAGTGAGTTTATAAGGCTAATGGATTCGGGTTGAAGTTGGGAAATAATTCTCTTTTTGGAGAGAAGTTATTTGGGTAGAGTTTTGACTGTTTTTGAAAGAGTTTGTGAAGTGTGTTGGAATCTCTCCTAGGAATCTCTCTGGTTCTCGTAATCCTACTTTTCTCATGGGAATCTCTGGTTCGCGTGGGTAAAAATGGGAGTAATGGGCAGCCAATCTCGCGGGAGCATTCCCACGTTTCCACTTTACGATACTGGCTTACAAGGCCAACAAAAAGGATTTCTTGTCAATTAAAACGTGATAAAAAAAGGGGGAAAGACAAAAATGCCATTACAAACAGCGTGTGGCCGTCCGCCCAGCTAAAGGGCCGGTCGGCCACCTAGGCCTGGATGTGCCTCTCACTTGCCTGGTTAAATGATGGGTGTGCTATGGTTTCACCAATGTGGGTGTACTGAGCCAGGTGTGTGTGTGTGTGTCTAAATGTGTAGTGTGTGGAAAGAGTTATTTAAAAGAAAATTTGCCATTGTTGTTGTATTGTTGCTTGTGGTTGGTGGTGGTGGCGGCTCGCCGACTAGGGTTAGGGAAGATGTAGAGGGAGGGAGTGTGGGGTTAGATGAGGGGATGAACCTGGACATGAGTTATAATTTTAACGGGTGTTAGTCGTTTTCTTAACAGAGATTGGTGCATTTCCTTCTTCTTAGACCATGTACAATGCACTATTATTTGAGCTCAATTATATCGTAGTAAATTGATTTTTTTATAAAAAAAAAAAAAAAAACACCAAAATTTATCATTTTTTTTTCCTCTATAAATTGATGTAAGTTTCATTTGATTTGGACACCGAAAAAAAATCCTCTTTTCTCAATATAATTTTTTCAATTATACTTTATTAACCCTTATTTTAAAAAAATCAACATCTTTTTAAGTGTGAAGTATTTTTTTAATAATAATTATCATCATTTTTCATATTTAATTTCAATTAAAATAATTAATTAAGTGTGATGTATTTTTTTAATTATAAATGATATAATAATTATTATTATTTTACTATTCATAAAAATAAAGATTATAAATAAAATAAAAGTGGTGGGGTATAGAATGATGAGTTGGGAGGAGTTGAATTTTAAACTAAACTAGCCATTGTAGGGAGTATAGTTGAAAGGGTAGTTGAATGATTAAGTGGATAGAGAGAAGATGAGGTAGAGTGATATTAGGGTAGTTGAATAATTTGGGGTGGTTGAAGCATTGTAGATGGTCTTATGTGGCATGATGACTAGGATGCCATACCAGCATTCTCGTTAAAAAAAATTACGTCGTTTGTATGTAACCAATTAAAAAAACTGTGTTCTAAAAATCGCTAGGCGGTCGTTAGGCGGCGGACCCGAGCCTAGCGCCTAGAGTGCCTAGGCGGGGCCGATAAATTAAACAAAAAAAGTACTATTTTATGATATGTTCAACAAAACCTGGATAATTTAAGAGTAACAATCGACACAGGCCAATGCATTTGAGAAATTGAGAGACCACGTCCAATTCAATTTCAAACAAATGAACCACATATTGTACAAAAACCACATTCTAGTTTGCTGACTAAAGCAATGACCATTAGTACTTACTACTAGGCTACTGGCAATCCAAGTTTCCAACTAGGAGCACTCCCAAATCCAAATCAAAGGTGATGAAATCATGAAACAGTACAAATAAGGAGATAAATCAACATCAAGAACAAATCCATAAAATCCAACCTTTTAAATCCCTAGACGGAAGACCTAGTCAAGTCGAATTGTCGAAGAAGGAACATACCATGGAGCAGATAAGGCGGTGGAGACGACGGCGAACTGGCAACGGCAAGGAACGGATTTGGGGATTTTGATTTTCGCCGTTAAAGCCCTAGACCTAGTCGAGTGGTCTCTCTCTGAGTCTTGAGTATCGCACGAATTTAGAATTTGAGGTGTGTTGTTTAAATTTTAATCGAACAAAAAAAAAAACAAAAAAAAAACAAGCCGCCTAGTCAGCGCCCAATCCCACCATGCCCGCTAAGACCGCCTAGCCGCCTAGTTCCGCCTAGCGCGTAATCTAGCCGATTTGCTGAAAGTCACGGCGGCACCACCCCGACTAGCGCCTAGGCGCTCTTGGCGCCCGTCTTTTAGAACACTGTAAAAAAGACATTGCATTAGATATCACTAGGTAGTACCTTGCATTGATCGTAACAAGAGTGAAAGTACGTTGCATATTTTTTTCATTCACCCGTTAGAAATGTGGTGAACTCCAACAAAGGCATGTTTATGCATTGATACGGGGAAAACGCAACGGAAAAGAAGAATAAAGAAAACGGATAGAAAAGGATAGGATGCTCACCACTTCAAGGAGTCCACCTTGAAGATACAGGGCATAAGCAACTCACCACTCTAAGGAATCCACCAAAGAGATACAGGGTTGTGTTTGTTCACCACTAAACGGAATCCACCGAATAGATAAAGAACAAGAAAAGATGGCACAAAGCACAATCTTATATTTTATAAACTCAAATTCAACTCCCCCTTACAATACAATTTGTAGGGTATTTATATGTTACTTGGAACATCCCTCCAAATCTAGGAATACTAAAAATACTTAAAGGATAAACATAAAAACTAATTACATGTTGATAAGATAGAGATACATCCAAAGAATCAATGAAGCTCTTGAAGTAAGACAAAATTCGGATGAATATGTCCTTATGACTGCCCTTCAATAATTAAATCATAACTAATTCCACAAATATCCAAATGATGATCCGTAAAATGCCACATAAAGTAGACTCATATAGCTTTCCAATGATATATTATATGTTGGCTAAAACGTTATAGATAATTACCAGATTGACCTTGAAATTGACCCAGAGTTCTGGTCTCTTTATTACTTTGGAAAACGTCATCCAAACCAATCTTTTTTTATAGTTCTTGTACCAAAAGGCCACTCCACGGGCAATGAATCTTAAAAACATAAAGAGGATCATTTTCCCGTGACATGCATGCCCCGAATAAAATGAACGTCAAACACAATGTAACAGTTTGTGGATGAAGATGCGATTGTTAGACATATGAAATGCTAAGTTATTATGACACGAAAAAAGATATGAGAGAAGTGCCTAACTTCAAAAATATATATGGAAACTAGCGGATCTCAGGTACGGTGGACAGTTAGATTCTATATTTGATCTCAAACAACTCTAGGATTACAAAAGAAATTACACAATTTTGATTAGGATATTGTTGGAAATAAATGATTTGGATAATGAATTATTGAGTAGTGAGGTCTACAAACATAACATCCAAATATTCATTGCCAACAATATTTGTAACAAAAAAAAGTTTTCAACTTCTTTTGTAACTTTAGTTTTTCCCTTTGATTTCACTACTATAGAGCCACTGTGTACTATCTAATGGCCATCCATGAAACTAGATTCTGATCTGTTAGAGCAATAAACAAGACTTGATGAGAAATGTAATCAAATACAAGACACGGATTTACGTGGCTCACCAACTTGGTTACGTCCAAGGGAAGAGGAGAATATTATTATCAACTAGTGTAACACCCGTGCCTTAAAGGCACGTCAATTTTTATTTTTTTTAAATAACAATTCATAGATAAAAAATTAACAAAAAATTTATTAAAAAAATATTTATAATGTGACTAATATAAACAATTACAAATTTTGTAATATTTTCTTATAAAAAGTATTTGTTAATTGTTTCAAGTTTCAACAGTGTTATCCTCCTTGTTTTTTTTAAAAAAAATAAATTCAACTTTCTTTTAAAAACAATAATATCTATAACCAGGAGATTAATACATTTATACTACACAAATAAATTATTCAACCAACTTATCCGGTCCACTAAGAAAGGCTGCCCACTTTAAAAAATGGCCCATAGTAAAAATCGACTAAATTGAACCTAATCAGCCCAAATAACAAAACCCTAATTTGATAAAGATTAAAAAAAAGGAAAAAAGAAAATGTAAATAAAAATAACAAAACGCACAAAATCCCTAATTCTACCTAAACTCAAACGGTGGATCTCTCTCCCTCTCACCGCCGCTTTGAGAAGTCTCTCTATCAACGACGATTGAATTCATCTTTCTAACATCAGCGTTCTCTCTTCCCTTCGTATATATCTTTATTCGTCAATTTTTCAATATGCACGCATAGATCGGATGAATCTCTATCAGTTGAGAGTATGATTTTTATTTTATTTTTTGATAAGTTTGCTTGCTTTGTAAAATCGACTAACTATGAAATTTGAAGCGTAATCACGTTTTGATTTATGCTTACTTAGTAGTTTTTAGAATATCAACTCAGTACGATGTTATATATCAATTTAAAAAGTTTTCGATGAAATAGATGCTCGTAAGTGACTTTGTTTTATTATTAAAGAACATATAATGACTCGTAAATTGTATAGATTTATAAAAGAATAGAATTTCAAAGACTAAGAAAAACCGACAGATATTTCAAACATATGACTTTGAAATCAAAGTTGCTAAACATTTTAGATGGAAATGAATTCTATCAGACATGGCTTTTTGAATTGTATGGTTTAAGTTGAAATGAGAAAATTTTCTGTAATATGGTTGAATGGACTGCGAGGTTGGACTTCTGTCAATCCCTCCGTCCCAAATTCGTGTGCTCGAATTCTAAATTTTTGGATTGTAACTGGTGTATGACACTTAAGAATGGTTAACTCCATTGCATTTGTTGTCATGACAACGTGGTAATCACTTATCATAGCAAGTATTAACATAATCCAATAAAATCAATTCAACTATATATTTGAAAAAGTCATAGAGAGACTGAACGATATAAACCTAGCACGACACTCCACCTCCTCGGCATTCATACATGCCGACCAAGCTAATAGAAGACCAGGAGACCAAGTCCCAAGTACTATGACTGCCGTCCTAGGTCTCAACCATGACGAGACGAGGAGCCCATGACGAGGACGAAGGAGTCTCAGGACGAGGTGTTATAAACCGAGGATGAGGTGTCCATGACGAGGACAAGACCAAGACCTCGACATCTTCACATGACAGTCGTCAAAAGACGAGGACCATGAAATAAAGGAACCATGTTCCCCTAATACCAACACCCCTCCTCAGACAAGACGAGGACGAGATTACCATGAGATCACCAAACCGAGATGGGTCCATCGAGCCGACTTGCGCCATCCACGCAGCACCAAGAAAATACCACCTGGTTACATAACCAATTCATCCTAGACCCATCTATCCATCATGACATGCCGAGATAAGGTCATCAGGCCGACATAGGTACAACAAGGCCTGAACCCATGAACCAGGCCTCAAGCAATCGTGGTTATAACCAACACACCTAGCTCGGCCTCTGCCCATGAGCCGAGTTAGGATATACAAACCGACTTAGCTCATTCTTCAGTGACTAAGTCTTGCTCTCCTCATGGCTGAAATACCAGCCGACGGGCAACAAGCAAGTGTTACGCCTGAAGGCGATCTCAATCCACCACCACCTAACGTGGCCAATAACGCTGCTCTGACTTAAGGGCACCCTCCTCCTCTACCTCAACCCCATGGGGGCGGTATGCATACACGTTCGAGGGGACCTCCCCCAGAGGTTACTCATACCAATTGTTGGAGTGTGTCTAAGTTTTGCTGGAGTAAGGTCCTTCTGTCGATGGGAGGAGGCCTTGATGGTCCATCCCCATCATTCAGTAGTTGTGCCATCGTGTTCCTTCCTTGCCTTCGAACCTCCCCCAGAGGTTACTCACACCTATGGTCATCGAAGGTAAGGAAAGAACACGACGGCACAACCGCAGAATGATGGGATGGACCATCTAGGCCGCCTCCCATCAACAGAAGGACCTTACTCCAGCAAAACATAGACACACTCCAACAATTGGCAGCAGCCCAAAGAGCTCTTTTGTTGTATGACCCAGATCATTCCATAGCACATCTCCTCCAACCTTCCAACTCTAGGGTCAACGAGGATGATCATAGGAATGACAACAGGGGAATCCCACGCGATGATCACCGATGTGACCAGGATCAGCGTGATGTACCCGCCAAAAATAGAGGAAGCCGACTTGAAGGTAGGCTTGGGAGGGAGGCCGAGATTATAAAGACTTGAGGTACCATATCAATCGAAATAGAGAACAAGAGGCTGAGTCTCCTGAAGCAAGAATACTCGGCACAAGGCGGCCAAGGGCTGATCCTCGACGAACTCCCCCAAGGCGTACACCGCCTCCTCTTAAGCGACCTCCCCCGGTGGGAAGCCATATTGCTGCAGTAAGCCGAGATGAGCATAGCAAACGAGGTCGAGATGACCAAGGGAGGCAAAACTGAGGTAGGGATAGACAAAGGAGCTCTTACCATAGTTCAGGCCTAGATGCTCGTGTATTGTTAGATCTCAAAGAGAGAATTGATAACGTGGAGATGAATCAAGGACGAAGAGGGCCTAGAAATGAATATGATGCAATGCGTCCGTTCGCCGAATGGATCAGGGACTTACCACCTAATCCTAATCTGAAGCTTCCCAACTTAGATAAGTACTCCGGCAACTTTGACGCACGAGACCACCTCCAATCCTTTGATGGTATGATGGCCCTGATCTCCAATCAAGATGACATCCTTTGTAAAGCATTTTCTAGCACATTAACCGGAGCTACTATGTCATGGTTCTTGGATTTAGAGAAGAGAAGTATTGAATCCTTCTCCAAATTGAAGAAAAAGTTCTTGGAATACTTCGCCACAGCTGGAGCGAGAAAGAAAGGCTTTCAGATTTGGCAAACATGGTTCAAGGGAAAAACGAATCGACCATGAGTTTCTATAATAGGTTCAGAGACTTAGCCGACTCCATTGAAGAGAGACTCACCAACAGGGAGATATAGTATGCTTCACTAACGGGCAAAGATCAGACGAGCTCACTTATGAGTTATCGGTTAGAGAGCCTAGAACAAAGGCCGACCTGTACCACTTGGCCCACGCAACAGGGATTGCAGAAGAAAAGAAGAAGCAACGATAAAAAAGGGAAGATCGAGATCCCAAAAGCACGACTACTATTGATCGCGGCTCAACGAAGGAAGTTAGAGGAAAGAACAAGACGAGGTCTAATGAGAAGGACGAGTTATTCACTCCCCTTACAAAGTCCATCTCTGAGATATTGAATCTGGTAGACCTACCAGATCCAAAACCATTACTTGAGAAATCAAAACACACCCGATATCCCACTAAGAATTGTGCCTACCACAAGGACCACGGGCACGAGACAGAGGATTGCATCTCATTGAAAAAAATAATCCAATGATGGGTTGATGAAGGGAAGCTTGATTGCTACGTAATGAGGAAGGATAAGAAGAGAGGAAGATATGAAGACCATGAAGAAATGGAAGACCGACCTCCCCGAATACGCATCGGAGTTATAAGGGAGGAAGTCCCCTCCAACAAGAAGCTTAAGGAACAAACCCACTAGATGAGTAAAGATTACCACATTCCAACATGGATCCATAAGGCTGAGGAGGAAACTGACCAATTACATGAAGACAAAGAGATAAGACTCCAAGGCTTTGAGTCTATCGCTCAAAAGGATTCAACTTTGCCCGAGCCTAGCAACCTACAGCTCATCATCAGCCAAAGCTCGGGGGCCACCCGGAACCTAAACCCAGTTCATGGGACCTACATGCTCAAGACCTAGAAGGCAAAGAGTTGAAGCGCCCATGACAATCTGACCACATGAGGAAATACTACTAGTAACTCCACCCTTTTTACTTAGTTTTTCAAAAACTTTTTACTTTAGTATTTTACTTAGTGATTTCAAAAGAATTTTTCCCCTTTCTAGTTTATGAATTCATTTCCATTTGATGGTAATCGTTCAATAAAAATTTTACACTAAAGACAAAGTGCTACTACAGCAACACATCCTACTTCTAAGACGAGCGCCTTGCTCGCACCAAAGATAACCTCAAAGGTCGCACACCAAAGACGACTTCCAAGGTCAGACCAATGACGAACTCTAAGGTCGCACACAAAGACGGCCTCCAAGGTCGCATACTCAAGACGGCCTCCAAGGTCGCACCAAAGACGGCTTCCAAAGTCGCACCAAAGACGGCCTCCAAGGTCGCACGCTCAAGACGGCCTCCAAGGTCGCGCCTCAAAGACGGCCTCCAAGGTCGCACACCAAAGACGACCTCTTAGGTCGCACACATAAGACGACCTCCAAGGTTGCATAAAAGACGACTTCCAAAGTCATAATCAAAAGAAGACTTCCAAGATCGCATAAAAGATGACCACCTAGGTCGCACATACAAGCTCCAAGGTCACACTCGAAATGAGCGTCTTTCTCGCAAACATTCAAGAGGAGCACTTTTCTCACAATCACCTAAGACGACCACCTAGGTCTCACTTACTGAAGACAAGCACCATAGCTCGCACCAAAAAGGGTGAACGATCCACAACAAGACTCAAGTAGAAATCGAGCAAATAATGATGAGCATACCTCTACTTTACTTTCTACTTTATGAAATCAAGATAGAAACTCGGGGGACACTAAACGGTATAAACCTAGCACAACACTCTACCTCCTCGGCATTCATACATGCCGACCAAGCTAATAGAAGACAAGGAGACTAAGTCCCAAGTATCATGACTGCCCTCCTAGGTCTCAACCATGACAAGACGAGGAGTCCATGACGAGGACGAAGGAGTCTCAGGACGAGGTATTATAAACTGATGATGAGGTGTCCATGACGAGGACGAGACCAAGATCTCGACATCTTCATATGACAGTCGTCAGAAGATTAGGACCATAAAATAAAGGAACCATGTTCCCCTAATAACAACACCCTTCCTCAGACAAGATGAGGACGAGATTACCAAGTCGAGATCGCCAAACCGAGATGGGTCTATCGAGCCGACTTGCGCCATCCACTCAGCACCAAGACAAGACCACCTAGTTATATAACCAATTCATCCTAGACCTATCTAGGCATCATGGTTAAACATGAAATAACATCTCCATGTCATAATCATTTCATCATGCTACATTCTTCATGCCCATTATCATGTCACAATCAATGTTATGCTGCAATCTCCATCATGTTATGATCATTGCCATGTCATAATTACTATCATATCCATGATCATCATCATGCCTCAATCACTACCATGTCATCTCATGATCCGACGTCATTCACTGAATGCATTAAGTCAAAGTATTAATGTCTCGAATTCAAAATGAAAATAAATCTGTGCTCAAGCAAAGATGATTCAAATTTTATGTGTGCAAATCATATATGCCGCTACATGCAAAGCTAACCTGCAGGTCACAACATACAAGTGGATCTTGTCATCTCTTCTGATATACGTGAGACTTCAGGTAAATCCGAAAGCTTCGGACATGGCATCAATCGCCAATGATCAGGACAACTCCAGAAGCAGGGAAGCCTGACTGTGAGATAATCAAAACCCCTTTTAGGAGAAACATGGATCCAAAATGAGGTTGCAGAGCTCAACACAATGCCAAAGGATCACCCAAAGTAATGGTTTAATGCGCAGTGAAACACAAAAATCTCATCACACAACAACTCCAAAAGCAGGGGAGCCTGACCGTGAGATAATCAAAAATCCTTTTAGGAGGAACAGGGATTCAAAATGAAGTTGTAGCACTCAACACAGTGCCAAAGGATTACATAAAACAATGGTTCACTGCACAGTGAAACACAAAAATCTCATCACACAGCAAAGCAAAGGCAGAAAAATCTAGACGGCTCAGAATGCAGCGTATCCTTGATTTTATTGTGTGTTTTAAATCATGTTGTTCCACCCTGGTCTTCTCGGGCACTCGAGATTACCTCCCCCGAACTGCACAATGGCGTACATTTCCCCTTTTTAAATCATGTTCTTTCACCCTTGTCTTCTCGGGCACCCGAGATTACCTCCCCCAAACTGCGCAATGTGGTACATTCCCCATTTTAAATCATGTTGTTTCACCCTGGTTTTCTTGAGCACCCGAGATTACCTCCCCCGAACTATGTAATGTCGTATGTTCCCCGTTTTAAATCATGTTATTTCACTCTGGTCTTCTCGGGCACCTGACATAACCTCCCCCGAACTGCACAATGTCGTACGTTCCCCGATTGAAATTATGCTGTTCCACCCTGGTCTTCTCGGGCACCCAAGATTACCTCCCCCGAATTGCGCAATGTCGTACATTCCCTGTTTTTTAAATTATGATTGTTTCACCCTGGTCTTCTCGGGCACCCGAGATTACCTCCCCCGAACTGCGCAATGTCGTATGTTCCCTATTTTTAAATCATATTGTTCCACCCTGGTCTTCTCGGGCACCCGATATTACCTCCCCCGAACTGCGCAACGTCGTACGTTCTGCGTTTAAGTTGTACCTCCTCAAAACTACGCTGTGACCTGATTCCCGCAAGGGATACGTAGGCAGTTCATGCAATTGAACTCAGTCGCCCGTTCTCATAAATATTTGATCATGTCAATCTCCTCCCCAGCAAAGAGACAACACATCTCAATGCAACCCCCAGCAAAGAGACAACACATCTCAATGCTATCCCCTGCAGTTTCTAGTTTTTAATAAACCTAAACTACGATTAGTCAGATTCTCTTAGCAATTGCTTGTTGTCTTAAAATCACATTGTTTCACATGGATGTAAAAGCAGCATTTTTAAATGGATACTTAGATGAAGAAGTTTATGTTAAACAACCAAAAGGTTTTGAAGATCCATTTCAACCAAACCATGTATATAGACTTGATAATGCCTTATATGGCTTAAAACCAGCTCCACGTGCATGGTATGGTCGCTTAACAAGCTTTTTACTTGATTATGGATTTACTAGAGGAGAGACAGATAGGACCTTATTTATTCTACGGCATGGAAAGGAACTCGTTGTTGTTCAAATCTATGTTGATGACATAGTCTATGGCTCTACTTCTAAAATGTGTTTAAATGATTTTGTAGAGGCTATGACATCAACATTTGAGATGAGCATGAAGGGTGAACTAAATTTCTTTTTAGGCTTGCAGGTAAAACAATCAAATGAAGGGATCTTTATATCACAAAACAAGTATGCGAGAAATTTGGTGAAGAAGTTCGGCTTGGAAGGATCAAAGAGCTCTAAAATTCCTATGGGTACTACTCTCAAGCTTGGCAAGGATCAAGGGGGAGAAGAGGTTGATCCTGCCCACTACCGTTCCATGATAGGTAGTCTCTTTTACGTCACCTTTAGCCGTCCCGGCATAATGTTCAGTGTGTGTTTGTGCACGGTATCAATCCAACCCTAAAGTCTCTCATCTTAATTCCGTTAAAATATTATTAAATATGTGTCTAGAACAAGTGAATTAGGAATTTGGTACAGTAAAGATACTAATACTAACTTGGTAGGCTTTAGTGACTCGGATTGGGTAGGGGACATAGATGATCAAAAGAGTACTAGTGGGGGGTGTTTTTACTTGGGTCATAATTTAGTGTCATGGTACATTCGTAAACAAAATTGTGTGTCTCTCCCGACTGCAGAATCTTAATATGTTGCAGCCGGGAGTTGTTGTTCTCAACTAATTTGGTTAAAACACATGTTAGACGATTATAGTCTTGATAGTAATATCTTAACTATCTACTGTGATAATTTGAGTGCAATCAATATTTCTAAAAACCCCGTCCAACACTCCCGCACCAAACACATCGACATCCGTCATCACTTATTAAGAGATATGTTTGAAAAAGGCCTAATTAATATAGAGCATATTGATACCAAGTATCAACTTGCTGACATTTTTACCAAGGCTTTAGACCATGAGAGATTTTCTAGCTTGAAAAAATCTCTTGGTCTTGGCAATCTCTAGTTGTCCCTCTTCTGTTGTGTTACTTTGAGTGTTGTCAACACTTGAACACTTGTATATTAGTGTTTTATTTACTTATTACAAAAAATGTTTTGTTTTCAATCTGTTAGTGGGTAGTCTTTCGTTCCATTGACGGTGGCACATACTGACCTTTATGTTATGGTAAGATAACACCCAAGGTAATATTATTGATGAAATTCCCTTTAAACTCAAAAGTGACAAAGTCACTAATCTTTTTGATAAAATCAAAAGTAAAAAGGCTAAAAAGCACTTATAATATTTCCTTAGTAACTCGGGGCACGGCGTTCGCTGCGACGATGCACTCTTGCCAAATAGAGATATTATCTAGTGATTTTGTACTAAGTATTAGGAACATGGAGTTCGCTACTACAGTGTATCCTACTTGAACGGTACAAATCACTAAAGCATGTTTACACTTTATAAGGACTCGGGGAACGGAGCTCACTACTAGGATGCTTCCTTGTAAATAAAGAAGTGTAAATTATGCTTATTTTAAAGTGCTTGAAAATGAAGAACAAGCTTTTTATATGTAACTTGTTAGATTTATTTTATCTCAAATACTTATAAATAAGGCTTGTTATGCCTAAAGTGTTTGATTTTGGCAAGCTTGTTATACCTCAAATGCTTATTAAAGAAACATATCTCCCCCATCAAGTGTTAAAAAATGGGGTTTATCTTGCCTTAAATGCCTTGCTATTAATTTATTTATCAATGGATGTTTATCACGTATGTTATCTTAAGTGTTACCATCGTTGCCATTAGCACATTAGTGTGTGCATGTCATTCTTGAATAGTAAGTTTGAAATAAAAGGATGAAATTTTTAACGAGATTCTCGGCTTCAAACTGATCATTTGAGGTGATACATTTTCTCAAATTAATTATACTAAAAGTATTCTTGAGAAAATTAGAATCGTTAAAAAAAAAAACCAATAATTTGTTCCTTTTATTAACTTTCTGTAAGGATGTGAAGTTGCTAATCTATAATATCTCAGATATTGGTTATTTGATGTGTCTTAGAGATTTAGTTGTTTAGAGAGGCGTCTCTATTTGTACTAAATTATGTAGACACTAGTTGACCAACTGGAGCTCTTGATTAAGTATTTTAAATACTTGAAGGGAATCGTTTTTCTTGTGCTACATATTGAGTTAATCTCAATATAAAGCATGAATGATTAATGGTTCTCGCAATCATTAATGAATATAATTGTTTATAGTTTACCTTAGTCGATGGGCCCGTCGTTTGGAGGTATGTTAAACAATATATTGTACTAAGGCTCATTGTGTTGAGCGACTTATTATAAATACGTGTGAGTATGATAAAGTTGAATGGATTAATTGACAAAATTGTCTGTATTTAGCCATGATCGACTATATCTACTGTTAGTAATTTTTGACCGTATGTCTAAAGATTACAAGTACTTAAATAATAAGAAAAGTATTTGTGACACATCCAAGTTAGATTAAAATCTATAAAGGATCTTGTGTATATATAAAAGTAATAGTTGTTGATTATGATGGTACCAAGGATAACACAACTAAACTTTTAAATCAAAAGAAATTGCATGTTATTTTCGTTGTTGATCTTACTGCAATTACACTGTTGAATGCATGATTGCCCCGTTGATTATTTAATTTATTTTTGGAGCTACACATATCCGATTGATGTGATTGATTTTAAATTTAAAATAATATTTAAATTTACAACATATATTTTTTAGCAATTTTTCGGGTGATTGGATTATTTTATATTAAATCTTAATTTTAAATATTAAAAAAAATGAAAACACGTGATATAATAATCTAAAAAAAATGTGTTAGCCCCAAATATGTTTCATATGAAGTAAATGTTATATGTAGATTATTAGTTCATAAAAATATTTGATAGGAAAAAAGGGAGGAAGAAAATGATGAATCGGGGGAAGAGTGTGTAACGACCCCAAAACCCGCCCCTATTTATTTCATATTTTTGGGGATTTTAATTTGACATTATGTGTGCATTTTATGTGTTGCATCATATTTTATGATTTGTACATCTTACTTGATTAATTATGTTATTTACTTACTTAGTAGTAATAATGGTTAAAGGAGTTAAATGATTAAGTTGAAACTTTAGGGTCTTTTGTGAAATTATAACTTTAGGGGCTTAAGTGTTAAAAACGAAACTTGGGTGATCAAAGTATAAAAATGGGTAAAAAATAATCTTATAACATGCTTTTTCTTCTCTCCCTCTGTGTCATTAACAACAGCAACAATTCTCTCGTTCTTTCCTAGGGTTAGGAGAAAAAGGTAAGTTCAACCTATTTCGATTTAATACTTTTTATTTACTTACCCGTTTTAAAATCTAATTATATAAAAATGATCAGGGCGTTGAGTAGGTCATTTCTACCCGAACAAAACTTATTTCAGCGATACTTTTTCGGGAAATATGTAAGTTACTAATTCTCCTTAAATAGTAAAATGGTCATATATTTGCTATATGTGTGATATGTGGTGAAATTATTGTGAAAAGAATTTATTTATGATACTTGTTTATTTGGGACAAAGGGATTATAATTATACTGGGTAAGTGACTTGGTTTGTATGCAAGGGTGTATATGGAGTATGTTTATATCATGAGAATGTTAGTATAAGTGTTTGAAAGTATACTCCTACTCGTGGGACGGTAAAATATTAACTTGAGTTAAATGTTATATAAGTATATTATAAAAATTATACTATTATTCGTGGGATGGGGAAATGAAAGAAAGTATCTCTAAATGAGTATATTAGTATATTAGAAAAATTATACTTATACTTTTGGGACGGTGAAACGAAGGGAGTATAATTTATTTAAGTTTGGCCTGTCGAGTGGTGTGGGCGGCCGCCCAAATAGGGCGTGCGGCCGCACTCTTATCTGAAAGATTTTGTTCTTGGAACAGGGCTAGTTGGGCGGCCGCACAGGGTAGGTGAGGCGGCCGCACAGTCCAATCTGGAAGGTTAAATTGTTCAAATTTAATTTATTAAAGGTTCAATTTTGGTCTAGGTCTTAGGTGATATCCTAGGGTACCTAGAGGGTTGTTGTGGAACACTCTTGTGTTTGAAATGGTTCCTTTGTGAACATGAGTGTTGTGGAATTCGATTGAATGTTAAGTGGATATTGTTGAACATCTTTTGATGTGGTTTGGATTGGTTCATCTTTGTGATGTGTTGGCTTGGTTCCCTACTTTGGAATCATTGCCCTGGTTGTTGTTTATGCAAGTATTCATTACTATGCTCGTTTTAAAGTCCAGCTGGTACTACTTGTTGTGGTTTCGGGCAATGGTAGGGATTATGATGGCACACGAGCCAAGTTCATTGTAAGGCTTCTACCATTGGTTTCCCATTTTTAACCCCCTTCCTTAGGCCAAAGGTTGGGCACTTTGGGTTATGACATTGTGTCATTTTCCCCCTCTTGTTGTTGTTTGCGCGGTTGTTATTGTTTGGTTCCGGAACCGGCTTCAGCCCTTTGGTGCTGCTCAGTTGATACCTCTTTGATGGTTATATTTGATTCGAGAACCTTGGCTCAGTATCCACTTATGAGTGTTTATTTCCGCCTTATGTGTTGTATAATGAGTTGGTCGTTATTTCCAACCGGTATGGGACGGTTGGCGATAGGGAGCCTCTCATGTTATATGCTATATGCTATATGATTATTTGTTGATATAGTTTCTTTATGATTATCATATCAGCATGTAACGTAGTTGCATTTTTGTAGCTTACTGAGATTTATTCTCACCCTTTATTTGTTTACTGTTTTAGATAAAGGCGAGTCCAGGGAATAGGACACTTTGGCACGGGAGGACGTTACAGTGGTAAGAGTTGGGATTTGTTTTGTAAAGGCTACATTACTTAGATGTAGTACTTTTGGGTAGAGTTTCCTTGACTTCATCATCTTGTAACACCTAAATTTTGGATAATGTCGGTGTATGTACATTTGTATAAAAGTTGTAAGCCTTCGGGTTAAATACTTTCGTTTGTGAAAAAGTGTGTTTGAAAGTTAAATGAAGTCTTTGAACTTCGAGTGTGATTTTGTTAAACTTTATGAAAGTATATTTCGAAAAAATTTTCTAAAAGTGTTTTATAACGTCTTCCAATCGTGTCCCGAGCGTGGGGCCAAGTAGGACCGCGGGTCTGGGGCGCGACAGTTGGTATCAGAGCTAGGTTGTAGATGGTCTAGAATGACTAAGTGACCTAGGAGGGTAGTTGTGTATAGAGTGAGTAACGTTGAGTGTCTTATGCAGGTACTTATTGAAAATGGGTGAAACTGAAGGAGATCAGGCTGGTTCTTCAGGGCAAGGGGATGCCAGAGAAGAGGCCTGAATTATGTTTCAAGGGATGTTCGAGGCAGCAATGAAAACTTTAAATGATCAAAGGAAAGGAAGAGAACAAGTACCTCCGAGATTTGAGTTAGAACAGTTTCTGAAAATGAAACCAATGGGTTATGAAGGAGAACTAGATGTGACCAAAGTTGAGAGGTGGATTGAATCCATGGAGAAAATATTTGATGTTTTAAGATGTACTGATGAATATCAAGTCATAAACTGAGTGGAGCTGCTGAGTATTGGTGGAAAACATTGAAGACCAATTGGGATGAGAATCATGTACCCTATTCTTGGGAGAATTTTCTGAAGAAATTTAAGGAACATTTCATTCCTCGGGTAGATCAAGACAAGAAGGAAATGGAGTTTCTTAACTTGGAGCAGAATACTATATCTGTGGCTCAGTATACATCCAAATTCACGGAGTTATCTAGGTACTGTACTCACTTAGTGGCAACTGAGGAAAGGAAGGCAACCAGATTTGTGAAGGGATTGAGAACTGTGATTCGAAGTCAACTAGTATCCCATAAATTGCAAGATTTTCAAGATGCTGTTGATAGAGCATATCAGGTGGAGCATGATATAGAAGAGCATAAGAGGAAAATTGAATTGACAGGTACAGGAAGGCAAGGAAGACCTCAACCACAGCGTGGTGATAATCGAGGAGGTCATGGAATACCATTACAATTTAGAGGACAACCACAAGGGCAACCAATTATCAGAAATCAAGGTAATACCCTGGGAAATCAAAGTAGAAGGATATGTAATTACTGTCAGAAGGAAGGGCACTCTGAAGAGCGATGTTGGAAGAAGCAGGGAAAGTGTTTGAATTGTGGTCAGCTTGGCCATTTTCAAAGAGATTGTCCAAAAACAAAGAACATATCATATGGGAGTGGAGCTGGATCATTTCAGGGTCAGAAGAGGGATGCCTCAGGGAAGCCTAAAGTGCAGGGTCGTGTTTTTGCTATCAACCAACAGCAGGCTTCAAATTCTTCTAATGTGATAGGAGGTATAATTTTTGTGTCTAGTTTAAGGGCACGTGCACTTATAGACCCTGGCTCTTCGCATTCTTATGTGTCTGTGCATTTTGCTTCTCGATTGCATGTTTCCTTTGAATCTCTACCTTATGTGTTAGAGGTGTTTACTCCAATAGGGGAGTGTTTGGTTACTAATAAGGTGTTACGTGGTTGTGATGTGCATATTTGGGAGCATGTTTTATTTGCTGATTTAGTTGTTTTGCCATTACAAGATTTTGATATTATCTTGGGAATGGATTGGCTGAGTAAATACCATACTTCAGTTGATTGTTATAAAAAGGTAGTTACATTTTCAATTCCTGATGTGCCTGAATTTATGTTTGAGGCTACTCCTTTGAGTAAGGGAATTCGTATTATTTCTTATATGAAAGCTAGAAAGTTGTTGCATCGTGGTTGTTCGGGGTATTTGGCCAGTGTTCTTGATATTACTAAAAAGTTGCCTGAAGTAGAGGGTTGTGTTCATTGATGACATCCTGGTTTATTCCAAGTCTCAGGAAGAACATGAGCAACACTTGCGAATGGTTCTATCTATTCTTCGGGAGAAGCAGTTGTTTGCAAAATTCTTTGGCTCGATGAAGTTTCTTTTCTGGGACATGTGGTTTCTAATAAAGGCATATCTGTTGATCCATCAAAAATTGAAGCTATTGTGAATTGGAAGAGGCCAGAATCAGTTACTGAAATTCGAAGTTTCTTGGGGTTAGATGGGTACTACAGAAGATTCATTGAAGGATTTTCTAAGATTGCAACACCATTAACTCAGTTGACTCGAAAGAATGTGCCATATGTGTGGGATGATAAATGTCAAGTCAGTTTTGAAGAGTTAAAGAAGAGGTTGACCACCGCTCCTATTCTTGCACTGCCTAATGGGAATGATGAATTGGTGATTTATAGTGATGCTTCAAAATAAGGCTTGGGGTGTGTTCCAATGTAGAGTGGGAAGGTAATTGAGTATGCTTCAAGGAAGTTAACTCCTAGTGAGCAGAATTATCCAACCCATGACATGGAGCTTGCAGCTATTGTTTTTGTGTTACACAAATGGAAGCATTATCTATATGGAGCAAAGCTTGAGATTTTCACAGATCATCAGAGTTTAAAGTATCTTTTCTCCCAGAAAGAGTTGAATAATAGACAGAGAAGATGGATGGAGCTGTTGAAGGATTATGATTGCACCATTTCTTATCATCCGGGCAAGGACAATGTGGTAGCTGATGCTATTAGCAGGAAGTCTTATGTAGCTTCATTGATGGTACGGGAATGGAAGATGTTAGAAGATGCTCGAGATTGGTGTCCTTATGAGTCGAGGCATGGGGCTATATTTTCGAATATCAGAGTATTGCCAACTTTAATTCAACAAATCAAGGATTCTCAGAAAGATGACCCCGAGTTAGTGAAGGTAATAGGAAAAATTAAAGATGGTAGATGTGAAGACTTTTCTCTCAGTTCTGAAGGAGTATTGACTTTCAGAGGTAGATTGTGTGTTCCTAATGTTTATGGGATTAAACATCAAGTTCTCGAGGAAGGTCATAAGTCGAGGTATACTATTCATCCCGGGAGTACCAAAATGTATCAAGATTTGAAGCAACACTTTTGGTGGAACAACATGAAGCGGGAGATAGCTGATTATGTGTGTTTGACTTGTCAACAGGTGAAAGCTGAATATCAAAGGCCCGCGGGATTGCTTCAACCATTAGAGATTCCGGAATGGAAGTGGGAACATGTTACTATGGATTTTGTGACAGGGTTACCTCGTACTCGGAGAATGCATGATGCAGTTTGGGTGATCGTAGACAGATTGACAAAGTCTTCTAATTTCTTGCCTATTGAGATTGGCTATTCGATGGAAAGGCTTGCTACTTTGTATATTAATGAGATAGTGAAGCTGCACGGAGTTCCAGTTAGCATTGTTTCTGATCGTGATCCTAGATTCACTTCTCGGTTTTGGCAAGCATTTCAGAAGGCTTTGGGTTCAGAATTGAGATTCAGTACTGCTTTTCATCCTCAAACAGATGGTCAGTCAGAAAGGACCATTTAGATTCTTGAGGATATGTTGAGAGCTTGTTCAGTTGATTTTTCTGATTCTTGGGATATTCATTTGCCTCTCGTAGAATTTGCTTATAACAACAGTTTTCAGTCGAGTATTGGGATGGCTCCTTATGAAGCATTGTATGGAAGAAAATGTCGTTCACCTATTTGTTAAGATGAAGTTGGGGAAGCAAAAATTTGGGGTGTTGACATGGTTAATGATTCAGTTGAGAAGGTTAAACTTATTCGGGATCGATTGACTACTGCCCAGAGTCGACAAAAGAGTTATGCAGATCACCGGAGGTGAGACCTTGTGTTTGAAAAAGGTGACTTTGTGTTTCTGAAAGTTTCTCAAAAGGTAGGAATTAAAAGATATGGGAAGAAAGGTAAACTTGCTCCTAGATTTGTTGGGCCTTTTGAGATTTTGGGAAGAGTTGGAGATCGAGCTTATCGTCTTGCGTTACCTCCATCTCTTGACAAGATTCATAATGTGTTTCATCTTTCGATGCTTCGAAAGTATGTGTATGATCCATCTCATGTGTTATCTGAGATACATGAGGATATTGAACCCAGTATGTCGTATGAGGAACATCCAGTTCAGGTGATTGATTCTAAAGTTCAAGAATTGAGAACTAAAAGTATTCCTCTTGTTAGAGTTGTGTGGAGGAACCATAATGTAGAAGAATCAACTTGGGAGCTTCGGGATGAAATGGAGAGAAAATATCCTTGGCTATTTGATTCGTTTGGTAAGTTATTCTAAAATTCGGGACGAATTTCTTTAAGGGGGAGTGATTGTAACGACCCCAAAACCCGTCCCTATTTATTTCATATTTTTGGGGATTTTAATTTGACATTATGTGTGCATTTTATGTGTTGCATCATATTTTATGATTTGCACATCTTACTTGATTAATTATGTTATTTACTTACTTAGTAGTAATAATGGTTAAAGGAGTTAAATGATTAAGTTGAAACTTTAGGGTCCTTTGTGAAATTATAACTTTAGGGGCTTAAGTGTTAAAAACGAAACTTGGGTGATCAAAGTATAAAAATGGGTAAAAAAAAAAAATCTCATAACATGCTTTTTCTTCTCTCCCTCTGTGTCATTAACAACAGCAACAATTCTCTCGTTCTTTCCTAAGGTTAGGAGAAAAAGGTAAGTTCAACCTATTTCGATTTAAATCTTTTTATTTACTTACCCGTTTTAAAATCTAATTATATAAAAATGATCAGGGCGTTGAGTAGGTCATTTCTACCCGAACAAAACTTATTTCAGCAATACTTTTTTCGGAAATAGGTAAGTTACTAATTCCCCTTAAATAGTAAAATGGTCATATATTTGCTATAGGTGTGATATGTGGTGAAATTATTGTGAAAAGAATTTATTTATGATACTTGTTTATTTGGGACAAAGGGATTATAATTATACTGGGTAAGTGACTTGGTTTGTATGCAAGGGTGTATATGGAGTATGTTTATATCCTGAGAATGTTAGTATAAGTGTTTGAAAGTATACTCCTACTCGTGGGACGGTAAAATATTAACTTGAGTTAAATGTTAAATAAGTATATTATAAAAATTATACTATTATTCGTGGGACGGGGAAATGAAAGAAAGTATCTCTAAATGAGTATATTAGTATATTAGACAAATTATACTTATACTTTTGGGACGGTGAAACGAAGGGAGTATAATTTATTTATGTTTGGCCTGTCGAGTGGTGTGGGCGGCCGCCCAAATAGGGCGTGCGGCCGCACTCTTAACTGAAAGATTTTGTTCTTGGAACAGGGCTAGTTGGGCGGCCGCACAGGGTAGGTGAGGCGGCCGCACAGTCCAATCTGGAAGGTTAAATCGTTCAAATTTAATTGATTAAAGGTTCAATTTTGGTCTAGGTCTTAGGTGATATCCTAGGGTACCTAGAGGGTTGTTGTGGAACACTCTTGTGTTTGAAATGGTTCCTTTGTGAACATGAGTGTTGTGGAATTCGATTGAATGTTAAGTGGATATTGTTGAACATCTTTTGATGTGGTTTGGATTGGTTCATCTTTGTGATGTGTTGGCTTGGTTCCCTACTTTGGAATCATTTCCCTGGTTGTTGTTTAAGCAAGTATTCATTACTATGCTCGTTTTAAAGTCCAGCTGGTACTACTTGTTGTGGTTTCGGGCAATGGTAGGGATTATGATGGCACACGAGCCAAGTTCATTGTAAGGCTTCTACCATTGGTTTCCCATTTTTAACCCCCTTCCTTGGGCCAAAGGTTGGGCACTTTGGGTTATGACATTGTGTCATTTTCCCCCTCTTGTTGTTGTTTGCGCGGTTGTTATTGTTTGGTTCCGGAACCGGCTTAAGCCCTTTGGTGCTGCTCAGTTGATACCTCTTTGATGGTTATATTTGATTCGAGAACCTTGGCTCAGTATCCACTTATGAGTGTTTATTTCTGCCTTATGTGCTATATAATGAGTTGGTCGTTATTTCCAACCGGTATGGGACGGTTGGCGATAGGGAGCCTCTCATGTTATATGCTATATGCTATATGATTATTTGTTGATATAGTTTCTTTATGATTATCATATCAGCATGTAACGTAGTTGCATTTTAGTAGCTTACTGAGATTTATTCTCACCCTTTATTTGTTTACTGTTTTAGATAAAGGCGAGTCCAGGGAATAGGACACTTTGGCACGGGAGGACGTTACAGTGGTAAGAGTTGTGATTTGTTTTGTAAAGGCTACATTACTTAGATGTAGTACTTTTGGGTAGAGTTTCCTTGACTTCATCATCTTGTAACACCTAAATTTTGGATAATGTCGGTGTATGTACATTTGTATAAAAGTTGTAAGCCTTCGGGTTAAATACTTTCGTTTGTGAAAAAGTGTGTTTGAAAGTTAAATGAAGTCTTTGAACTTCGAGTGTGATTTTGTTAAACTTTATGAAATTATATTTCGGAAAAAATTTCTAAAAGTGTTTTATAACGTCTTCCAATCGTGTCCCGAGCGTGGGGCCAAGTAGGACCACGGGTCTGGGGCGCGACAGAGTGTATGTGGAAGGGGTGATGCGGGAACATGGCGAAGGGTATAAGAAAGCAAACATTAGGAAATAAGGTATATCATGGTGGAAAGTAGTAATTTTTGAAAAAGTAAGGAACCAAATTGCAATTAACCCTAAAATCTGTTAAAAAACTAACAGCCAGTTACTTTTGTAGATTGAAATATTAGCTTTTATTTAAAAAAAGAATCATACCAATCGGATATGTGTAGCTTCACAAACATCTTAAATCGTCATGTGCTAGTCATACGACATAAAATCTGTTAAAAAAACTAACACCCAGTTACTTTTGTAGTAAGATTGCAACAAAATGACAAAGTGAGTATACCAATTGGCGAAATTGAAAACACAGCATCAACATTGCAAATTTTTGAAAAAGTCAGGAACTAAATTGCAATTAACCCTAAACAAAGGGTTGGTGACCAAAATTTCCCAGGAGCCCTTGGTATTTTTGAGTTTCCAGAAAAGTCCTTGAAAAATTCCTCAAAGGTCCTCCAAAATTCCAGAAAAGCCCCTAAAATTTTGAAAATTACTGGAAAGCCGAATATTTTTGGAAATTCCTCTAAGGTCCCTGGCCAATGTGCGCACCTTCATCACAGAAGGCTGGGAGATCTGATCTGGTGTGGGTGTGCGCGCCCCAAGGCTGGTGTGCGTGCGCACCTTTTGCTTCGCGGCTTGTACAATTTACGCGCAATCTTTCGGAGGCCATAACTTCTTCATACGAACTCCGATTTGGACGTGCGAACTATCGTTGGAAAGCTCTTTTCGAGTACTATCCAATGGAATTGATTTCTCAATGGTAACATCTATTTATATTTATTTTCTGGTCCGTTATTTATTCTTCCTTTTTGCACTTTAACGTACATGAATCCGTGCATTCTTTTGCTCCTTTTTTATACTCATAAACACTCCAAAAACCATCAAAACACATATGGTTGAGCATCTAATAAGTCATAAAATCATATCATTTGGATGGGTAAAAATACATCCATCAGGTCGCCGGAGTAGGGGTTGCCGGAGTAAGGAGGGTAAGGTCGCCGAAGTAGGGTTCGCCTGGCTTATCGCCGGAGTTGGGGGAGATGTCACTGGAGGTAGAAAGAGAAAGTAGAGAGAGATGGGGTTGTGTGTATTTTGTTGGGTGTAATCTGGTAAAGGGTGTACTTATATCATTTTAAAGCATTGAGGGAAAATATGGTTAGAGAAAATATTTTATAGGATTAAGACGTAAATTGAAAATGTCTTTGTCCTTTTGTCCTAAGACGTAGATTCAGTATTATACAGGGACTAGGAGGTGATTTTCTCATTTCCGAATTCCCCTCCTCGACAGATCCTGGACTTCCATTCCAAACTCAATGGCCTAGATCGGGGAAGCCAAGCAACCAGCCGCGCGCAGTCTGAATGCTTTCAGCTCATGCTTAGAGTCGTCAATGGCTTAAGGAACACCTCTACCTTCCACTATTATCAAATACTCACATTTCATCACAAAATTCAACCCAGTAATGGCAACTCAAAGATTAATTTTCCCAGCAACCACACTCAGAACAACGACAGCTTCAATCTCTACCTTAAACCCTAACACTATCAGCATCATAAACCCCACTCAAATCGCTTCAAATTCAATGGTCCCCATTACTGAAAACTTCCCAGTTGAGAAGATTCTTTGGAGTTTGAAACAAGGTAATGTTAATTTATCGCGAAATCATCTTTTCCAATTGAATTCGTCCACTTTTGTTGACGTACTTTGTGGTTGTCGTGATAATTTGCAACTGGGTATTAAATTTCTTGATTTGATAGCTTTAAATTACCCGAATTTCAAGCATTCTTCGCTTTCATTAAGCGCTGCGATTCATGTTTTGGTTAGGAGTAGGAGGTTATCTGATGCGCAGGCTTTGATTCTAAGAATGGTTAGGAAAAGCGGTGTTTCTCGAATTGAGATAGTGGAATCCTTGATTTCAACAAATGGGGATTGTAATTCGACTTCGATTTCGAATACCCTTGTTTTTGATTTATTGGTTAGAACTTATGTGCAAGCAAGAAAGTTAAGGGAAGGTGTGGAGGCCTTTAGGGTATTGAGAAGTAGGGGTTTTGTTGTTTCTATTAATGGATGCAATAGTCTTCTTGGAGGACTTGTAAAAGTCGGGTGGGTTGATTTGTCTTGGGAGATATATAACGAAGTTGTTGCGAGTGGAATTAAGATAAATGTTTATACTTTGAATATCATGGTTAATGCCTTGTGTAAGGACCGGAAAACTGAAAATGCCAACGTGTTTTTAGCAGAACTGGAAGAGAGAGGTATTTTTCCAGATATTGTTACTTATAATACTTTGATTACTGGGTATTGTCGTGAAGGTCTTCAAGACAAAGCTTTTGACTTGATGAATTCAATGTCAGGTAAAGGGTTTGAACCGTCTCTTTTTGCTTACAATGCTATTTTAAACAGTTTGTGCAAGACTGGGAATTATGCAAGAGCAAAGTCAATCATGCGTGAGATGGTTGATGTTGGTCCGTTTCCTGATATAGCAACTTATAACACATTGCTTGTTGAGTGTTGTCGGAGGGATAATATTGAGGAAGCTGAGACTATATTTGAAGAAATCTTGAATAAAGGTGTCGTTCCGGATTTGCTTACTTATAGCTCACTTATTGGATTGTTTTCACGAAACGGACATCTTGATCGGGCATTATCACTTTTTAAGGAAATGAAGAGTTTTTCCATGCTACCCGACACTGTTATTTATACAATTCTTATTGATGGTTTTTGTAGGACCGGTGCTATATCAAAGGCACTGAATTTACGTGATGAAACGGTTGAGCAGGGTTGCCCTTTAGATGTAGTTACTTATAATACACTTCTGAATGGCTTGTGCAAAGGAAAAATGCTAACTGAGGCGGACCAGCTTTTTACTGAGATGGTGGAAAGGGGTGTACTCCCAGATTCATATACTTATGCTACACTTATTAATGGATATTCTAAGGACGGAAAGATGGAGAAGGCGTTAAGTTTGTTTCAGACAATGCTTCAAAAACATCTCAAGCCAGATATTGTCACTTACAATACTATGATTGATGGATTTTGCAAGGATGGAGAAACGGGCAGAGCTCATGACTTGTATAATGATATGATATCTCGAAGATTATTCCCTAATTATAGAACATACAGTATTATAATTAACGGGTTTTGTAGTAAGGGTCAAGTATCAGAGGCATTTTCGTTCTGGGATGAGATGCTTGGGAAGGGTATCCAACCCACAATTTTGACTTGTAACACTATTATAAAAGGCTATTGCAAGTCAGGAGACCCCGAAAAGGCGAATGCTTTTCTCAGCAAGATGACTGCAATGGGGGTTGTTCCTGACAGCATTACGTACAACACTCTGATACATGGGTTTATCAAGTCTGATAAAATGGAGAGGGCCTGGGATTTGGTGAAAAATATGGAAAATCAGGGGCTATTTCCTGACATTATTACATACAATGTGATCCTAGATGGGTTCTGTAGACAAGGTAGAATGGACGATGCTGATATTATGTACAGGAAGATGATTGAGTTGGGTGTAAATCCTGATAGAGCCACTTACGTGTCGTTGATAAATGGTTATGTGACACAAGAAAATTTGAAGAAGGCTTTTTGGTTTCACGACCAAATGCTGCAACGGGGATTTGTACCTGATGATAAATATTGATCTTGCTACTATTTATCGTTGATAAATGATTATGTAGCGTATTTTACGTGGTCTGGTAAATTTTGATGAGTTGAAGTCAAGGACTTGATCATGATTTGTGAAACAGAAAATGATGTGATAAGCAGAGTATGGTGTAGAGAATGACTGCAGAGCTTTTTCTCATGCGCTGCAGCGGTCAAAATTTATTATTAATAATTGTTCGAAATTCTACTATCACAAAATGTAAAACATTTGTACACGACGTAATTTAAAACATTTTTTTTTTTTGTCCGTAAAAATAGTTTTAATTTTAACGTTTACTGGTACGTTTTTTATGTTACGTACACTACAAATGTTTACATTTTATAGTGGAATACTTACATTAATTCAGTAGTAATTTTTGACAGCTGCAGCGTATGAGCAAATCTTTGTAGTAGGAGCAGTTCCAAATCTCTGTGTGTCGAATGTGGTTTCAGGTGTTGTAAACAATGTGGATCTTATGCATCCAAATGTTGTGCACCTTAAAGCTCTTTATGTATCAAATTTTCTTTTCAGAACTGTACCATCACTCTTTCAAAAGCGTCTTCATATATTCCATAAAGGGAGTGTTCTACTTGTGATTTTAGTGGGTTAAGGTTGTTATTAAATACTCACTCCGTTCCAAAATGATCTTCATACTTTTTTCAACATTACCACGAAGGAACTTTGAGCAATGATTTTAGGTTGATTAAATTATCTTCATGAAAATCTAAAACTTGTTATTGATAGTATTGATGGTGATGTGTCAATAACAAGTTTTAGATTTTCATTAATACAATTGAGTCAACCTAAAATTATTGCTCTGAAAAAAGTATGAAGATCATTTTGGGACAGAGGGAACTTCCGTCTCAGAGTAAAAGTTTTATCTTGGTACGCTTATTAAGAAAACACAAGAAAACGGATAATGATTTCAATTGGAATAGGGATATAATTGTCTAAAACAAGTATTCATAATGCAAGTGGGTAAAAAGTAAGTAAGTGTTGGGTTTTTTGTATTTATACAATCATTACACAGGTAAAGTTGTTTAAAACACTATTTATCTTTTGTTATTTTAAGAATAGAACTCTTACTCTGAGAAATAATGAGTATGTATTATAACTTTACTCTGAGAAAGAATGAGTATGTATTATAACTGATGAAAAATGAAAGACAAATTTTCATAATGCTCCCGCCGTCTCAAAATGAATGTTAAAAAAAAAAAACAAATTTGATGTTGGTTAAAAGCAATTTTGAAAATAAATTGAGGGAAATAATAAAGTTACAAAAAATGGCTACAAAATATGGCTTACAAAATGAGGTGTCATAATTATGTTGGTGTTTTTAATTGAAGTGTGTTGGGTCCACTATCGATGTAGCCAATGAAATATTGCCACCACACCTTGTATCCATCATTTTGTAAACTTCTTTTGTAAGCCTAGCATTGCCCATAAATTGAACTTTCATTTTGAGACGAGTGAGTAGTATTTATTATATCTTGGACATGTTAATTACAGTAACAGTAGGTTTTAGAATAAACAAGTTTTTCCGTAAGTTACAAAAAAGTTCACTTTTTTAATATGGTTTCACCCTTAAAATAGCGAATTTACGCCTTTAAACATTAAGCCTTAAAACACAAAGAAAAAGAAATAAAATAGCAAGTTTAGGCCTTAAAACTGTGAATTTAGGCTTTAAAACACCAAGAAAATAAAATAGCAAGTTTAGGTATTAAAACAGTGAGTTTAGGCCTTAAAACACTAAATCCGTATATTTAAAACATGACTTTTTATGACTTATGGAGGAACTAGTTTTCCCCAAAATTTTCTAATCAACTAAATGTTGTGGTATAGAGCCTCCAAACCAAAGAGATCGCAAGAACAATTATAGCAAACCCAACAAGCAAGAACGATAAAAAAAAAAAAAAAAAAAAAAAAAAACTAAGGATTATTTACCCAGTTCGTCAATATTTTTTACTACGTCTGGGGGATTATCAAGCCAGAATCTTATACTATAATATGTTAATATGAAGTTACAATAAGTTTGGGGGCGGAATATAGCTTATATACTAACTTAGGAATAAGTTCCAAACCCTAGACAGAAAAGAATTCCCGAAATCAGACTTTTGAGCTCGGTCCAGGCTTGCACGGCAGCGTATACAACCTTTCACGGCCTCGCTTCACAAACCCAAAAAACAGGTTCTCCAATGTGTTTTGGCACGCCCGCGTACCCATTTTAGCGCAACTTTACCTTGCACGACCGTGTAGCCATTTTAGCATGGCCATGCAGTGTAACCTGCTGCACACTGATTTCTTCCTTTTTCTGATCGCTAGTTCCCAGTTTGTTCTCTAATCTAACAATCTCCCACCTAGAGATCAACCGCATATAAGTCCCCGTATCCATCTTCAACTCGTTTTTAGTGCCTCCGTGCTCACCTCGATCTTGGTAGTGTCTTCCCCCTCCTCTATTCACCAAGCCCCTATCAAGGTTCACAACCTTGGTTAACATGTCAGCTGGGTTCTCCAATCCTTCAATCTTCTTCATCCTTAAGATCTTCCTTTACAAGAGATGTCTAATGTAGTGAAAACTCAGCTCAAAGTGCTTCGTCCTAAAATGAAATGCCGGATTCGTCGCTAGATGAATTGCACTCTGGCTGTCACTATAGATCACATTACCACTTCGCGACTTCCCAAGTTCACCCAAGAAACTTTGCAATCATACCATCTCTTTGCTTGCCTCTGTCACTGCCACATACTCTGCTTCTACAGTGGACTGAGCAATGATCTTTTTCAATTTAGAAGCCCAAGGGATTGCCGTACCACCCAATGTAAACACATAACCCGTAGTACTTCTCCTCTTATCAAGATCACTTGATGCCAAATCCGCATCAACAAAACTCTCTAACACAACATCCCTGCTTGAGAAATATAGAGCCTTACCATTTCATACATTAGACTCCTCACCACCGAAGCATATGGCGTCTTACCCATCTTGTCGCGCTCCCCCTCGTCCTTAGGTGAGTCATTTTTATATAGTTTAAAATGACTACCTAACGGTGTACCATTTGGTTTTGCCTCTTCGATGAAAAAAATCTAGCCAAGACCTTCTCGACATACTCTGCTAGTGAAAGAACCAACTTACCTACCTCCCTATCCCGGTCAATCTTCATGCCCAAGATTTTCTTGGCCTCTCCCAATTCCTTCATCTCGAATCATTCTGACAATTGGGCCTTCAATCTGTTTAGGGAGAATGCGGATTTGTACCCCTGTACTTAGGGTTTAGCACGCCCTTTTTGCTTCCACTAACACGGTGTACTACATATTTAAATATAATGGGTTGTATAACATAAATTTCTCCATACTCTTGTCGTGAGACAATTATACTATATTTTTATCACAATAATATCAACTTATTCTGTTTAATTTCTTACATATAATTTTTTGCTCAATTTTTATTTTTTTTACATTTAATATAAGTGAATTTTAACTAATTGGTGATTATTTTAATAAAATTTCAATAAATGTAATTAATATATCATAAATTCTTAGTTTATTACAAAAATATTACCAAATAATGATTTTAGTTTTATTAGTATAATTTTTTTTATTAAAATCTTCAAATTTCAATTGAGTTTAAATTAATTTTTTGAAGCATAAAATATACCAATAAAAATATTAATACATTAATTAATTTCATGTTCTTTTGATTTGTTGAATTTGAAACTAACAGAATAGAATTAATTACGTAAACTTATTTTATATTACCAATTTTAAATTCATAACCATGATGGATTAACTGAAATTTATACATCTAGAAATTAAGTGCGTTCTATCTTTTATTGGTGCTTTTAAATAGAAAAGGGACCTAATTAGTTACATATTAGTTTGGTCGAAGAATAGATACCAACACTTAGGTGAAACGAGGCCACTTAACACAAGGTGAGGTCGTTCCTTTATTCAACCAAACGACTTCGTTTTGTTAAATGGTCCACGTGTATAAGTAATTTTACCAATTAGGATGCCAAGTTAACAATTCCGTTAAATTTTGAACGAAAATATAACGGAGGTCATATTTGCGGGTCCAAAAATTGAGTATGGGGCATAATTGCCAATAAACTGGTCTAAGGGCATATCTGCATGTAAACCCTAAGTGCAGGGGTGCAAATCCCCATTCTCCCATCTGTTTACCTCTCTATCGCTAGAGCCCTCTATTAACATGTCATCCACATATAACAACAAGATTATATGCCCATTGTCAGACCCCTTAAAGTAGCAACAATGATCCGCCTCATATCTAACAAAATTAATGTCATGCATGAATCTATCAAACTTCATGTACCACTGCCTAGGAGATTGTTTAAGGCCATACAAGCTCTTAGTTAACCTGCAAATCAGTTCCTCATTAACCTTAGACAAGTAACCCTGCGGTTGTACCATATAAATTTCTTCCTCTAAATCCCCATGAAGAAAGGCCGTCTTTACATCCATTTGTTCCAGCAATAAATTATCTGCCATTACTAGCCCCAGAACCATTCTGATAGTAGTCTTTTTTACAATAGGAGTGAATACCTCGGTGTTGTCAATACCATATTTTTGCTAAAACCCCTTTACAACCAACCTTGCCTTGTAGCGCTTGCTGCCGTTTGCTTCCTCCTTAATCCTGTAAACCCATTTGTTATGCAATGTCTTCTTCCCCTTTGGCAGTTTAATCAACTCCCAAGTTTTATTGGCATTTAATGAGTCCATCACATCGTCCATCGCAGCTTTCCACTTATCACTATGTTCACTACGAACAACCTCCGCATAACATTCCGGTTTACCACTATCAGTTAACAATAAATAGTTATTTGAAGGAGAATACCTATTAGGTGATCCACACACTCTCCTGGATTTACGCAGCGGAATATCTAGTCCTAGAGTAGGTGGTTCATCTTCAAGGCCCTGATCTTGGTCAACTTAAACTATCCTTCTCCCACCCGAGTCTGGAATATCTATCTCAACATTTTCTAGTTCCGAACTAACCCCATCAGATGCCCCCTTTCTGTCATTGTACAAAACCTGTTCATTGAATAAAACATCTCGACTATGGATAACCATATATGCGAAGAAAGGACAAATTTACTTGCTTGCCACTCCTTGCCTCCTATAGAATCTCGTTCCCCAACGGTATTGAAGGTCCCCTATTAATCAAGAAAGCCGCCGTGTCAACTGCCTATGCCCAAAACATCTTCGGAAGTCCATACTCCAACCTCATACTTCTAGCCCGCTCGTTCAATGTCCTATTCATCCTTTTTGCAACACCGTTATGTTGAGGTGTCCCCTTAGGGGTATTTACCATGCGAATCCCATTCTGTTAGTACCAAACCTGAAAACGAGTTGTTAGGCATTCTAGAACTCACAGGTACCTCCCAGGTATTTACGAACTGCGCAAGACTTATCCAGGATTTCCCGAAAAGCCTAGATAATAAGATGTTGACGACTGATCGGATGAGGCTGCAAAGATAGGCATTATCTCATCATCTTCCAGAGTCTAGATTGATCAGAGCCTCGGTAATTGTGTCAATCTCTCGAACCGTCCGGGCGGCCACTTCCTCCGGGTCAACTTTTCTTATAAATAGGTGACCTCAGTTCATTATTTCAAAAGACACAATTCTCTCCCCCGAGTTCTACAGCCTAAACTGACGGCAGAACTCTCTCTCCAAGCCTTTCTAGCAATCCCGAAGGTCCAGCGAATCCGCGCAAGAGACTCGACTTCGTTCTTTTCAAGATTGGTGAGACTTTATCATGTTTGAATCTGATTTATGCTAGTTTCATCATGTTTATACATCTATATTCATATGATTCATAACGTGTTCTTCATGTTCTTGCTAGAATTCATAATATGCTCTATATCTAGGGTAGCGATCTTCATGCTTATGTGTTATTTCATACATGGTTCATGATGTTCTTATTATTATGCTAGATCTACGGCTTATCACATGCATAACATGCTAGATCTAATGTTTTAATCCCTATTTATATTGTATAGCCGATGATGATCCACGAGATCTAGGAACTACTTCTAAACCCTAAACTTTAGGTAAATATTCCTATGATCAGTAAATCTCCAAGGATGTAGATACCCCGGGGGACCACGGCTTGGCTAGAGCGGTGAATTAACCTAGGATGTCTACTTGATTTTAAGAGTCGCCACCTATGTTTTAGAGGAACATAAGAAAAACCTAAAAAAAAGTCAATTTTTGTACGAAAACCAGAGATTCGGGAGAAAAAGGGGTTCAGGGGTTAGTGACGGAGTGGGAAGTACTTAAACACCCACTCCGCCCCGCTTACGCGGGTCTTGCTACTTTTGGTGTTCTAATGCTAAAAAGTCCTTCTATTGATATTAAAATGTGCCAACAATTGAGATGAGAAGAAAAGGAGAAATAAAAAGAATGATTTTATTAATTAATTTATGCTAAAAGATTACATGTTGAATATACTAAACAATTACATAAGAAATGAAATGGAATTTAATTAGTGTTTGGAATGTTGGAATGTAACCTTGACCAAACTTCAATAGTGAAGTGGCCTTTTGGTTGTATTCCTTTTATGGAGATTGCATACTAGTAAGACATAAATAAAAGAGAAAGAGAAAAGTTGTACCTTTAGAAAAGAGAACTTGAAACCTTGACTTGAAAGTGGTGTTGTTGTAGAGAAATGGTTGTGTAGAACTTTGTGTAGAGTTTTGTTGTTAAAACTCTTGTTGGGAGAATTTGTGTAGAGTTTGTGTAAAGAGAAAGTGTTCAAAGGTCAAGGTCTAAAAATGGGGCCAAGGTCCAAAAATGAGGTCCAAGGTCCAAAAATGAGGTCCCTTTCTAAGGTAGAAGAAGATGGCTTTTATAGGTAAAAATAGAAGGGAAAGTTTGGAGGGAAATTGGTCAATCCATGTGAGATGGAATTGACCAATCACAAATAAGATAAATAAAATAATAAATAAATAATAAAGAAAAAATCAAATAATAATAAAAAAGAATATTTTATTTTTATGAAGAATGGCTAGAATAAAGGATTTGGGAGTTATGAAATAAGGGGGAATGAATGTGGATGTAAAAAGGAGGTGTTTGTGATCAAGAAGAGATTTTCTAAATAAGAAAAGGGAGGGAAAAATGGTGCTATCCGTTACTGCCAAAATGGGAAGCGCGCGAGTCCCGCTTTTAGGGCGAGACGCGCGCGCAGCCCACATGAAGTGCCGGAGGCGCGCGAGTCTAAAAATGACAGAATGACAGAAAAGACTCAAAAGTTAATTCTGTTACGCAGTTTAGTCCAAAACTAACAGAGTCAGTTAGGAACTTAACCGAAGTAACAGAAATTAACAAAAATAAGTTAAATAAAAATACTATGTATGCAATTGGAGTGAGAGGTCCAAGGCGGGGTGTCTACAGAGCCCCTCGGCGACGTGGATTGCAAAGCAAAACGCGTCGACAAAAGAAAGACAACCGCCGAGGACATCGACAAGAGAAAACAAAGACTCGATAAAACATGAATTTGAAATTTGCAAAGGATAGGGGTGCGATCCCTGTGTGAGCGGCTTTATTGATATAGAAAGGATATGTCGGGATCCGTTTTGCTGAAGCGGGATCCATTTGCTGAAGCGGGATCCATTTGCTGAAGCGGTATCCGTTTGCTGAAGCCGGATCCGTTTGCTGATGCGGGATCCGTTTGCTGAAGCGGGATCCGTTTGCTGAAAGCGGGATCCGTTTGCTGAATGCGGGATCCGTTTGCTGGTGCGGGATCCGTTTGCTGATTGCGGGATCCGTTTGCTAAATGCGGGATCCGTTTGCTGATGCGGGATCCGTTTGCTGAATGCGGGATCCGTTTGCTGATGCGGGATCCGTTTGCTGAATGCGGGATTCGTTTGCTGGATGCGGGATCCGTTTGCTGATGGCGGGATCCGTTTTCTCCGTCTGCCTATTGTTGTGTTGCTTGATGGAAAGGTGGTGATTTTGCGGCTCACCATGGACCGAGTTGTTATCATTGAACTGTAATTGTTTGACTCTGTGGGATGCAGGCGTAGTTGACGGCGGATCACTTTCTGCTGGGGATAAAGTGCCTTGAGTAGCGGATGCTGTTGACCTTGTGGTGGTACCTGTTAAGTGTGTGCTTTGCAGGTATATGTGCTTGTGCATGGAGTGTGAAGATTGAGCAAAATCGTGCTTGTGGTGTGATGTGATTTGAAAGCAGTTTGTATGAGAGAGAAGTAAAGTGATTCTTTGTGTGAAGTGATTTTTGAAAGCCGAGATTGATGTTCATACCTTCACTTACCATTGCCGCTTGATTGGGGATGGATTGCTGAAGGATGCTGATGCTTTTGATGAAGAATGTCCATGCTTTGGATGGAGTGTGATGATGTTGATGGTGATGAATTGTTCTTGCCTTTGAAGGAGTGTCGGTGAGATGGTATTCTGGGTGATGGGTTGGTGGTGCCAAAAGGCTGCGTACGTATCCCTTGAAAGGAATCAGACCAGCGTAGTTCAAGGATGATGGAGAATGCTGGGGGAAAATAAAGCACATACTTTTGCACATAGAAGGAGAAAAAGAAAAATCTTTTTTTTTTTTTTTTTAATTAGAAAGAAAAGAATATGCACACACGTGAGAAAAAGATTTTTTTTAGTTCGTGGGTGAACCATTTTGACCATTGTGTATTTGTAAAGCCAACCCAAGATCAAGTCATGTTCGGTCGAAGTCTGGATTGCCTCGTTTTGAATTCTGTCGTCGTTGCCGTGGTGTCCAACAAAAATTGATGTCTAGCCCCAAGAGATTTGTCGTTTATGGGGGCTTCAAAAGGACTATTGATGCCGAGATGCCAAGGGGTTGCTGATTGTAAAGCCCCTCGAATGCTGAACTTTGGGTGGCTTATGAAGCCCCAAGATGAATCAACTCTTAGCCCATTCAAGTAAACTGTCTTTTGTTGTCGACGTGGGCAAGCCCCAAGAGAAGATCATTGATACCAAGCTTTGAGAGATTGCTAAGCCCCAAATGTCATGTGGGTTTCGAGATGGCGGGATGTGGAGACCTTTCGGTGTGAAGCCTCAAATTTTCTTGGAATCGGCTTAGCATTGTGTTGGGAGCGGATGACGCTATTGGGAAGAACTTTTGAAGGCGATCTCTTTCTTTCTCTTGCTTGGAGATGGATGGCCCTTTTTGTGGTTGATACCCAAATGGCGGAAGGCCCATGTTGGAAGTGTAGTACGGTCTTCGGGAGATGTCTCGTGGGAGATGGTGATGTTGTTACAGATGATAAGGTCTTGGTGCGATAAAGTCTCGAACGGTATGTTTGCTCGAGTCTTCTTGAGTTGAACCGACGGCGGATCTTCGGATGCAGCTTGTGCTTTTGATCTTGGAGAAGGGGGTGCTGTATTGCAGAAACATTGGGATTGGCCGTAACTCTGTCTCTAGAGTTACATATTGGCATTGCCCGCCATAACTCAGCCGGGTGAGTCTAGCATATTGAATCTTTTCCTTTTCTCTAAGACTTTCTTCAGAATCTCGCTGTGAGTTCTAACAAGAATCCTCAAATTCATTCATATCATCGGAGCCTTCATTTAAAACCAAGAGGCCTTTTGACTGGAAGTGTTGAGGGACCATTGAAGCTTGATCCCTTTCATGGAGACTACTCCCAAATTGCGTTGCTCGAGTATTGTTGCCCAAAAGCTTGTTAATCCCGAAGCCCCAATATTGCCTTTTGCTTGAATTACTGTAATGCCGTAGCCCAAAAGATTGTAGATTGCGAAGCCCCTTGAGACCTTTCGGTATAAAGCTTCAAATGTTGCTGGGGACATTGAAGTGAATTGCTTCTTGCCGAGGGAGCCTTTAAAACTTGACCGTAGCCCCTAGAGTGCCATCATTGATTGCGAGAAAGGTCCGTCCTTGATTGGGGGAACAAGCACGGGCACACGTGACAAGAGGGCTTTTTTGACATCCCTTTTTAGAGACCTTGAGGATAGTCTTACACATCTTTCTCGAGCATAGCCCCTAGGGCTTATTGATTGTCAAATGAAGCAAAAGAAGCTGTTGTTCTTGAGTCACATAGCCCCTAGGGCGTCACTATTTTTTTGAGCAAAGCAAGAGTGACTCATCCTTGTGCGAGGGAACAAACATGAGAGGACATGGCAAGAGCTACTCCATTTCTCGGGAGCCTTTCGGCGTACTTTAGAAGCACATACTTGAAGAAGCTTTGAAAATTGAGACACATGTTGTTGCTATTTGCTGCCCAAGCCAATTAACTAGCTAGGGATTATTTGCGCAACCTCGTGCCCTTTTATGATGGGCTCGTTCTCAGATGGGTCTTGGTTACCACGGGCCTTCTTTTCATGAACCCAAAAATGCACACTGCTGGAGAATGGTGCCGATAACCCAAGACAACCTTTGATGGTGCCATATCTTGTCGAGCCTTTTGCAATCCCAAAGGTGACTCGGTAGGGAATTGATTTGTTGAGGAGATCCAATGTAGAGCTTGTGCAGTTGTCTTCCTTAGAGGCCGGAGATCTCCATTTCTCTTTCCCTTCTCTCTCTCACTCTCTCATCATTTTTTTTATGACGCACCCTGTTTTTTTCCTAGACCGCCCTTTCGGGTTTTCAATCTAGCGGGCATCTCTTTTGCGTCTTCTTTTTTTTTACTCTATTAATGAGGAAGTGTGCATTGACTCTGGCTGAAGAGATAAGACATGTGATTTTGCGGTGAAGACCTCTTGTCACTAAAGATGAGTGACATTGACTTGACTAGGGAAGTGTCCCTAGTATTGACTTCATGTATGTATATTTTTTGAATGACTCACGAAGGCAAGTAAGTCATTAAGAGAGAAGAGAAGGAAAGCCCCAATTTGATTAAAAGAAATTGGGAGTATGCAGAAAGAATAGAACCCCTAGACTCGACAAGGAACGGAAAGTGATTCCAAATCTAGGAAAGTTGTTCAATCTTGAGGTGATTAATTCATTGGCAAATGAATCGTACAAAGATGTCTTGACAAGTTCGAGATGAAGGCCGATCACCATAACGCGCTAGGGCTAAACATATCTTCTTTCTTGCATGAGACCGGACCCGAAGGTTGCCTACGTTCCTCCAGTGTAGAGGCTCAGGTCACCGTAGTTCTTGTGGATGCTCCATTCGTCGAGATGGTTGTTGCTTCATCGTGATTGTTGTCGATGTTGCTTCGTTTGGTGGAATGATGTTGTTGTTGTGAACTTCTTTGAATGAAGGGGAATTTTGTTTTTTTCTTTTTTTTTTTTCTTTTTTTTTGTGCTCTAACTTTTGCCTAGGTTGATTTGAAGAGTTCAACCTAGCGAGCCTTTTTTTTTTTTTTTTTTGAATCCCCTTTTGAAACATTGCTTGATTTTTTCTCCATGGTTGTTGCTTCACCTTTCTTTGGCTTGATTTTGCCGTTGATGTTTTGATGTCTTCGTTGTTGATGCCGTCGTCGATGTTTAGCCCCTAGGCGTTCAAGCAATGGCCTTCGTTCTAAAACTTGTTTAGACATCTTTTCATAATTTTGCCAAGAATTAAATTGAACAACTTGGAATAGTGTATGAGGACAAGAACGACTTTTATTTGATAATAAGACTCGAAATTGAACATGGGACGAGAGAAAACTTTAATGCACACTAAAGAGGACTTTGACTCTTTTTTTTTTTATTCCTATTACTAGGTAGAGAAAGAGAAACGGAGATTTTTGCCGTAGTCCCCATTGTCGTTGTAGCCTTCCTTGCGGCATGATCTCTTGTTGAGACCCTATTTCAAATCTGAGCCCCTTCTTTGATGAGTTCTTGCATGTTCTCACTCTCTAATTGTTGTTCTTCAACCACGGTAAACTCACCATTGTCAATCAAGTCTTGGATGATATTGCGGATGGAGAAGCAATCCTCGGTGAGGTGACCGCTGCATAGGTGATAGTCACACCACTTGTGGTGGGCATGGTTGCGACGCAATGGTTGTGGTTGCTTGTACCCTTGGAGAGGAGAAATTTGTCCCTTTGCTTTGAGATCTTTGTAGGCTTCGGTGATGGTCATGCCATTGAGAGGGGTATAGACACGGTCGTTGGTGGCACCTTTGTGACTTTTGAGGGATGAGCCACTTGAGCGTGCTTTACCGTGGACCTTTGCCTTGCTGTCGGTGAGCTCTTGCAAACGGGCCTTAAGTTCAGACACTTCTTCCTTGTGAATTTTCCTCTCGAGATCAAGACGATCTTGCCACAAATCATCCTTGCGGCGGGCATCCTCGACAAGTCTATCCATTTGTTCCCCCAAGGCTCTTATTATGTTGAAGATCCTTTCGTTGGACACGGAGATGTTCTCACCCTTGTTGTTGTTGCCATTGGAAGCCATTGGACCTATTGAGAGAACACGGTCGATCTTAGGTTGGCCCCACAAATATATTTTAAGTAAAATAATTAACCCACAAACAAAGGAAAAAAGACTCAACCACATAAGAGAAATGACTCTTTTTATTTATTTATTTACCAAAGTCGGAAGGACGTGGTCCTTTTTGGGGTTTCTAGAAAAATAGTGGAATCGTCACACTAGTATATAGACCTTCTCGCAGTCCCATATACTCATCGGATTCCACCACGCTTGTGAATCCTACATGTGTCGGGATTAAACTAAATTAATGTAGTAAATCATACATGTGGGGACGGATTTTTATTTTCGTCCATAATAACCATTTGGGGACGGAGTTTTATTTCGTCCAAAACAATGAGTGGCATGTATGATTTGAAGACATTAGTTTAGGTAAATCTCGGCACATGGAAACCGACTTGAGTCACGGAGTGTTAAACCCTAACTAGAATTGTGTGGTTTGTGCTCGGCTAAAGAGAGGCTTAAAGGTCACCCCCGGCATGTAGTCGTGAACTACGCCACGGGCTGGGGTTTACCGCTTCGGAAGAGCCAAGGTCGAGTGGAGCTTGAAACTTTCTAGGACGGGCCTCGACGGGTTTGGGGTTGGACTTGTGCGACTCGATAGTGAGCAGTTGATAAGAATAATGTGCGCGTAGTGTGAGGTCCATCACGTGACAAAAATATTTTTTTTTTCAAAGAAAGAAGAAAAAAAACAAATAAGCACATATTTACAACTTTCGAATCACCCGTGTGACCGATAATTATAGAACTTTTTCCCCTGCAGTAAATGTTAGCACAGAAACATGGAATTGAAGGACAAGATGGGAAGCGGGCGATTCTGGTAATTAGGGTCGGACGCGCGCGCTTTAGGCCAAGAAGGCCAGAGGCGCGCGCTTCCTACCCTTTTTACCAGAATGCCCAGAAAATAAAATAAAAGAACACCAAAAATGAAAAACGCAAGTTTGACCCTCTATATCCCCAGCAGAGTCGCCACTGTAGATACCCCGGGGGACCATGGCTTGGCTAGAGCGTTGAATTAACCTAGGATGTCTACTTGATTTTAAGAGTCGCCACCTATGTTTTAGAGGAACATAAGAAAAACCTAAAGAAAGCCAATTTTTGTACGAAAACCAGAGATTCGGGAGAAAAAGGGGTTCAGGGTTAGGTGACGGAGTGGGAAGTACTTAAACACCCACTCCGCCCCGCTTACGCGGGTCTTGCTACTTTTGGTGTTCTAATGCTAAAAAGTCCTTCTATTGATATTAAAATGTGCCAACAATTGAGATGAGAAGAAAAGGAGAAATAAAAAGAATGATTTTATTAATTAATTTATGCTAAAAAATTACATGTTGAATATGTTAAACAATTATATAAGAAATGAAATGGAATTTAATTAGTGTTTGGAATGTTGGAATGTAACCTTGACCAAACTTCAATAGTGAAGTGGCCTTTTGGTTGTATTCCTTTTATGGAGATTACATACTAGTAAGACATAAATAAAAGAGAAAGAGAAAAGTTGTACCTTTAGAAAAGAGAACTTGAAACCTTGACTTGAAAGTGGTGTTGTTGTAGAGAAATGGTTGTGTAGAACTTTGTGTAGAGTTTTGTTGTTAAAACTCTTGTTGGGAGAATTTGTGTAGAGTTTGTGTAAAGAGAAAGTGTTCAAAGGTCAAGGTCTAAAAATGAGGTCAAGGTCCAAAAATGAGGTCCAAGGTCCAAAAATGAGGTCCCTTTCTAAGGTAGAAGAAGATGGCTTTTATAGGTAAAAATATGAGGGAAATTTTGAAGGGAAATTGGTCAATCCATGTGAGATGGAATTGACCAATCACAAATAAGATAAATAAAATAATAAATAAATAATAAAGAGAAAATCAAATAATAATAAAAAAGAATATTTTGTTTTTATGAAGAATGGCTAGAATAAAGGATTTGGGAGTTATGAAATAAGGGGGAATGAATGTGGATGTAAAAAGGAGGTGTTTGTGATCAAGAAGTGATTTTCTAAATAAGAAAAGGGAGGGAAAAATGGTGCTATCCGTTACTGCCAAAATAGGAAGCGCCCGAGTCCCGCTTTTAGGGCGAGACGCGCGCGCAGCCCACATGAAGTGCCGGAGGCGCGCGAGTCTAAAAATGATAGAATGACAGAAAAGACTCAAAAGTTAATTCTGTTATGCAGTTTAGTCCAAAACTAACGGAATCAGTTAGGAACTTAACCGAAGTAACAGAAATTAACAAAAATAAGTTAAATAAAAATACTATGTATGCAATCGGGGTGAGAGGTCCAAGGCGGGGTGTCTACAGATGAATATGAGGACTACACGTTGATCTTATCAATGGTATAATCATTATTCTAGGATGTGATCATCTTGCATGATTCTTTCTCCTCCCCCTTCATTATACATGATCCCGCTTCTTCTCTCTATTCCGATTATGTGCGAACTACGCTGACCTGAGCTTCTCAAATGAGAGGAACGTAGGCAATCTTCAGATCCGGTATCAATCACTAACACACCACTAACACCTCAATCATGATAGAAATTCTGACTTCTCGGGCGATAGGAGTGATTACTTGATATTCTTCTCTTGTCGTAACTTGACCCCCGAACCCTATCTGTTAGTTGTTTCTCAATGTTTTAGCTCAATAAAAACAACGTGGTGACTCTTAATAAGTTAAATGCCAATTTGAATATCCTAATCCCATAGAAAAGATAAATAAAAGAAAGACTTCCCGTGCGTCGCCCGCATTTACGGAAAGGGGTATTCACACATTCGCATCTCACTATTCCTTGAACTCCCCGAGCTCATACTCCCCACCATTATCAGACCTCCAACATTTAACCTTGAGTCCCGTCTGTGTCTTTGCCAAGGCCTTCCACTTCTTAAACACCTCGAATGCCTCATCTTTGTGTTTCAAGAAATAAACCCAGACCTTGTTTTTAGAATCATCAATGAAGGTCATGTAATATGACGCACCACTTAGAGTAGTTATCGGGGTCGGTCCCCACAAGTTCGTGGGAACCAATTCTAACTTTGCTTCCCTCAAAGCCCTACCCTTCTTCGAGAAATTACTCCTCGCCTGTGTTTCCAAACACACTGTCTTCGCAAATCCCTACGTCGACTGTCTTCAAACCCGATAGTCTTCCATTTGAGCAAAGTACGAGTATCCCCTTCTCACTCATGTGACCCAATCGACATTGCCATAAATCCGTATCACCCTTAGCTGACGCTACCGCGATACTATCCTTGGTGTTGTTCGCTAAATACAATGTTCACTCCTTATTACCTCGAGTGACTTCAGAATCTCCCTTGGTAATAACCTAGTTTTTGCAGCAAAAAGTTACCGTATAACCTTCTTCATCCAACTGCCCAACTGGTAACATGTTCTTTTTCAAACCCAGAATATGTCTAACCCCGTGTAGATGTAAAACTTCCCCGTTCGATGCTCCTAACTAGCAGAAGTTCTGACCATCCATCAGAGAAAAAAAGAAGGAATGGATCTTCTAGGATTCCGAAGAAATTGTTCGATCCGGGACATTGTAAAGTTTTCTACTACTTGTTCCGGGTCCTTCTAAGGCCTTCATTAATGGAAGAAATTTTCTATATGTAATTGTAGACACCCCGCCTTGGACCTCTCACCCCGATTGCATACATAGTATTTTTATTTAACTTGATTTTGTTAATTTCTGTTACTTCCGTTAAGTTTCTAACTGATTCCGTTAGTTTTGGACTAAACTGGATAACAAAATTAACTTTAGAGTCATTTCTGTCATTCTGTCGTTTATCCCGCGGGCGCTTTCGGCACCGTCAATGGGTCGCGCGCGCGTTTGGTCCAATAGGCCGGACCCGCGCGCTTCCCGCTTTGGCAGTAACGGATAGCACCATTTTTCCCTCCCTTTTCTTATTTAGAAAATCTCTTCTTGATCACAAACACCTCCTTTTTACATCCACATTCATTCCCCCTTATTTCATAACTCCCAAATCCTTTATTCTAGCCATTCTTCATAAAAACAAAATATTTTTTTTTATTATTATTTGATTTTCTCTTTATTATTTATTTATTATTTTATTCATCTTATTTGTGATTGGTCAATTCCATCTCAGATGGATTGACCAATTTCCCTCCAAACTTTCCCTCCTATTTTTACCTATAAAAGCCATCTTCTTCTACCTTAGAAAGGGACCTCATTTTTGGACCTTGAACACTTTCTCTTTACACAAAACTCTACACAAATTCTCCCAACAAGAGTTTTAACAACAAAACTCTACACAAAGTTCTACACAACCATTTCTCTACAACAACTCCACTTTCAAGTCAAGGTTTCAAGTTCTCTTTTCTAAAGGTACAACTTTTCTCTTTCTCTTTTATTTATGTCTTACTAGTATGCAATCTCCATAAAAGGAATACAACCAAAAGGCCACTTCACTATTGAAGTTTGGTCTAGGTTATATTCCAACATTCCAAACACTAATTAAATTCCATCTCATTTCTTATGTAATTGTTTAGCATATTCAACATGTAATCTTTTAGCATAAATTAATTAATAAAATCATTCTTTTTATTTCCCCTTTCTTTTCATTATAATTGTTAGCACATTTCTCTTATTATTAAATTGAAGGACATTTAACATTAGAACACCAAAAGTAGCAAGACCCGCGTAAGCGGGGCGGAGTGGGTGTTTAAGTACTTCCCACTCCGTCACCTAACCCCCGAACCCTTCTCTCCCGAATCTCTGATTTTCGTACAAAAATTGGCTTTCTTTAGGTTTTCTCGCGTTCCTCTAAAAACGTGGGTGGCGACTCTTAAAATTAAGTAGACATCCTAGGTAATTCACCGCTCTAGCCAAGCCGTGGTCCCCCGGGGTATCTACAGTGGCGACTCCGCTGGGGAGATTTGAGGGTTAAACTTGCATTTTCTGCTTTTGGTGTTCTTATATCTGTTTTCTGGGCATTCTGGTAAAAAAGGTAGGAAGCGCGCGCCTCCGGCCTTCTTGGCCTAAAGCGCGCGCGTCCGACCCTTATTACCAGAATCGTCCACCTTCCATCTTGTCCTTCAAATTTCATATTTCTATGCTAACAAGTTTCTGCAGGGGAAAGTTACATAATTTGGGACCAGGGCAATCCCTTGAGTCCGCGGTTTCTTCTGACATTCTGATAGGTACCCCAGATGCGCGCGCCTCCCACATTCATGGCGCAATGCGCGCGCTTCCCACGTAACTGCCCTGAGTCGCGCGCTTCTGGGCCATTTTCCAGAACAGAACAGTATACAGAACAGTGAACAGAATGGGCAGTTTTGACAGTGTGTGGGAACCGGGCCTGCATACACCCCCTTTTACTTTTGTTTATTCATTTTGATCGGTCACACGGGTGATTCGAAAGTTGTAAATTACGTGTTTATTTGTTTTTTTTTTTATTTCCTTTGAAAAATCACTTGTTAGACCTCACACTACGCCCACGATTCTTATCAACTGCTCACTATCGAGTCGCACAAGTCCAACCCCAAACCCGTCGAGGCCCGTCCTAGGAAGTTTCAAGCTCCACTCGACCTTAACTCTTTCGAAGCGGTAAACCTCAGCCCGTGGCGTAGTTCATGACTACATGCCGGGGGTGACCTTTAAGCCTCTCTTTAGCCGAGCACAAACCACACAATTCTAGTTAGGGTCTAACACTTCGTGACTCAAGTCGGTTTCCATGTGCCGAGATTTCCCTAAACTAATGTCATCAAATCATACATGCTGTTTCCAAAAGAAACAAATGGTTGTTATGGGACAAAATAAAACTCCAAAGTGGTTATTTTGGACGAAAATAAAAAAAATTCGTCCCCGCATGTATGCTTTATGACATTAATTTAGTTTAATCCCGTCACATGTAGGTATCACAAGCGTGGTGGAATCCGATGAGTATATGGGACCGCGAGAAGGTCCATATACTAGTGTGACGATTCCACTATTTTTCTAGAAACCCCAAAAAGGACCACGTCCTTCCGACTTTGAAAATAATAATAAAAAAAAGAGTCATTTTTCTTTATGTGGTTTGAGTCTTTTGATTCAAAAGGTATTTGTGGGGCCAACCTAAGATCAACCATGTTCTCTCCATAGGCCCAATGGCTTCAAGCGGCAACAACAACAAGGGTGAGAATACTTCCGTGTCCAACGAAAGGCTCTTCAACATAATAAGAGACATGGAGGAACAAATGGATAGACTTGTCGAGGATGCCCGCCGCAAGGATGATTTGTGGCAAGACCGTCTTGATCTCGAGAGGAAAATTCACAAGGAAGAAGTGTCCGAACTTAAGGCTCGTTTGCAGGAGCTCACCGACAGCAAGGTAAAGGTCCACAGTAAAGCACGCTCAAGTGGCTCACCCCTCAAAAGTCACAAAGGTTCCACCAACGACCGTGTCTATACCCCTCTCGATGGCATGACCATCACCGAAGCCTACGAAGCTCTTAAAGCAAAGGGACAAATTTCTCCTCTCCAAGGGTACAAGCAACCACAACCATTGCGTCGCAACCATGCCCACCACAAGTGGTGTGACTATCACCTATGCAGCGGTCACCTCACCGAGGATTTCTTCTCCATCCGCAACATCATCCAAGACTTGATTGACAATGGTGAATTTACCGTGGGTGAAGAACAACAGTTAGAGAATGGAAACATGCAAGAACTCATCAAGGAAGAGGCTCAGATTTGAAATGGGGTTTCAACAAGAGATCATGCTACAAGGCTGACAACAACAATCTCCGTTTCTCTTTCTCTACCTAGAAATAGGATTAAAAAAAAAAGAAAAGAAAGAAGGAGTCAAAAGTCCTCTTAAGTGTGCATTAAAGTTTTCTTTCGTCCCACTTGTGTGAATGTTCGAGTCAATTATCAAATAAAAGTCGTTCTTGTCCTCATACACTCCTCCAAGTTGTTCAATTTAATTCTTGGAAAAATGATGAAAAGATGTCTAAACAAGTTTTAGAACGAAGGCCATCGCTTGAACGCCTAGGGGCTAAACATCGACGACGGCATCAACAATGAAGACATCAAAACATCAACGGCAAAATCAAGCCAAAGAAAGGTGAAGCAACAACCATGGAGAAAAAATCAAGCAATGTTTCAAAGGGGGATTCAAAAAAAAAAAAAAAAAAAAGCTCGCTAGGTTGGACTCTTCAAATCAACCTAGGCAAAAGTTAGAGCACAAAAAAAAATTAATTAAAAAAAATCCCCCTCAATCAAAGAAGTACAAAATCAACATCATTCCACCGATGAAGGACGAAGCAACAACCATCTCGACGAATGGAGCATCCACAAGAACTACGGTGACCTGGGCCTCTATACTGGAGGAACGTAGGCAACCTTCGGGTCCGGTCTCATGCAAGAAAGAAGATATGTTTAGCCCTAGCGCGTTATGGTGATCGGCCTTCATCTCGAACTTGTCAAGACATCTTTGTACGATTCATTTGCCAATGAATTAATCACCTCAAGATTGAACAACTTTCCTAGATGTGGAATCACTTTCCGTTCCTTGTCGAGTCTAGGGCTTCTATTCTTTCTGCATACTCCCAGTTTCTTGCAATCAAACTGGGGCTTTCCTTCTCTTCTCTCTTAATGACTTACTTGCCTTCGTGAGTCATTCAACAAATACATACATGAAGTCAATACTAGGGACACTTCCCTAGTCGATTCAATGTCACTCATCTTTAGTGACAAAAGGTCTCCACCGCAAAATCACATGACTTATCTCCTCAGCTAGAGTAAATGCACACTTCCTCATTAATCGAGTCAAAAAAAGAAGACGCAAAAGAGATGCCCGCTAGATTGAAAACCCGAAAGGGCGGTCTAGGCAAAAAACAGGGTGCGTCATAAAAAAAATGAGAGAGTAAGGAGAGAAGGGAAAGAGAAATGGAGATCTCCGGCCTTTAAGGAAGACAACTGCACAAGTTCTACATTGGGTCTCCTCAGCAAGTCAATTCCCCACCAAGTCAACTTTTGGATTGCAAAAGGCTCGACAAGATATGGCACCATCAAAGGTTGTCTTGGGTTATCGGCATCATTCTCCAGCAGTGTGCATTTTTGGGTTCATGAAAAGAAGATCCGTGGTAACCAAGACCCATCTAAGAACGAGCCCATCATAAAAGGGCACGAGGTTGCACAAATAATCCCTAGCTAGTCAATTGGCTTGGGCAGCAAATAGCAACAACATGTTTCTCAGTTTTCAAAGCTTCTGCAAGTATGTGCTTCTAAAGTACGCCGAAAGGCTCCCGAGAAATGGAGTAGCTCTTGCCATGTCCTCTCATGTTTGTTCCCTCGCACGAGGATAAGTCACTCTTGCTTTTCTCAACAAATGATGACGCCCTAGGGGCTATGTGACTCAAGAACAAGGGCTTCTTTTGCTTCATTTGACAATCAATAAGCCCTAGGGGCTATGCTCGAGAAAGATGTGTGAGACTATCCTCAAAGTCTCTCAAAAGGGATGTCAAAAAGCCCTCTTATCATGTGTGCCCGTACTCGTTCCCCCAATCAATGATGGACCTTTCTCGCAATCAATGATGGCACTCTAGGGGCTACGGTCAAGTTTTAAAGGCTCCCTCGGCAAGAAGAAATTCACTTCAGTGTCCCCAGCCGAGTCATGTGCAACATTTGAAGCTTTATACCGAAAGGTCTCAAGGGGCTTCTCAATCTACAATCTTTTGGGCTACGGCATTACAGTGATACAAGCAAAGGGCAATATTGGGGCTTCGCAATTAACAAGCTTTTGGGGCAGTGGTACCCGAGCAATGCAATTTGGGAGTAGTCTTATGGATCCATGAAAGGGATCAAACTTCAATGGTCCCTCAACACTTCCAGTCAAAAGGCCTCTTGGTTTTAAATGAAGGCTGCAATGATATGAATGAATTTGATGATTCTTGTTAGAACTCACAGCGAGATTCTGAAGGAAGTCTTAGAGAAAAGGAAAAAGATTCAATATGCTAGACTCACCCGGCTGAGTTATAGCGGGCAATGCCAATATGTTAACTCTATAAGCAGAGTTACGGCCAATCCCAATGTTTTTGCAAGTACTGCACCCCCTTCTCCAAGATCAAAAGCACAGGCTGCATCCGAAGATCCGCCGTCGGCTCAACTCAAGAAGACTCAAGCAAACATACCGTTCGAGACTTTATCACACCAAGACCTTATCATCTGCAACAACATCACCATCTCCCACGAGACGTCTCCCGAAGACCGTACTACACTTCCAACATGGGCCTTCTGCCATTTGGGTATCAACCACAAAAGGGCCATCCACCTCCAAGCAAGAGAAAGAGGAAGATCACTTTCATGAGTTCTACCCAATGGTGCATCCGCTCTCAATACAAAGCTAAGCCGATTTGAGGCTTCACACCGAAAGGTCTTCACATCCCGCCATCTACAAACTTGATAAGACCATGACATTTGGGGCTTAACAATCTCTCAAAGCTTGGTATCAATGATCTTCTCTTGGGGCTTGCCCACGTCGACAACAAAGACAGTTTATTTGAATGGGCTAAGAGTTGATTCATCTTGGGGCTTCATAAGCCACTCAAAGTTCAGCATTCGAGGGGCTTTACAATCAGCAACCCCTTATCTCGGCATCAAATGCCTTTTGGAGCCCCATAATCGATAAATCTCTTGGGGCTAGACATCAATTTCGTTGGACACCACGGCAACGACGACAGAATTCAACAAGGCAATCCGGACTTCAATTGAACACGACTTGATCTTGGGTTGGCTTTACAAACACACAATGGTTAAAATGGTTCACCCACGAACTAAAAAAAAAAACTTTTTCTCACGTGTGTGCATATTCTTTCCCTTCTAATCTTAAAAAAAAAAAAAAAAAAAAAAGATTTTCTTTTTCTTTTTCTCCTTCTATGTGCAAAAGTGTGTGCTTTACTTTACTTTGCTCCTAGCATTCTCCCCCAGCATTCTCCATCATCCTTGAACTACGCTGGTCTGATTCCTTCCAAGGGATACGTAGGCAGTCTTTCGGCACGACCAACTCATCATCCGGAATACTGTGCCACCGACACTCCATCAAAAACGAATTCATCATCAAAGGCAGCGACACTCTCCGCCAAAGCATCACAAATCCATCCAACGGCAATGGTAGGTGAAGGTATGAACATCACTCATCTCAAGCAAATCTCTGCTTTCAAAAATCACTTCACACACAAAATCACTTTACTTCTCTCTCATGCAAAACTACTTTCAAATCACATCGCACCACGAGCACAATTTCTCTCTTCATTTCACACTTCATGCATCTTCTTGCACAAACACATATACCTTCCAAGCACACACATAACAGGTACCACCACGAATTCAACAGCATCCGCTACTCAAGGCACTTCATCCCCAGCAGAAAATGGTCCACAGTCAACCATGCACGCATCCCCGTGATAAAGTCAACAACAACTGCAGCTCTAGACAGCAATTTGGTCCACGGTGATCTCGCAATTAGCAAACGGATCCCGCCATCAGCAAACGGATCCCGCAATCAGCAAACGGATCCCGCAATCAGCAAATGGATCCCGCCTTCAGCAAACGGATTACGCCTTCAGCAAAAGGATCCCGCATCAGCAAACGGATCCCGCACCAGCAAACGGATCCCGCACCAGCAAACGGATCCCGCTTCAGCAAGACGGATCCCGTCATATCCTTTCTATATCAATAAAGCCGCTCACACAGGGAGCGCACCCCTATCTTTCACAATTTCAAAATTCCTCTTTTTCTTTAAATTGCGGCCGTGGTGGGCCGCCTCAAGCCACCACACCTTTTTTTTTAAAAAAAAATTGTGGACGTGGTGGGCGGTCTCAAGCCACCACACCTTTTTAAAAAAATTTGTGGCCCTGGTGGGCCGCCTCAAGCCACCACACCTTTTTAAAATTTTGTGGCCGTGGTGGGCCGCCTCAAGCCACCACACCTTTTTGAAATTTTGTGGCCGTGGTGGGCCGCCTCAAGCCACCACACCTTTTTAAAATTTTTGTGGCCGTGGTGGGCCGCCTCAAGCCACCACACCTTTTTTAAAAAAAAATCGTGGCCGTGGTGGGCCGCCTCAAGCCACCACACCTTTTTTTTAAAAAAAATTTGTGGTCATGGTGGGCCGCCTCAAGCCACCACACCTTTTTTTAAAAAAAAATTGTGGCCATGGTGGGCCGCCTCAAGCCACCACACCTTTTTAAAATTTTGTGGCCGTGGTGGGCTGCCTCAAGCCACCACACCTTTTTAAAAAAAAATTGTGGCCGTGGTGGGCCGCCTCAAGCCACCACACCCTTTCCATCCGCGAAAGCCGCTCACACAGGGAGCGTACTCCTATCCTTTGTAATTTCAAATTCATGTTTTATCGAGTCTTTGTTTTCTCTTGTCGATGTCCTCGGCGGTTGTCTTTCTTTCATCGACGCGTTTTGCTTTGCAATCCATGTCGCCGAGGGGCTCTGTAGACACCCCGCCTTGGACCCCTCACCCCGATTGCATACATAGTATTTTTATTTAACTTGATTTTGTTAATTTCTGTTACTTCCGTTAAGTTCCTAACTGATTCCGTTAGTTTTGGACTAAACTGGATAACAAAGTTAACTTTAGAGTCATTTCTGTCATTCTGTCGTTTAGCCCGCGGGCGCTTCCGGCACCGTCAATGGGTCGCGCGCGCGTTTGGTCCAATAGGCCGGACCCGTGCGCTTCCCGCTTTGGCAGCAACGGATAGCACCATTTCCCCCCCCCCCCTTTTCTTATTTAGAAAATCTCTTCTTGATCACAAACACCTCCTTTTTACATCCACATTCATTCCCCCTTATTTCATAACTCTCAAATCCTTTATTCTAGCAATTCTTCATAAAAACAAAATATTCTTTTTTATTATTATTTGATTTTCTCTTTATTATTTATTTATTATTTTATTTATCTTATTTGTGATTGGTCAATTCCATCTCACATGGATTGACCAATTTCCCTTCAAACTTTCCCTCCTATTTTTACCTATAAAAGCCATCTTCTTCTACCTTAGAAAGGGACATCATTTTTGGACCTTGAACACTTTCTCTTTACACAAAACTCTACACAAATTGTCCCAACAAGAGTTTTAACAACAAAACTCTACACAAAGTTCTACACAACCATTTCTCTACAACAACTCCACTTTCAAGTCAAGGTTTCAAGTTCTCTTTTCTAAAGGTACAACTTTTCTCTTTCTCTTTTATTTATGTCTTACTAGTATGCAATCTCCATAAAAGGAATACAACCAAAAGGCCACTTCACTATTGAAGTTTGGTCAAGGTTACATTCCAACATTCCAAACACTAATTAAATTCCATCTCATTTCTTATGTAATTGTTTAGCATATTCAACATGTAATCTTTTAGCATAAATTAATTAATAAAATCATTCTTTTTATTTCCCCTTTCTTTTCATTATAATTGTTAGCACATTTTTCTTATTATTAAATTGAAGGACATTTAACATTAGAACACCAAAAGTAGCAAGACCCGCGTAAGCGGGGTGGAGTGGGTGTTTAAGTACTTCCCACTCCGTCACCTAACCACCGAACCCTTCTCTCCCGAATCTCTGGTTTTCGTACAAAAATTGGCTTTCTTTAGGTTTTCTCGCGTTCCTCTAAAAACATGGGTGGCGACTCTTAAAATCAAGTAGACATCCTAGGTAATTCACCGCTCTAGCCAAGCCGTGGTCCCCCGGGGTATCTACAGTAATACGTAATTGAAGTAATTGAGCGTGAAAGCCAAATGGATCGATAGATTCATGTTTGGTTCGGGAGTACAATATCGACATTCATTCCACTTTATCAAACTAGAGTAAGGTAGCGAGACTTCGCTTCCCCTGCCCCGAGTAGTACCAGCCAGCTCGTTATTGTAGCTAGTAACAGTAGGCCCCCATTAAGTAAGTTAACTAGAAAGAATATAATTCAGAATAATACTAAGAAATACTAAAAGCTCGCGAGCTCCTTACAGCCTTAGGAAGGATATGCATGGACCGTTTTTGGCAATGTCGAGATATTATCCATTATCTCTTGCAAGAACGGACTAAGAGGGTCGGTTGATAGGATCCCCTTTTTACGTCCCCATGCCCTCGATAAAACGGATAATGAGATTGATGAAAATACTGAAAAAACTTATATTCGAAAGAAACGCTTACTTATTTATAGTAACGTAATGGAAATTCTATTATCTAGGCAAACGAGGGACAGAGACAAACAAGGTGAAATTCAGTCCTTGCTCCTATTTTCAATTTTACCCCAACCCCTTCTTAAAAAACGACTTATCTATTGTCAATTAAATTCCATTAACCGGGATGAAGGTCAGCTTTGTAGCATTTGCTTCTCTAGTCTTAATCTCAGAGGGGGTCAAGTTATGGTTGGGTGGGTTGGACTCCCACAAGAGAGGGGGCCTACTCTTACTAGCTAAAATAACGAGCTGAGAAGCTAACAGTACAAGGGGCTAGCTACATTCATTGCATTCTCCTATAAACTTATAGCACTGAACTATATGTTAAAGTCATATCTTACTAGAAAAGACGTATCGGGATATGTTTTTTATAGGGGGGGGATAAAAACAGTCATTTCGAACTGATTTTTTTTAGATTCATTCCTTGTTCCTGCGGCTGAGAAGCCTCAAGCTCCGCCCCCTTTACTCAAACGCTATAAAAAAAAGCTGACATCCCCATTCCCCTTGATTTCTAAAGGCTCGCCATCCGCCAGATAGACCTTTCCGAAATCCCCGGAAGTGTAATTCTCCATCTCCTCTGCGTGTCCGTATAAATGGAATGATGCCTTCGAATTCAGCACCATTGATTCTAGCGTACTACTAACACTCAGAATCAGCACATCTTTACCATCAGCTGCCATATTCACCGATTTTTCCCCTCCCTGGGACAATCCCTCTTTTAGTGTCCTAACTCCTTGCAATGATAACATTCAACAGATACCTTTGCAACCCTTGGTCTATCATTGTTCTCCTTAGGCTTACCCTTACCTCCGTTTACGATCTTCCTTGCTTTTGTTCTCCTTTTGTTGCTAGAACTCGGCTTCCCATTGCTACTCATAGCCAAAGCCGATCCCGAAGTAGACTGTCTCCCCAACTTCCCCGCTCAGTAGTAAATTCTTAACATCATCAAACTTCAATTTATTCTTACTCGCTGAAGCACTTAACGCTGTCACCGTCCCACTCCAACTTTCTGGTAAGGATGCTAGCAATATCAAAGCATGAACCTCATCACCGAACGTAAGCTCCAACGCAGCCAATGAGTCTATAACATCCATATACTCATCGTTGTATTGAGCTAATGATCCTCCCTCTTGCATCTTGAGATTCTCCATCTTGCATATCAGGTCAACCTTGTTAACTGCAGACGGTGTTTCAAATCTCTTAGTAAGATAATCAAGTAGCTCCTTGGTGGTTGTAGCATTCCTTGTGGTTTTTGCGATCCACTTTGACAAAGTAGGTCTGATCACCCCTAGGGTTTTCCTATCCAGGATATCCTAATCTTCCTGTTTTTCGCCTTCCGACTTGAATCCTAATAGAGGTTTATAGAGATCCTTACTGTGCAAGAGATCCTCTATCTCCATCCTCCAAAACCCTTAGTTAGACCCATCGAACTTCTCCACCGCTTGTTTATTGTTGCCCATTCTTGACTACTTGAAACCCTAGAATCGTCAAACCAGAGCTCTGATGCCAGTTGTTGTTGTATAGACCCCTCAAAACCAAACAAATCGCAAGAACAATTATAGAAAACCCAACAAACAAGAATGATAATAAAAGCAAAAAACAACAAAAACAACTCAAAGAATTGTTTACCCAGTTCGTCAATATTTTTTACTACGTTTGGGGGCAATACCAAGCCAGAATCTTGCACAATAATATGTTAATATGAAGTTACAATAAATTTGGGGGGCAGAATATAGCTTATATACTAACCAAGGAATAAGTTACAAACCCTAGTTAGATTTTTTTTTCCAAAATCAGAATTTTGGGCCCGGCCAAAGCTTGCACGGCCGCGTATACAACCTAGCACAACTGCTCTTCACAAACCCATAAGAACAGGTTCTCCGAAGTGTTTTGGTACGCCCGCGTAGCCACTTTAGCACCCCCGCGCAACTTTACCTTGCACGGCCGTGTAGACATTTTAGCATGGCCGTGCAGTGTAACCTGCTGCACACTGATTTCTTCTTTTTTCTGATCGCTAATTCCCAAATTTTTCTCTACTCCAACCGTAAATGCAGAAATTTCTTGACCAAAAATATAAGATATATAATTATATATCTTGGTATGATTTGAAGACTGTGTACTAATACTAGTCTTTATTCTGATTTTATACCCTGAAGCTCAACCAGATGTTAAAAATGTCGTTTGCTCCATTAATCAAATGGGAAACAATAATTTCGTAAATTCAGGGAACTTATAATTGAAACTTTGTTGAAGTGACGATATATGAGAACTCATGTTTAATAATACTCGTTGACTATCCCTGGGTCTTATTTGATTGTGATCATCTACCTATCTAAGAAGATAACATTCCTATTTCTGGGACTAAGGTTATGTTTGATACATTAAGCACTACATGCTTGATGCTTAATAGAATGTAGGGTAATTTAGAAGTAAAATACATTTGATCACATTGAGTGCTAGATGTTGAGTGTTAAGTGAGGCTCTTATTCATTAAGCAAGGATAATAATTTTCAATCATTAAGAGGGTGTTGGACACATTCATATTGGATGAAAGAATTAAATCATTGCATCACTAGTACAGATTGAGTCTTAGGAAACGCAGCTTAGATAGCGCTTTTACAAAGTGCTATCTAAGTAATACCCTTACATAGCGTATACAATTATAATCAAGCCGCAAAGATAAAAAATAAAGAAAAATTAAAATTAAAAATAGCTAACATAGCGTTTATTTATCAAACACTGTCTTTGGAAATATCTAAGATAGCGCATAAAAAGCGCATCATAAGCTCTTAATTTTTTTTTAGTCCGACCAATATTACCTAGAGCGCTATCCAAGGTCATGGCCAAATTAAATCCAAAAACAAATAAAACCCAAAACACCCCTCAATTCAGACGCCCAACCTAAACTGATCGCTACCAAGAGAGCTCCACAAAACCGATCGATTCGACGACAGAGAGCTCCCCAGCGACGCAGAGGAAGGAAACAACTCTTCCCCGGCCATCGCCTCCGCCACCACCACTACACAACGACGACAGAGACCCCTTCCTCCAAACCCTAGCCCTCTATTTCCTCCAAAAGCCGTGAACATAATCATCTCCTTTAAGGTAATTTTCGATTATCTTGTGCAATTGAATTGTTAAGAAAAAGAAAGTTTACTTCGAAATCTGATCTTTGTTTACAGTTCTTTGCTCGAAACCTAAAAAGGGACTAATTATTCGTTTTTACCAGAAACCTAATAAAGAATTGAAAATATGTAAGTATTGTGTGTGTTCTAAACGCATGTGTGTGTGTTGTGTTGTGTATTAGGTTTATTTGTATGTACTTAATTAGTATGAAATGGTTGAATTAATTGTGTTTTAGGTAATTGATGGATTTTGAATATGAATTTGATATGTTTTAATTAATCTGCTAGATGTGTAAATTTTGTATGTAAGAATTTTTGATATGGGTTGTTGAATTATTCATCCATGGAGAGAGTATGTGTATTGCTTTGTGAACTTGCATAATTTGTATCCTTTTACTGGTTTTTAGCTGTCAATATTGAAAAAAAAACAGCTATTACGCCAACTCTTTCGCCATGGCTTGTCAGTGCCATATTACGCCAACTCTTTGTTTGGCCATGTACAAAATAAGTGTGACATTTTTAATAAGTACTCCCTCCGTTCCAAACTTTGTTCATTTGTTACTCCCTCCGTCCAAGCTTTTCCCTTTTCGGTCCGTACTAAATAAGTGTGACATTTTTAATAAGTACTCCCTCCGTCCCAAACTGAAATTCCCTTCTAGTTCTTGAGAAACCAAGAACAAAAATGGACGGTCTTTCATTTTGGACAGAGGTAGTAAATTGTGTAATTAAAAATTTACTTTTACAATTTATAAATCTGACTAGTCAATTGTGATGTTTATTAAATCAAGGCTTAGGGAAAACTGGTGGTGTGATTTTTGGACAGAGGTAGTAATCTGTGTGCTCCTATTTTTTAATAAACTGGTGGTGTAATTTTTGGATTGAGCAGTAAACACTTTAATTTACTCCATTGTTGATTTAGTTCCACTGTTCAAAGCTATGTGTTGGGGATATCGATGTACTAAATGAGACATTTTACACGAAGAGAGAAAATGAAGCAGTTGTGGTTTCAAAGCTACAAACAATGACTAAGCCAATGAAAGACAATTGAAGGGGAACTGAAACAAAATGCAAGTACATAGAAACATAGGTCATACCTGGAATGGTAGCATTGTAAGAGGGTCTATATCACCTTCTGTATGCCTTTAGCTATGTGTTGGGGTATCGATGTGCTACTCAGTTAAGGAAAGACAGAGAAACATAGAAAACATTGGATCGTACTTGGCATATCATTGCATGAATGAAAAAAAAAAAAAAAAAACACATTAAAAGAATATGGGCCCAGAAAATCTAAATCTCCATCAAAATCATCAGATGGTTCCGATAAATGTACAATATCTTCAGAGAGTGGATCAAAAACTCGTTGATGCTGGAAAGTCATAATTGCTTTCTTGAAGGATTCTCCATTGTTGACATTGCAAGACACAATTCTACTCCATTGTGAGTTCTTGTGCTGAGTGAAAGACATAGAAGAAGGGGTTGTATCTAGTTTGCTACTCAATATTAAGTACTCCCTCTGTCCCTAAATGAATTTCTAATTTTCCTCTTGATTAAATTCCTGAGTTAATTTGTATCCACTGTAGGCAGTGGCGAGGCTAAGGCAAGCCGAAGGGGGTCAATCGACCCCCTTAAATTTTAAAATGTGTCAATTTTAGTGCTTTCAAAATTTTAGAAAATGACATTTTACTACTAAAAATAATCGATTTAAACATTTTGACCCCCTTAATTTTGAAAACAAATTGCACTAAATTATAATTTCGACCCCCCTTTTATACGAAATTTGTATATCACAATTATTATAATTATCTCGAAGCAACTTCGACCCCCTTTCTAAAATTTTCTGGCTTCTCCACTGACTGTAGGAGGAATTAATGTGAACCGTTTAAAGGCCTAAGTTTGTTTTTATCCACCTTACATTTATGAAACAAAATCAGTAACTTACCATGGCATAACAGGGCTTATTTTAAGCCCTCCCCTTTTATATACTACTGATATTATGATACCACACGTGTACACTACTGTGTATCACTCATAAAAAAATTATATCTTGTCATGTTTGCTACTCCCTGCGTCCCAAGCGTTTCCCTTTTCGGTCCGTAATAAATAAGTGCGACAATTTTAATAAGTACTCCCTCCGTCCCAAACTAAAATTCCCTTCTTGTTCTTGACAAATCAAAAACAAAAATGGACGGACTTCATTTTGGATAGAGGTAGTAAATTGTCTATGTAAATCATTCTCTAATTTGTAACAAGACGTGCTTCATTTGCATTTTTTAAATATATATTATTTTCAGTCGAATTGGAATGAGCTAGGCCAACCGATTGGTAAGGAGTCAATGACTTTTCACATTATGTTGGGGCTTTAGCTAGGAGGATGTTCCCTATCACTATTACTGATTTTCATACGAATGAGTTGGCTAAGGATAAGGTAGCATTTTTGGATGATATTGTGGTATAATATGATTATTTAAATTGTCAAACTTAATTTATACTTGTCAATCTATTATCTACGCTTCATATGTTAAATTCTATGTTGCAGGCGAATTTCACAGGGTTGGATGAAAGTCATAAGAAGGCTATCATTTCTCGTGCCGGTTGCTATCACAGGGTGTTTAGGACAATGTTAAGAAATCTTACTAGAGATGCAAATGGTAACTACTCACCACAGCCACCAAATCTGTATCAAGAATTGAGTACGGTGACTCCATATTGGAACTCAGTTTGTAGAACAAGCATTAAAGGAAGAATTCATGGTATTTTTAATGTTATATCAAACGTGAAACTTAAAGTATCCTTGTTCTTTTTTTTTAAAAAAAAGTGACAAGTTTAGTACAATTGTAGGAGAAAAGCAAGAAAAATAAAGAGAGAGCGGAAGCAATGGAGGCGAGATATAAGAGTGCTTGTGTTGGTTATGCCCATCTTAGGGAGAATATTGTAAGTGCATATATGAACTTGATTTTTTAAATGTAATAGAAACCTAAGTATTCGAGGTTATGATGGCCAAAGCAGATTGCAGAGAATTCAGAAGGGAGGAGAATCCAGTTGCGACTCAATTGAAATTGTGGGAGGGTGCTAGGACAAAATGCCGACGATGTTGTTGATAATCATGAAGCAATGCAAATACTGGATGTGGTAATTCTTTTACTTCCCATAATCCATTTCCCATTCGCCCTCCATTTATATAATACGTACTACCTCCGTCCCAATGATTCTAACCCATTGGGTTTCTCTTCTATTTTTGTAAACTACAAGTTAAATCTTGCAAACTTCCGACTTCTAAAGGCTCTACAAGGCTACAAGCAGTGCAGTAGAATTGATAATCTTCATCTCACAAGAACCTGAAATAGTGAAAAATTAAAAAATGTATTCCAACAGATGCAGTCTATAAAACTGTTCTACAAAAGCTGATATAAGAGCACGACAAATTTCTTAATGTAGGCAAGTTTAAGGCAGAGTCTAATAAAAAACGTGAGAAGCCAAATTATGTTATTAGAGTCTTGTTATTAGCTATTATTTGGTTAATATGCCGCTGGATTATTTTATTCAGTTCTCATAATATTTTAGGAGTCAAGGGTCTTGTTGCTGTGATACAGATTTGCTGCCTCTTCTTGTTATTTTTTTTTAGTTCAAGTTCCTTGTACAGATTTGCGGCTTCTTTTTGTTAATTTTTTTTTGTCTAACTTGATTCATCTAACACTCAGATTGGTATACTCCCTCTGTAGCAATAAACTGTCCTGTCGCAATTAAATTGTCTTCTTTTTTGGTTTGATCTTTTGTTGCTCATTCTGATCTAGTTCTATTTGTTTCAAAGTATTTCACGAAATGGGTACTCATGCTATATTAAATGGCCTATCTAGCTGTTCACTAATCTTGTTCACTAATCTTGGCCACACATTTTGCTCAGGCTCATATAGCTAACACTCTGGGTGAAGACGAGGTTACAAATATTGACACAAACGATTTGCTTGCTCGAGCCACACCCTTGGAGTATCCCTGTTTATGTAAGTAAATCGCTCAGTTTCATCTCTCAGTTCTAGTTTTCTGTTACTTTTTTGATAATGACACTTAAATATGAGCGGGGCGGAGGGAGTAAATGATTTGGGTTTTTGTTTGTTATTTCGGGATATTGTAACATGGGACACTTAAATACGAGCGGGACGGAGGGAGTAAATACGAGCGGGATGGACGGAGTACATGTTTTTGGTTTTTTTTTTTTTTTTTTTTTTTGTTATTTTGGGATATTGTAAAATGGGACACTTAAATATGAGCGGGACGGAGAGAGTAAATGATTTGGGTTTTTGTTAAAACAAAGTACTATATCTAATCTTAGTTTTGATAAGTTCCTATTTTTTTTTATTTTTTTTTTCTGTAGCTATGGACTAGTATTATTTTTAGTTTCTAATAAATGTCTTGTAATTTTTGGTACAGCTTGTCCATACAAACCGAATCAAGAGTTATTCTCCGAGCAAAATGTAGATTTTTCAGGTTAATTGGGCAGATTTTTCAGGTTAATTGGGCAGGATACTTCTATAATCGCTTTATTAAGGAGAAGACACGGAAGTAGTTGAAAATAGCTATTACAAAGTACAGAGTATTTTAGTTCTAACTATTGTTGATTGTAAGATTAACTATTATTGATCCCTAATCGAGAACAAAGATCTTCAAATCTTGTTAGTTTATAACTATGGATGATTGTAAAATTATTGTTGGTGTATGTAATGAAAGGTTAGATTTTTATTGTTGAATGAAATGTTTGTTAGTTCATTTTAATTTTAATTTATTTTATTTTTTGGTTATATTATATAATTTGAAATATGTGCGATAGGTTAAAAATGACATATAGACTTACATAGCGTTTTTTTAAGCGCTATGTAAGTAATACACAAAAAGCAAGCTTTCTTGGATAGCGTTTCCCATGCGCTATTGTAGATTGTTTTTTTTTTTAAATATGGAGCTTCTATAGCGCTAAAAAAAGTGCTATGCAAGTTAATATTTGAAAAGCGTTTTTTAGATCCTTCACTACATAGCGCATAAAAAGCGCTATCTTAGATCCTTCACTTACATAGAGCATAAAAAGCGCTATCTTAGCTTGCATAGTGGTTGCTTACATAGCGCTTTTATGCGCTATCTAAGGTAAAAAATAAATGCTATCCAAGGCTAATTCTGTACTAGTGCATCCTACCTCCAAATTACCCTATATTCTATTAAGCATCAAGCATTAAGTGCTTGATGCGTTAAACACAACCTAAGTCTATATTGGTTCAGTGCTATATATCTACTCCCTCCGTCCTTAAATGAACTTCCATTTAAAAAAAAATATTATCACAGAATCAAGGGTTAGTTTCCTTAAAAACGCATTTTTTAGTGATTAAGAAAAACGTGTTTTTAAAAAAAACGTGTGGTCACATTTTTTTAAGTAATCAAAACTTCTTAACACCATCTGGCACTCCTCAATACACTAACTGGGCCTTTGTAACACAACACCGGGTTATCTTAAACATTGTCACTAGCTATCTGTTAACACCGCATTAATAAAAACATCAAAGGCGTGTTTGAGGGCCTAAATGACGTCCTTTGAAGTTTTTACACCCGTAATCATGGGCAGAGTGCCAGATCCCTATGACTAGGGATGACAACGGGTCGGGTTTTGTCAAAACCGAACCCGACCCTAATCTTAAAAAGGGTGACCTGAACCCGACCCGAAGTGTATAAATATCTAATTTTTTCAGCTCATATTTGCTTGGTCTCAATCTATGTTTAAGCCTAAATTTGAACCAGTTGTATAAATCAGTCTTAAATCATCACACCTCACCCACAAACAACTATAAAAATAAATTGCAAAACACTTATAATATGGTTAACTAACATAATATGTTAACTTTTTTTTTTTTTTTTTTTTACTTAAATCATAATTGAACTCAATACATAATCATTAATAGAAGCGCCTAGGAGACAAATCCTAAGGAGAGAAAATCTTCTCTCTAACTTCTAGGGGAGGGGGGATTGAACCCATGACCTCCAAGTTGGAAGCCCTGAGCTCTGGCCACCAGGCCTGATGGTTATATGTTAACTTTGTATATATGGGTGCGGGTAGGGTCGGATCACAGCGGGTCAACATCAAAACCCTAACCCGCTTGGGTCATGAAAATTGCAGCCCGAACCCTACTTTTTCGGGGCAGATCGCCTTCGGGTTCGAGCGAATTGCCATCCCTACCTATGACTTTTGTTGGTCTAAAAAAAGGTTCTTTAAATAAAAAAAAAAAAAAAAACATTCTGATTAACGTTTTCAAAAGTTCTAGTTATCAGTATCAAAAGTTCTGACTAACAGTCTCAAAGGTTTTTTTCAGCCTTAAAGGTTTTTCCAAAATGCTCACTAGCTATCCAAAACACTGTAACTAACTATCAAAAACACTAGAACTGGCAATCAAATACACTCTCACTTGTACTAAAAAACTCCAATTTTTTATTTTTATTTATTTTTCTTTAAAAATGCATTGGTGATACTTTGCCACAACAAGTACGAGTGCAAAGTATCGCCAGTGCATTTTAAGAATGTCAGTTGCAGTTTTGAAGAGTGTCAGGATGTTTTAAGAAGTTATGATTATTACAAAATTGCCACCGCGCGGTTTTAAAAGAAGTTACACATATTTACAAAAATGCAGCCGCACTTTTCAAAAACAAGTTATTCTTGAGAGTTAAGAAAAACGCTTTTTTCCCCAATATTTTGGCCAAAGTCAATGCCTTTGAGGTAATCTTTGTACGTAAATTTTTTTTACGATTTTTTTTCACTAGTCGCTTAACATTTAAAAAATTAAATGTTTTGACAATTAATAATCTGGTCACTCTTTCTTGACACTTCCATCACATCATAGATATAATTCTAAGGAAAAATGCAAAAAAAGTACCTTAACTATTAGGGTTATGCGGATTTAGTAACTTATTTCTTTTTTGTTACAATAAAATACCTAAACTCCTATTTATGTACGTAGAAAGTACGTATTGCCGTCTACTTTTTGCCGTTAACAACACATATAACTGCCCACGTGACTTTTTTGAAGGGTAAAATGGGGAATTTTGTAAGAGCATTTCATAGAAATAAAGGAGTTAAAATAACATTTTTAAATTTCAAATAACCCCTCCCATTGCCCTTCTCTTTCCCTGTCCCAACAACACCCAATGAACTTCGCTCTGCTATTGATTCCCATTGCGTCCCCACCCACAACAAAAAAAACCCTAAAGTAGATCAGCCGCCGACCTCCAGTCGTCGACTTTCGCAGCCTTCTCCATATTGTCTCTATTTTGTATGGATTTCATAAATCTTTCGATTTTAGAATGGTCTTTGAAGAATCACGAAATTAATATTTTAGATTTTTAGATATTGCGTGGATGGAGGTTGAAGATTTAGATGAGTTGCTAGTGGGTTCGGATCGACCGACATATGGTGAATTTCATCGTATTCAGCCATGGCAACAAGTAGCACGTATTCCAACTCCAGTCGAAAATCATTTCCACCCCTTTTTTCCACTCTCCATTATATCTCTCTCTATAGTCTTATTAAGATCTTAAAAATCAAAGACGAAAGCTAAAATGAAATCGAAAATTTGGGTTAAGATCTTTAGTGATATTGGAAAGGGCAATGCTATGGGCACAAAAGAAGTTTACAAAATGATGGATACAAAGTAAGGTGACGATATTTTATTGGTTGTATCGATTGTGGACCCGAGACACTAATAAAAAACACCAATAAAATTTTGACACATCATTTTGTAAGCAACATTTTGTGGCACTTGGAAAGGAATCATGGATTATCATTATTGTTGGAGAGGAAAATCAAGGATTGGGGGTGAGATTTGGTTGCCATTCTTCACAATTTTCATCATTCTTCAAATCTTGAATTTTGTTAGTTTCTCATTTTCTAGGTGAGGTTTAGTAAAATATTTGAAGATTTTGACGGTGGTGGTGGTGGTGAATAGTAGTGGTGAAGGTGGGATCGGTTATGATAGTGATGATGGCTGGTGGCGTTGATTGTGATTTTTTTTACAAAAACCAAAATTAATGGCTGAAAAAGAAAAACAAAAGATAGTTATATGGATTAATAGAAAAAAAAAAACCATGTTAGGCACCTTATAAGCATTTAGATCAATGAAATTTGGGGAAGTATTATGTTTTGACCTTTTTGCCCTAAAAAAGAAGTCTTGTGCACATGCACATGACCACTTAACGGCTAAAAGTAGACGGCGTAAGCAATATGTACTTTCGATGCACATAAAAAAGAGTTAAGGTATTTTTATTGTAACAAAAATGAAATAAGTTACTGAACCCGCACAACCCCAATAGTTAGGGTACCTTTTTGCATTTTTTCCTAATTCTAATACCTACTCCTTTCCTACCCTAATCGTTTCCGAGTACGACTAAAGCTTATACTCTTGAGGAGATATTTCTCTAGTTTTTTCTCCGACACACTTCGTCTTTTGTAAACAAATTATCTGGAAAAAAAAATATCTACATACAACATCCATTCTTTTTGCGCATCTCCATGCTATAAAGAGCGAATGTTCGAAGTTCCAATTTCTAAACCGCATCCTACGGCACCATAGACTAGCTTCAATACCCTCAATCATCCAGAATACGAGAATCCTTGCACAATTGTCACCACCGCCAGGTCGGGGTGGAACGCCACTTTCGTAGGACAATATAGCATCCCTTGCATACTTTTCACTACCCTCGGGCTTATGAATTTATGATGTGCAGCGTGTCGCTATGAAGGGGACTCCCCAACGATTTCTGCAGACTGCATGTCAATTCATGTCATGGTAATATGACAAAGTTACTGCAAATTCCTCCTTTACTCTAGCTTGGGATAGGAAATGATGGTTCATTAGAGCAGTTGCATTGGCGATGTTGGATGCGTATCATCAATCCAATTATTCAAGTTGGAAGACTAGAATCGTTATCATCAATATGCAGAATAAATCAATTGTGAATTGACTATGTCAACCTGCTTGGCCATCTTAATTGGCAAGGATGGATAGGGATTACAGATATTCACTCACATGTTTCACCTGATACATATGGATTAATTAAAGATAGTCACTCACATCTTCACCTAAACACCATATTGAATTAGTCCGAAAATAATAGAATTATTTTTAAATTTTAATTGTTAATTGTACTTGATTAACAATTTTGAAAAATTTCACTAACAAAAAATAAAATAAAAATAAACATGTCAAATAGGCGAAAAATTCCAGCCTAACAACCCGTCCCCTTACATGCCATGTTGCCCCTTTAAAATCATGTGGGTGATTTATGACTTGGTGCTAAACAGGGGTTAACTTTTCATCCTACCATAAAATATACTCGCTCCGTCCCATAACTATTGCACAAAAATAGTTGTGTATGAGAAGTAAGGGATGAATAGTAGTAGGTAGTTGTTGTGAGTGTGAAAAGTGTGCTAGGAAAGAGAAATTGGGGTATAGAATAGTAGTTTGGTTGTTGTTGTGAGTATAAAAGTAAAATAGGAGACATAATGAGTGAGAGTAATTAGTAAATATTCTTTACAATTATAGAAAAATGTGACTTATAAATGGAATGACCAAAAAAAATTTGTGTACATTATGAGACGGAGGGAGTATGAATGTTAGGAACAAAGTTACAAAATATTGAATGTTCAGAGCAAAACCCAAAAAATTGATAAAATATAAATAATCATTTGGAATTTTCTCAATAATAATCAAATTTAATGATTTGTGCATCATCATAACAAAGTCAATTGTTGCCCCCAAAATAAATCCGAGGAATGTTCAAATCTCCAAATTAGTAATTCAATAGATGGAATGATAGTAGTATATGGAATGATAGTAGTATTACTGACACCCAAAGATCGACTTGCTCTTTGATATTTATGGACATCCAAAGGACAGCGTACTCTTTACAATTTATTAATAGGAACGATGACATCAATGAAAGTTGACTCACATGTAAGTTACTTTTTTCTCCGTCCCAAAACACCTACCGTTAATTTCGTTTTTGGGTGTCTTATTAGTCTCATTTCTATAAATGTTCAAATTATACTATTTTTCTATTTTTCTTACTCCGGTTACCATGCTCACACACTTAATTTTGGGTCCTACTCATAAATCTCACTCAACTTTTCATACTCACAACCTCTTTTCTATTCACAATATTTTTGAATATATATACTCGATTTTTAAATCCCGTGCATTCTTAAAATAGCGCAAGGTGTTTTGCAACAGAATGGCCACGTTTGGTGTACGAGAATGTGGGTTCTGGAATGTTCAATTCCCGTCATTCCTAGATTTCAGATAGCTAGTTATCACATGACCATTCCCGCTCACCCATTCCCACGTGCCAAACGAGGCAAAAGAGTTATTGTCTTCTAAATGTCAATTTCGATTTTCCACTCTCCATTTTACTAGTAAAAAACAACAAAAGAAAAATTAGTAACTGTGACAAAATACATAAGAAAAATGTCCAAATTTTGGCGACCATATATCAATTAAGTAAGGCTTATCGGCATTTTGAACCACTGTGATTATCTTCACTTTTACCCACTCATATTAATTTTTAGCTGTTTTAATCACCCTACTTCAAATATGATTTTATTAAATTCTAGCCCCTTAACGACATTTAAAATTGTAAGAAAAATTACAGAAACTTAATGAGAGTTACTTCAACACCCTCAAGTAAAGAATAATTCTAAAATTCAGGAGGGTAGAGACTAAAATGAGGGGTAATAAAGTCTGAATTGAGCTGTTGAATCTCCATTGCTGGCCCTTAGCAAAACACTTGAACTTGTTCTCAATTCGGGATCTATAACTTGTAATTAAAATATTAGATTCCCTCAATAATTGAATATTTATAATTGGCTAGCCTCGATTTCTCCTCGATTTCAGCGTCTACTCTCATGAATTTCTGAACGGTTAGTTATTTCAGGGTTTCAAGTTAACTTTCGTTAGGCTTTGTTAGTTTTTTCTAGCAATTTTGAATATCGTTAAAGGGCTTGGGTTTCATAAAAACGTATTTAGAGTAGGGTGGTTAATACTATTAAAAAGAAATATGAGTGGTTAAAAGGGGAAGTGGTGCCAAATCCAGTGGTAATAACACTACTTATAAAATAAACAATACTGTACTGGATAGCCAATAATAAACATAATGAAGAAATACATTTTTCACAAATTATCTACAAAACATTTTTATTTATTCTCAATAAACTACCTTTAAATATATACTCCCTCTGTCCCTAAATGAGTGTCCATTTTCAAGAAATCTTTGTCCCTAAATGAGTGTCTTTTTTTAACATAACTTTCTCCCTAAACGTTTTTTTTTCGAAATTTTTTTCACCGGTTTCTTTATACGTGCAAAACTAAAGGTTTGGAAAGGAGATTACAAGATTATATATGAATCGTTGTTACCAAATTGTTCACAAAGTTGAGATTTTCAGTGTCCCTTAAAATGAAATTTGGACACTCATTTAGGGACAGAGGTAGTAATTTGTACTCCCTCTGTCCCTAAATGAGTGTCCATTTTCAAGAAATTTTTGTCCCAAAATGAGTGTCTTTTTTGAACATAACTTTGTCCCTAAATGTTTTTTTTCGGATTTTTTTTCACCGGTTTCTTTATACGTTCAAAACTAAATGTTTGGAAAGGAGATTACAACATTATATATGAATATTTGCTACCAAAATTGTACAAGAAATTGAGATTTTCAGTGTCCCTTAAAATGAAATTTGGACACTCATTTAGGGACAGAGGTAGTACATCTTACATACAACATGTAGCCCTTTGGCTGTATAAACTTTTACATCTTCATTCAATCATTATAAATTTTGTAAAAAAAAAAAAAAAGGTGTTGAAACTGAAGTCAAATGTGGATAGTAAATTTCAAGCATCTTCCTCTTTCAACTTTCTTTCCAACCCAATAAATCTACAAGGTGAATACCTAATCTTATATTCTGAAATAGACTCAAGCTTTGGTGACCACAATTGTTCCTTTGACCCAACTAGCTGATCATACTGCTTCTTCAATTCCGGCGTGCTACATAAAAACTCATGACTCGGACTATTCACCGCGGTCAACGTTGACTTTTGATCACCATGATCACTTTGTGTAATCAACCTTGTCATGAACTCGGGCATCACCTTGATCAAAACTCTCCCATTCGAGCTCTTTATGTATTCAAACGGCGAAAACTCTTTGAAATTAATTGTCCGTCCCACGCCATTTGACTTATTTGGACTTGAAACAAGTGCAGCTAAATTTGCAGCGGAGAAAACATTGGTGCACGAAAATTGGTCAAGGGGCAGGACAAAGTAGGTTTGACCAGATTTGAGCTCGTCGTCTAAGTCTAGAACGGGTATAGGGTGGCCTATATAGAATGAGTCAGCATGACATACCATCCTATCGGGGAATTCGAACATGATTTCCCCGGCTAGGTGGTTTTTGTTTAGAACCCTTGTGTTTCCTTCCCAGAAAATTAGTTTGACCGTCGATTTTGACCCTCCTTGAAAACAAGGATGTATGGCATTTCCCATATTTCTCTCTTTGATGAATTTGCTTATTTGGGAAAAAGGGATTTGAAATATGGAAGATTTGGTTTTGATTTTGTGTAGAATGAGAGAAGGAGGAAGAGTTTGTGATTGAATGACAAGAAGAAAGGATGCAAATGTTGGTTTGGATATATATGGAAATGATTTGACTTTGAATAAGTCAATGCGGTGGAAAATTAGTACTACAATTGGGATGAAAGTTGATGCAAATTAATGTTTAATGTTAGTTGGTTGGTTAGATGTAGAAGATTGACTTTGATCAAGTCTTTGTGGTAAAAGATTGACATTAGCTATATGATCCTAAGATAAATAATTGGTTAGATGTAGAAGGGATTGACTTTGATTAACTTATTTTTATATACTCTAATGATGAAAATTAAACTATACTAAAACGAGATTACAAAAAAGTTTACACATCAAGTAATTCAAGTTTTAGTGCCTCCTTACAAATTACTCAACATGTTTCAAAATAAATATTTATTTTTCAATGTTTTTCTTTCATAATAGTCTTGTTAATGTTTAAGAATATGTATTTCTTTTTTCTATATTGATTATACCATAATAAAATTGCATTAAGATCGTTTCCTTATTTAGATAGATGATACTCCCTCCGTCCCACCTTAGTGTGAACCAAAAATTTTGGCACATAAATTAAGAAAAAGTAAGAGAGATAAATAGTGGAGGGAGGTGTGTGTGAGTATGGAAAATTAAATAAGAGAGAGAATGAGTGGGAAGAATAGTAAGTTGATTGGTGTTGTGAGTGTAAAAGTAAAGTATGAGAAAGAATGAGTGGGATGAAAAGTAAAGATTCTTTGCTATTTTGGGGTGGTTCACACTAACTTGGGACATACGAAAAAGGAAATAAGTTCCACTGAGGTGGGACGGAGGGAGTATTTGTTTTGAGTAAATGCTATTGTTAAAGAGATCTAATGTTGGTGTTAAAAAGTGTCGGAGTGTGGTAATAAGTTTCAGTTGTTTACAAAAATGTCACGCAATTTTATTTTTTTTACAAACGTGCCAACGCGCGTTTCAAAAGAAGTTGCACATATTTACAAAAATGCGTTTGAACGTGTTTTTATACGTTTTCCTAATTATCTGGAAAAAAAAATATCTTTTTCATAATATTTTGTGCTTATAATTTGTATTAAAGTTTCTTTTTTTTTCCCGATATCCAAGAAAATTATCAACTGCTGATCATTAGAGAATTTTTTGAAAACTAATAAATATTTACTACGTAATCTTTTTTTAATTGACTTTTCAAATGGAGCATCCGAAACCGAATTATGAACAATGAACTTTTAACAAACAATCGAGGGAGTTTACAAATAAATACAAATAAGGACACAATGGTTTAGAGTAAACTGCATTTGTCACCGTCATACTGTACTATTTGAGCATCATCAATTTAACCATCAAACTTCTACGATTACGAATGTGACATTTGTACTATTAATTTAATAGCAAATGTGACATAAATTGCTATCGAACGTTAATGTTTTTTAACGATCGTTAAAATCAGTTAACAATGTTACTTTTCATTGACGGCGTTAGTTTTTTTTTTTTTTTTTTTTAATTTTTTAACAATGAATGCTTAAGAAAATCCGAGGACAACGAAAAACAAGTAAGTCTAGGTATTTATAAGTAACTATTTTATTTTTGTATTCAACTTTAAAATAGCAAAATATCATTGTTAACTCAAATTGTGAACCTCACCCAATTTAATCAAAACTTTTAATCTGCTCTCGAATGGTCTTTTGAGAATCGCAAATTCGCAGTTCTCTGGGATTTACTCTCTTTGTGTCGGGATCTTTTTGGAGTAAACTACATTTCTGACATCTGTATTATTGCAGACTTTCACTTTTACCTCTGTACTATTGAAACAATAAAAGTAACATGCGTACTATTGATATATTAGCAAAACTAACCAAAACAGTTATAGAGTATTAATGGACGTTAATATGCGTTAATTATTTAATAGATGTTGCTACCGATATTTCAAATTGCCCCCTTAACACAACAAATTCCTAGGGCACTTGATTGAGTACAAAGGAATGTGTATATCTCGTAAAGTTAGGAAGTGTATCTCCTTGTCAAATATGGAGATTGTACCCAGTATATATATTGACATTCTATGGAATAAAATGATACAAGGACTCAATTCCTTTATGGTATTAGAGCTTGCCCTAGCCGCCGCCCATCAACTCTCTTCTTCGTTTTTTTTTTTTTTTTTCCTGTTTACTCGTCTTCTTCTTTTATGAACACCAATGGCTGGCAACACTCCCCTCCACCCGGCATTCACCGTAGGGAACATCCAAAATTGGGTCCCTATCACCCTTGAAACATATACGGGTAAATATATATCATTGGCGGAGCTTTTTCGTATTCATTGTCGTGTGTTCGAGTTATCGATCACATACTTCCGGAGGAGAACGCAAAAGAGGCATCTACCGGCAAGGCTGCTGAGGAGACGGCAGCAACTAAAGCACTGTGGTCGCGGTTGGATTCTCTTGTTCTCCAGTGGATCTACATGACAATATCGCCCGATCTGTTGCAGACTATTCTCGAGCCCGGCTCTACTATTCTCGAGCCCGGCTCTACTGCACAGAAAACTTGGGCACGTTTGGAAGGCATATTTATGGATAATAAACATTACAGTGCGGTGCAACTAGAAAATCAATCCTCTACAGTTCTTCTGGATGATTTACCGAGTATTTCGGCCTACTGCAAAAAACTGAAAAACCTAGTTGATCAATTGGATAATGTGGGAGCACCGGTTTCAAATAATAGGATGGTCCTCCAAGCAATCGCTGGTTTGAAAGATAGCTATGATGGTGTTGTAACTATCATTCAACAGAGTAACCCTCTCCCCACTTTCTATGAGGTTCGCTCGCGGTTAATCATGGAGGAATCCCGTAAGGCTAAACATGCAACCATGGCTGCTACGACAGCAAGTTCGGCTTTTGTTGCAACTAATGGAGGTTTTGATGATAGCAAGGACCCGTTCAGGCATAGCAATCGTAGCAGCAAGCAGAATGGTGAAGGCGACAGGCGTGGCAGAAAGTATGGCGGACAAGGGCAGGGTCAATAGAATGTGTCACAGGGGTGACAACCAGAAAGCAATGGCCGTAACACATCAGGCCGGGGTCGTGGCCGAGGTAACTCCAATCAAAATCAGTCCCAGCAGTCCGGTGTGTTTCATAAGTGGCAACAGCAACCACCATGGTGGTCCTATCCCTCCGGTTGCGGCAGGAATCAGCAACAGTGGGTTACTCCACCGTGTCTCAATCCCACTATTGGTTGGAGTCGCCCCCCTTCATCAACCCACCTAGCAATTTGGTCCAACAACCAGCCCAAGCTTTCACTGCTCATGGGCCGCACCCCCTCTCCTTACGTACCCACTGATGTTGAGGCTGCGATGCACACTGTTGGTCCCAGAGGGCAACAAGGGTATAGAAACCGCTAGAGAGGGGGGGGGGGGTGAATAGCGGTTCCAACGTTTTCGAAAATACCCTTAAAAATTCAACCGAGTACATATTAGTTTGGCCAACTGCGGTTCAAAGTACTAGAACCGAACTGATAAAATGCACAGCAGAGTTTGCGGTTTGGCCAAAGTGGATAGATAAAGAGTTGGGCGGTTTGACTGGGTTGAAAAACATAATGATGCACAAGATAATTAAAGCTTAAAGATCAAAGGAAAACACAATTCATTTTTCTGATCATATCATAGATGAACTTAGTGAGAAACCACAAACATGAAAATTAAAGAACAAGATAGAAAATAAAGATTAAACACACAAATTTGAAGAGGTTCGTTCTTGAATGAACTAAGTCCTCTACCTGGATGGTTAGTCTAGGATTTTATAATATCTACTAGACTTGTATTAATTTAGAGGAGCTTTTACAAGATTACAATGAAGAATCTAAACTCTAAATAAACAATCTAACCTATCAAAGCTATCATAACAACCAGTGTATTCGAAGTGTATAATCTATTTGATCATACAAATTGGGTGTGTGTGTGGAAAGGGATCAAATGCTCTAATGATCTAAATGATGTTGAGCAAGTGAAAACTTTCAGTGTACAAGGCTGAGTATGAATGGATGAATGACTGAAGCTTTGATGAAGAATTCTGGGTTTGCTAAGGAGATATTTGAAGGTTTGAATATCTGGGTAAAATCTTCAAAGCAAACTTTGAACACTTGGGAAATTTCTCTCTTGAAGCTCATCAACCTTCATTATTGAAAAATGAAGGCTATTTATAGGCAGTGCACCCTTGTAACCGTTGGACAAAGATTTGAATCAAATATTAATGGTACATCTGCTGTTGAAATCCCATTGGTTGAGCTATCATTTTCATCCTTGGCTTTGTCTTGTAGTCCTAGGTAGTTGTAGCACCACTACCTGACATTGTCCTTTGTTGCAGAGAAATGACTAACGGTAAACATTTGAATTTACTAGACAAAACCGACATTCCTTGCAGAAACTCCAAGTTAACTTGAAGTTATTTGTTAAGTCATAAATCATTCCTTTATGGTTGTAAAGGGAATGTTTGTCTCAAGGAATGAATAACAATACTTGAATTCTTCATTCAATGATCTGCGGTTCAAAGTAGCATGAGTGATTCCATGAATGAACTTGAAGTGCAGTTTCATCAAAACTCAGCACGCGGTTTTGCGAAGACTTGCGGCTCCATGCTAGCGGTTAGAGAATAGCAACGAGTGCGTTTTGAAGAACCAAACCACTGAGGACAAACTGAATCAAAACTCAGCCTATGACAAATAAAAATCTAGAAATGGACTTATCTAAAAATTGAAGTATAACTTCATTACATGATTCATAAAGTCCATAAAAAAACACATGGCATGGATCAATCAAATCAAGAAGGTGTACTAACAAAGAATCCTAACACACATGATGACCCTGAATGTTCCGGATGGAAATGCTTATATGAACACTGGTGCAACTTAACATATGACGGGGTCTTTAAATCTCTTGTCTTATTTTAATGTGAGCACTAGTAACAAATATATTACTGTTTGGTGATGGAAATGTTATTCCTATTGTTGGGTATGGTCAACAACAACTTTCTCCTCGTCTTAAACTTTCCAATGTTCTTTACGCACCAAAATTGATTAAAAACTTGATTTTTGTTCGTCGTTTCACTACTGATAATAATGTGTCTGTTGAGTTTGATTCGTTTGGGTTTTCTGTGAAGGATATTCGGATGAGGGTAGTCATAATGAGATGTGATAGCACCGGTGACCTCTATCCGATCACCAATACAGCCGGTCAATCATCCGTTTCTCCATCAACCTTTTCTGCTTTTGGACCTCAATTATGGCATAATCGTTTAGGTCATTCTGGAGCACCTGTTTTTCGCTCTTTTTGCATTCAAAATTTAATTTCTTGTAAGAACTCAAAATTGGATGGTATTTGTGATTCGTGCGTTTTGGGTAAACATGTTAAGTTACCGTTTTATTCATCTACTTCTACCTGATACGTAAAGTATTGTATTTTTGGAAGGGATATAGATTAACTCAAGAACCTCGCAAGGAACAAGAGCTAAAACTAGATAAACTAATCTCGCAAGATTAGGCCTGTCCTCACAAGGGTAGAAGGGGTTTAAACCTCGTAAGGTTTAAGAATAATTCTCGCAAGAATTGAAGTAAGTTCGCAAACTCACAAAGAAATTTTATTCAATCACTCATATCCAACAATTACATGTTGTAGGGTATTTATAATAATCTTGGAACATCCTTCCAAGTTAGGATAAACTAGACTTTAATTACTAAAGGATAAGAAAAATAAAGATAAGAAATAAATGATGAAAATAATGTGAATTCGGCTAATCTGAACAGTCAGATTCGAACAACCATAACTCTTCAAGAACTTGTCCCCAAACATGCCATAAGTAGTCATATGAAAGATCAAGTCTTTATCTTCATCCCAGCGCGGACATAATCACGATTTGGGCTTCCAATACGTAGATATAATCCGAACAAAATAATTCCAGAAGCTGCTCAAACATTTGGCCCAACCCAACTAATCACATTAACAAAGATTGGGCTTTGATTGAACCCAAAAGTTTGGTCCACACCCTTGGAGCTCAACATCAGCTCCTTTCCATCATCTTCTACCTTTTCTTCCGCATCACTACCACTATTTTACCTTTTGATATTGTGCATAGTGACATGTGGACGTCCCCTATTTTGAGTCCTATTCTGAGTTCTTCGGGCCATAAATATTATCTTCATCTTGATGATTACACGAATTTTCTGTGGACATTTCCCCATTAATTTCCCCAACCTTTATCACCATTAATATCACCAACCTTTTCACTAGATTCAGATATACTAACCCAAATTATCAGATTTAGTATTTAGATTGAGATAATCTCTCCAAAGGATTAGATCTAAAAAAAAATTATAGTAAGCCTCAAAATTGCATATTAAAAAAATCTAAATAGATAAAGGAGGCGGGGCACTCCAGAAACCTCCATTGTTCGAGCTCAATCCGCAGATGAATTGAAGTGTGAGACTAGAAAGGGGCGACATGGGAGGGGGGTGACTTTCGAGGAGAGGGTGGAGGGGAGAGAGGAGGTTGGATCCGGAGTACGTCGCTTGATTAAGAACATCCTGTTTGATTTTTGTTGGTTGCCGGAGATTAGAAAGATCTGATACGGTTTGGTTGGTGGCGAAGCTGGTGAGGGAAAGTGAAAGAAATTCGTTGGAGGATAGGGAGGTTATCCGATGTTTGGTGGATGTGTGACTGGAGAAGATGGGTGGTAAATCTCTTAGGTTTCAAAATTTTGATGTAAATCTAGGAGTGGTTGTTTGTAAGGGCTTTAATTCAAAACTTATATTTTCAATTTGGCCCCTTTATATTATTGGGGGTAAAATTGATGATGCCCAAATTGTACGATGGTAAAAATGTAGTTTACTCCAATGGTTTATAAGTACTCCTTTTATCTCAAAAAAGTATTCTTATTTAAATATAGGTTATCGATTTTATTAAATTTTAATAAAAAATTGGGTTTTTTATTACGGAAAAAATCTAATTGAAATCTAATTAAAATAATCACCTAAAATATGAGTGAGAACTATTGTATCTTTTTAAGATGTAAGGAGCAATAATTACTTGGCTTAAATATAAATGAGCAAAAAGCGTATTTTAATTATAATAATTGAAAAAACTATAGGCCGATGTCAACATGTTATAATTGAAATCTTTTTGTTTTTAAATTAGGCTTATTCCATACATAATTTTCTAAAAACTTTATAAAAGTAGTCACGTGACTAACCCTTTTTTTTTCCTACAAATTTTCAACATTTCCTTAAATTTAAACAACTCATTTTTACCATCATGTTAGTACCCGGCCTGAAAAATAGCTTAAGGCCCTTCCTAGGACCTTCCAAGGACTTCTTAGACATTTAGGAGTATCCAGGGACCTTTCTAGGATATCACCCAAGGCCCTCCAGGGACCTTAGAGTGAAACTTACGGAGCAAGGTACGGATAAGGATCCGTACGGCTCTTTGGCCACCGTACGGCTCCTATCCGGCCGTGCGGCCACTTCTCCCAGATCCAGTTTCCCCTATAATTTCAGCCCTCCTCAGCCTCATTCGACACATATTTCACATACGGTAAAACCCTAGCAGCAGCTATTCCCAGCCTCTTTTTTTCCCTCTCAACACCCTCTAAAACCCTCTCTTTCATATCTCTTTGATCATCAAAGAGATCCAACACCGCCATCAACCAAAAGGAGTGAAGATTCAACCTTCAAAGCCTCTACACTCTCTACACTGGTTTTGGTAACACGTTCTTACTTAGATCTAGTTTATTCATTCATATATTCCCTCCGTCCCGCCCGACTTAAGATTTTTGGTTCCGACGCGGGGATTAAGGAAAACTATTATTTTAAGAGGAAAGAGAATGAGTGGAGGAAGTGCTGTGAGTATAAAAAGTAAAATATGGGAGAGAATCAGTGGGAGGAATAATAAAAAGATTGTTGTTGTGAGTATGACAACTGGGTCCTATTAAATTAAAAAGTTGTATAACCTTTCCATTTTGGGCCGTTCTAAGTCGAGTGGGACGCCGAAAATGGAAAATCGTCCTAAGTCGAGTGGGACAGAGTGAGTATATTGTGAGATCTAGGGTTTAGTTCATCGTTTTTATTCTTTACCTATGATGATCTAGGGTTTCCACGAAACCCGCACTAGATCTAGGTCACATATTACTTACATAATGCTATATTTAGGGTAGCGATCTTCATGCTTTACATGTTCATTCATATGTTTCCATGATGTTCTTATTATTATGCTAGATCTAAGACTTATTCTACGTAACATATTAGATCTAGGGTTTAATCCTTATATATGAGCACATAACATAGCCGATGATGGTCCTAGGGTTTCATCAAACCCTAATATGATCTAGGAACTACTTCTAACCCTAATCTTCCCCCTCTTTATGCATGATCCCGCTTCATTTCTCTATTCTAAATTCATCAATAAACTACGCTGACCTGAGCTTCTCACGTTGAGAAGAACGTAGGCAATCCTCAGATCCGGTCTCAAACACTAACACACACACACACACACACACACATTTATCATGATAGAAATACCGATTCGTCGGGTAATAGGAGTGATCACCATGAATATTTTTTGCTTATTGTAAATTGACCCCCGAACCCTACTATTCTCATAATCAGTATTTCCAATGTTTTAACTACAAATAAAACGGCGTGGCGACTCCCAAATTTCAATCACACGCATTCACACATTACTACCTCCCCACTGCCACCATCATCACCACTGCAAACTCCACGAACATCAACAATGCAGCTACCACTGCAAACTCCACGAACATCAACAATGCAGCTACCACCATCTCCACCACCATCATTTCCTCCACCGCAACCATAAACACAACCACCAACAAACACGTATAAACTTTGTGCACCACCTACCCAAAATCACACACTCTCCATAATAAAAAGATAACCACTCAGAAATCACAAATTTGAAGTCAAATCATTATTTTATTTTTTTAGAGAAATCACAAACTCAAATCCATTTTTTTAGAGAAATCATAGAGCTTAACAGTTCCTCCGCCCTAAAGCTTCGGCCCATCCCACATTTATTCTCCAATTAAACCAAATTCATCTTGAAGTAAATAAAATAAAACCGCTAAATTTCCCACAAATTTGACACAAACGGAGGCATATTCGTCACTCAAACACAGTGAAATAGAGATATATATGTTGTATTTGTGCAAAGAGAGAGAGGCTGAAAGAGAGAGATGAGCCCTATGTGAAGGTACGAATGGAGAAAGGGAAGAGGAGCAACAACTGATGTGCATAGAGAGATGTCGAAACTGTAAGCGAAAGAGAGCCAAATTCTTCTTTTGTGGGCTTGTCAGACTGTGAATACACGTGATGAAATTGAAAGTTTCCACGTTGTTTTATTTGTAGTTAAAACATTGAGAAAACCAATTATGATAATAATAGGGTTCGGGGGTCAAATTACAATAAGAGAAGAATATAATAGTGATCATTCCTATTGCCCGACATATCGGTCTTTCTATCATGATCAATGTGTGTGTGTGTTAGTATTTGAGACCGGGTCTAAGGATCGCCTACGTTCTTCTCATCGTGAGAAGCTCAGGTCAGCGTAGTTCATTGATGAATTAAGAATAGAGATAAAAAAGCGGGATCATGCATAAAGAGGGGGAAGATTAGGGTTAGGAGTAGTTCCTAGATCATATTAGGGTTTGATGAAACCCTAGGATCATCATCAGCTATGTTATATGCATATAATAGGTATTAAAACCCTAGATCTAGTATGTTACGCATGTATAAGTCATAGATCTAGCATAATAATAAGAACATCATGAAACATATAAATTAACATGTTAACATGAAGATCGCTACCCTAAACATGGCATATATAATGAATCTAGACTAAGAACATGAAGAACACATGAATAATATATGAATATGAATAAATAAACATAATGAAAACATGCATAAAACAGATCTAGCCTAAGAACATAATAAGAAAAGTAAAAAGACTTACCTTGATCGGCAAGAACTATGATTGAAGCTTCTTGAAGATTCGAAGAGGCTTCGAGGGTGCCAAAAAGGCTTAAACTTGGATTTTTCCCGTCTATCTAGACTCTGAAACTCGCAGAATTAATTGTGTCCTTGATTTGTGAAGCTGAGGACCCTATTTTTAGGAAAACAGGGTCGGAAACACTGGACGCCCGGCCAACCGCGGAGGTTGGCATGGTTCCCAAGGTTACGATCAGAGTGGACTCTGGAGAACTCCAAGATAACGTCTATCTATGGGGATAATCTGATCAGGCGTAAATATCTTCTTATCTGGGCTTTTCGGGAAATTCTGGATAAGTCCTGCGCAGCTCGTAAATACCTGTGAGGTCCATGTGAGTTCTGGAATGCCTAAACAACTCATTTTCAGACCGGGTACTAACAGTAGCCCCTCGGTGACGCTTCTTGCAAGGCATGGAGGGTCGTCGATTAAGAAAGGAACCGATCTGAAACATGAGTTCCAAATCGGGGAAAGAAGTAAGAAGGTGACCAGATTGGTCGAGCAGCTGAACCTTTGTCAGGCTACCTACGTATCCTAAGGGGAATCAAGCCAGTCGTAGTTCATGCTTTATGGTAGAAACGAGACATCATCTTCCGCTGGGAATAGGATCCTATACGAAGACAAACATTCATAGGGGGGAGAAAGAGAAAGAAATGAGATTTCAGCTCCTGCTGGGGATAACATCCTAAGGACACCATCCTGTATGAAGACTTGAACATTCGTTAAGGAAGGGAGAGAAAGAAAACGAGACATCAGCTCCTGCTGGGGATAACATCCTGAGGACACTATCCTGTATGAAGACTTGAACATTCGTTAGGGACAATAGAATCGTTTTTCAGACTCTACTGGGGAAAGAAACAAAGCCATACGCACGGCGTGAGAAGAAGATTCAAGAATCAAGGACAAAATTATTGATGGATTCTGACTTCTTATGGAGCGCGCGTATTTAAAAGAGTATCAAATGTGTCCGAAGACACTAGCAACAGTAACTGAAATTATGTCCAGAGACACCAGTAACCTATGCCAAAAATATGAGACATACGGGTTATGAATAAGAAATCTTACGGGGCGCGTGAATCAAATAATTTCTTGACAAACTACGATATATTGAGATGCTAAGACCTCAGGATCGTAGGATTTGGTAAAACGGTAATGTAGACGGTATATCGGGATGCAAGTGTCTTGGGATCGTACTGGTTACGCCAATAACTCTTTCGATTATATCGGGATGCATGTATCTCGGGATCGATTTGGTTATTAATAAAGGATTTATGACAGTTTCCTTAACCCGCATCATGATTTATAGGGGTCTTTCGACGTGCATCAATTGGCTCTCGCTGGGGAAAATCAATTGACTTGGTAATTTATAAGGGTCTTCTGGACCGGAGTTCGTTAAATTTATAGGGGTCTTTCGGACCAATGTTCATTAAATTTATAGGGGTCTTTCGGACCAAAGTTTATTAAATTTATAGGGGTCTTTCGGACCAAAGCTTATTAAATTTATAGGGGTCTTTCGGACCAAAGTTATTAAATTTGGAATTTATACAGGTCTTCTGGACCAAAGTTTATTAAATTTAGAAATTATAGGGTCTTCCGGACCAAAGTTATTAAATTTGGAATTTATAGAGGTCTTCCAGACCAAAGTTTATTAAATTTATAGGGGTCTTTCGGACCAAAGCTTATTAAATTTATAGGGGTCTTTCAGACCAAAGGAACGATTAAACATGACTAGGGGCGTCAATTTTGGTAATTTATAGGGGTCTTTCGGACCAAAGTTCATTAGATTTGGAATTTATAGTGGTCTTTCGGACCTAAGTTTATTAAATTTATAGGGGTCTTTCGGACCAAAGGAACGCACTAGGGATAAGTCCTAGAGATCGCGGTGTTTTGCAATACGTTTTAGTATAAGTGTATGAATGTAACACTTTTAGAGTTTTAGCATGATATGATCATTTGTTGTAACCTGAAGGAAAGCATATGGAAGATCGCAAGTTTCAGGGATCATCGTAGAGAGTATGTAAAGTTTGGAGATTTGTAGATGTAAAATACCTATTGTTTTAGGTTTTAAGCATTGAGCAATGTTATTGGAGGAGTTTTAGTGTAAATTACCTATAGTCTAGGGTTTGAGATTTGATTGTCTGATATTAGAGAGGTTTTGTATGTGAATTTTTCCAAAGTATGGGGTTTAAATGTGTTAATATTGATTTGATTATAATTTACCCAAGGTTTGGGGTTTGAATTATTTATCGTTAATTTGATTGTAAATTAACCATAGAGGAGAAGGTTTGATTGTAAATTACCCAAAGTTTGGGGTTTTAAGTGAATTGAATGTAGAGGTTTATTCGTGATTTACCCATAGTTTTGGAGTTTTAAGTGCATCCTTGTTGATTGGTAAGAGTTTTGATTGTCAATAACCCAAGGTATGGGGTTGACTGAATTATCACTGATTTGATTGTTAATTACCCAAGGTTTGGGGTTTTAGATTTGGATGATGTTAAGTTGAGATGCTTTGTTTGCAAATTACCCAAGATATGGGGATTTAGTTGAGAATTACCCAAAGTTTGGGGTTTAAAGAGAATTTGATTATAAATTGCTTTGAATGAGAAGGTTTGATTGTTAATTACCCAAAGTTTGGGGTTTGAGTGACTTTTATGTTGGTCGTTTTGATTGTCATTTACCCAAAGTATGGGGTTGATTGAATTATCATTGATTTGATTGTAAATTACCGAAGGTACGGGGTTGAATTGATTAATTTTGTAATTACCCAAAGTTTAATGTTTAAACGTAGATGATTTAGTTGTAAATCACCAAAGATATGGGGTTTGGATAAATTGTTGTTAATTTTGACCCAAGTTTTTTGACTTATTTGTGAATTGAAGCTATTTGTAGTATGTGTAATGTATTGATTTCGGTTGTTTTGTTGAAAAACACAATTTTTATGTTAAGTCGTATTTTGTCCAAAAATGTCGTAATCTTGGACCCATTTTGACTTGGTTGACTTTATTAAAAGTGCTTTTTTTTTTTTTACTTTGCTTAGAACATGGGTAGTCAATGTATGTAAGTGTTTCGTTGAGAAAGCTTATTTTGTGTGAAGTTGTATTTTTTGTCTGTTAATTTTTGGACTTGTTGGGAGTTGACTTGTCCTAGCTAGACTAGGGTTTTGATTGTGAGATGTTTATAGTATTCGTAGGGAATTTTGGGGGATCTCCTAGAGTAATATTGCAACAGTTCATATATGTGCATGAAGTGAAATAAACTGCTAGATTGATTACAACACCTTAGCTGTGTATACCTGTTTGTGATTGCAGGTTGTATTGCCTCCATTGAAGTTGAGGGGCTCATGTAGCGTTATGCACAGCTTCTGGGAGAGGACTCCAGAGACTGTTCAGAGCAGGGTGCGGGCCACCGGCTTGGGTTTATTCTTTGAGAGCTTGTCTGGTCAGGGAGAGTTGACCAAGAGTACTGATCTTGTTATGGCACTACGGGAGTACTGGTGGGATACTACCCATACATTTTACATTGGTTAGGGCGAGGTGACGGTGACTCCCTCAGACTTTACGGCTATCACCGGTTTGTGGTTCACCAGTATCCCAATTTGGAGTGATGATGCCGTGCTTGCTGATGGGAGTGCAGACCGGCTTCACAGTTTGAACAAGTTTGATTGTAAAGACATCAGGAGTGGTTATGGCGTGCGCCTGGGGTGGCCTTAGGAGGCGGTATGAGGAGATACTGGCGGCTCTTAAGCACGGTGGAGGTGATGTAGAGGGCTGCCCGAGTGTTTATCTGGTACGGATTGTCCCAGACTATATTTTCTAATGCCGGTACCACGGCGATGATTCCTCTGTTGGGATGTCTGGTGGACTTGGATGCAGTGAACAGGGAGCTGCGGGATTGGCGGAGTAGTACCGTTCCCTAGATCGGAGTTGTAGATCTCAGTCGGCGTCAGTCGATTGTTTACACTTTGCCTGGGAGGTATGAAGTCGTTCCTTATCTATTTCTGGTTTCAATCTTTTCATCTTGTTAATGACTTTCCCATGTAGTATTGGGCTTATGAGGTTCTGGCTTTGAGTCGGTTTGAGACGACCAGTGCCCGGTCGACTTATCCAGCCATGTGCCGATGGGTACCAAGCTGCAGAAGTAGGGGAGACAAGACTTCTTGGCACTTACACTTGGGCTCAGTTGAAAACTATTCTGGGGGACCCCGTCCGAGAGACATGACGTTTTATACATAGGCAGAGCTAGACTTTGAGTTGTTTGCTGCAAGGGCACTTGTGGCGATGGACCAAAGGAAGCTGTTGATCGGATATAGCGGGTACGCCCTTTACTTGGGTGAGAGGGCACGAGCCTAGTATAGAGCGGGTAGTGCTTATATGGTTCCGATGGATCCTTCGCATTTTATGACTGATCCGGTGTCTCTGCTTGACCGGGTTAGGTTGACCGAGGGCCTTGATGCTCAACAATTTGTTGTAGAGGGAGCCTCGTATGATGAATTTTCTCGGACACGTCTTGGGAGTCTACACGCTGTGATAGAGGAGAAACTGCAGGAGATGGGACAGAGGCATGTTGAGTCGGTGGCACCGGGCCCAGCAGGTCCTTCCTTTAATAGGGTTTTTAGAGCTCTTTTGTATGACAATTTACCGATGACTGTAGTAGCCCTCAGTGGGTTTAGTATGAGGAGGGTGGGATAGCTCCATAACTTCAGATCCCGGCGGCTCATGTCAGTGTGCTTTTACCCTTTTATCCATCCACTTCTGTCTTTAGTCATCCTCTCATTTGGACTCGTTCTCACATGCTTGTGTCGCCTTTTGCTTAGGTGACTAATCGGAAATGTGAGGCTATGGCATGCCGTGAGTCTGGTCTACGAGCGGTGTTCCGGAGGTTGACGTCCTCTTTCGCGGAAGTGGACTCGAGGTAATGCTAGCGGATCAGCGTCTTAGATCTGCAGTTTATTAGCGGTAGCATAGGCAGTAGAATAGTAATATTCATGGATAATTGTACAAACATTTATGTAGCATGTAGATAGCAGGTATGCAGACTAGGAACGTATTGCACATGCTAAGGGTACCCTAGTTGGGTTCATAAACTGTTGCCTAAAAGAGACTTAGGGCTTTTGACCTATGGAAGACGGGATACATGACCCAAGGTATCCTAAGTTGTAGGGTAGATGGTATAGGACCGAGTCAGTTAGGACATCACGGAGATGAGACAAAAGACATTTTGTAAGTAAGTGGAGACCGAGTGTGCGGGTTTATAAACAACGTGTCGTGATAGAAAACACTTTTGAAAATGTAATGACCTTGTAAAGATGTCTTATATTTAATTACAGTCTAACTAATTCAGATAGTTGTCCTCCGTTGGGCTTGTTGATTAGGGTAGTCGTTCGGTGAGTATGATTCCGTCGGGTCACCGATGATTTCCGAGTGGCCAAGCAATGGCCTAATCCTTTTGGGAAGCCCTAGTTTGATGAGGGCATTTCAAAGTAGCCCTCTCATGTCGAGCCTTGATGGAGAGAGATGACTTTCTGTGGAGAGTGATCTTGTAGGAGCA